>PVNU02001538.1:0-201381 GCA_003013855.2 Liriodendron chinense | reverse complement strand
TTGGGGACTTGGGGTCTTTTTCTGCATCATCCTTTTAATCAGAAGTTTGCGTCTAATTTCAATGCATTTTTACTGCGGTTTATGGCCCCTATTCTAGCAGCTTGAGGAGGAGTTGCAGTTAAAGCTGGATTGTGTCAGACAGAAATGGAACTCCCCGTGGTGTTTAGGTGGAGATTTTCAATGTTATTCATTTTGTGCACTAAAAATCTTCGGGGGGTCACATCACTTGCAATAGGAGAAGGTTTTCTCAATGGGCAAGCACGATTTGGTGAATCTTCGATCATTATCCTTTTTTGTGTCAACGAGGCATGCCTAGGACCTTTTTGATCATAATTTGATTGTCTTGGATGTCTCGTCTGACAACTAGGGTCCCAAACCTTTTAGGTTTGAATTGGCATGGCTTAAGATTGATAGTTTTAAGGATCTCGTTGCAGAATGGTGGAAATCGTCGACTGTTGAAGGTTATGCAAGGTTTCGCTTACAAAGAAGCTCAAGTTTCTTAAAGTAAAGTTATGAACTTGGAAAAAGGAGGTTATTGAGGCTCACGAGGCTGAACTTGAAGAGATGGCTACAGAAATGAGTTAGATTTTCGGGAGGAATCAGGTAACTTCTAGGAAGAAGATCAGGAGAAGAGGGTTTCCTTGCAAGCTAGGTATGTTGTTCTAGCTAAGGAAGAGGAGATTAAGTGAAGACAACAATCTAGAGTTGTTTGGTTGAAAGCGGGAGATATAAACACTTGGTTCTTTCATAAATTTGTGAGTGCCAGAGCTAATGTAATCGTATTTCATCTCTGATTGTTGATGGGGAGAGTTACAGATAAGAACAAGGTGTGTGATGCTATAGTCCCCTTTTACAATAGCCTTCTTTCCAATGACAGTTGGAACAAGCCGCGTCTTAACTTTCTTCCGTTCGAAATGCTTTTTGAAGAGGATGTTGCCTCTCTTGAGGCTGATTGTTCAACAGAAGAAGTGAAGACGGCTATTGATTCGCTTGCTTCTGATAAAGCCCCGGGTCCAGATGGTTTTTCGATTGCATTTTTTTTTTTTTTTTTTTTGGCATGTCATTCAAAACGATTTATGGATTTCATCGCCGATTTCTGCGAGCATGGTAGATTGTCAGCTAAATTGGGGGCTTCTTTATAGTACTTATACCAACTTGAAGGTGCAGAGCAGTTGTCTGATTTTTGCCTAATAAGCCTGATAGGTGCTCCCTACAAAATTCTAGCAAAGACCCTTGCTATTCATTTCCAAGGTGTGCTTTCTAAAGTTATTTCAATGAATCACGGGACCTTTGTGAGGGGAAGGCAAATTCTAGCCCACAAATGTATCGACTGTAGCTTTAAACAGAAGGAATGGTTTGGTGTGCAAGCTTGATCTTCATAAGGCTTACGACCATATAGAATGGGACTTTTTAGATTATATGTTAGGAAGATTGGATTGTGGCCAGAAATGGAGAAGTTGGATGCGATCTTGTGTTGGCTTCGTCTCCTTTTTTCTCTTGGTGAATAGGTCGCCAAAAGGTTTCTTTAAAGAATCCAAGGTCTTAGACAAGAAGATCCCCTTTCCTCGTATCTTTTTGTGGTGGTGGGTGAAGCACTAAGTGTCTATAATGATAGAAAAATGAAACACTTCTTCATGATTCTTATTCATCTACTTGATATTTTGAAAAAGAGTTGGTTGACGAATGTTGGCTAGAGGGGAAGAGCAATGCTTCATCGGTAGCTTTCGGGTGGCGGAAGGTGGGCCTACCGTAGTCATCTTCAGTATGCGGACGACACGAGTCTATTTTGTGAGGCCGAGGAGAACGTGGTGGATAATCTACGTAAAATTTCAGTTTGCCTCAAAGCGGTATCTGGTTTGAAGGTTAATCTAGCTAAAAGTGAAATGCTGGGTATCCATGTTTCTGAGGATCGGTTATTGCATTGTGCAAACATGTTGGGATGCAAAATTGGGTCTTTTCCTTCCACGTATCTTGGTTTGCCTCTGTGTTAGGAAGCCTGCTATCCACCTTTGGGATAAAGTCATAGAAGAGAAATGAAAGAAAACTACTACATGGCAATGGGAGGGAGATTGACTCTCGTCAATTCGGCGCTTTCGAACTTGCCCGTGTATTTTATGTCTTTGTTTAAATGCCCATCCTTGGTGCTTGCTCGGTAGGAAAGATTAAGAAGGGATATCTTGTGGAAAGGAGCGCATGATGGTCAGAAGTTTCATCTTATTAGCTGGAAGGAGGTTTGTAAACCAAAATCGGGAGGAGGGCAGGGATTAGGGATTTGGGGATGATGAATAAAGCTCTACTCGGGAAATGGTATTGGCATTTTGCCTCGGAGGCAGGGAGCCTGTGGAGAGAGATCGTTGCTAGTAAATATGGCATCCAAGATGGTAGTTAGTTCAATTAGAGATCATCCTTATATCGTGCTTCAAAAGGATGGAAGGACATTATGTCGACGGAACATCTAGTGAGGGAGGGTATCACCTTCGATCTGGACAAAGGGGATCATATTCGCTTTTGGGTGGACGTGTGGTGCGGTGACACGGCACATCAAGACTTTTCCGAGACTTGCGAATGTAGCCTTAAGATCGTTGCATCCTTGTTTCCCATTGCTACGATTTTAGTGGGGGTGTTTGGTGCCCTCCTTGTAGTAGATACGTGTCTGATGATGAAACTGGGGAGCTTATTCGTCTATTAGATCTTCTTAAGAACGTGATGCCTTTGCCTCTGGAGGAGGACTCATTATATTGGAAGCGACAAGTTCTAGGACCTTCACGGTGGTGACCTTCTTCTGGTTTATTGCAAGATCTTCTATTCATCAAGGTCCCTCCTATCCTTATCTTCATTGGCCACTGCGGGGGCCCTACTCGTGTGCGGCCTTCGTGTGGCTAGTTGGGCGTAAGAAAGATTCTCACAATCGATAATCTCTAGCGGCGGTCTCTTGTCCTTCTGAATATCTACATGATGTACATGAACAATGCTAAGACTATAAACCATTTATTTATCCATTGCGCCTTTGCACGGGAAGTGTGGGATTTCTTCCTTGTGGTTTTTAACGTGGCATGAGTCATGCCAGAGTCGGTTCAAGATCTTCTTTGGGTGTGGCATGGGGAGGAAGTGGGAAGGATGGTAAAGTTTTGTGGAGGCTTATTGCTATGGCAATGCTTTGGGTTATCTGGAAAGAAAGGAATTCACGGTGCTTTCGAAATGAGAGTTCGTCCACTCGTGGGGTGATTAATTACTAACCTTGTTAGGGAATGGGCCCCACCCAATGTAGCAGCTTCGACTGTTTCTTTTGTTTCTTTTTCTTGATGGCATTGTATTCTTTCCCTGTCCTTTTGGTAGGTTTTTTTATTCTCTCTCAAACAAAATATACTACGCTTGAGTACAAACATCAGAACCCCATGAATAATTCGTGGTCCCAAAACAAGGGATCTTAATAATACAGCAAAGTCTGGATTTTCTGTGCAAATTTGTTCTCTAGTGATGTTTAAGTACCTAATAATATGTATTTTGCCCCATCAAGCCCACAAACATTTTAGATCCTTCTAGCAGAATGGAGACCATGTACTGCAAACTTTAGAAAAGGGTCGATTCCGTTATAGCTTTCTCACATGTTTTATTTACCTACGTGCAAATGCAGCTCAAAATACCAGGGTAATATTTCGTGCCTTCCAAGCTACTGAAACTAGATGCAAGTTTGCCTGAAATTCATTCTATAAAGAAGACTCATGCAAATTGTATCACTAGAATCAGATAAGAAATCACTAGCAAATCACACCTTTTTCTGCCTACAGGTATATTTTTTATAGTTGAGCAGGGCTTGAACCTGAGACACCAGTGTTGAAATGATGCCTACAGGGAAAGGTTGTGTAAAGTCCTGATGATGCAGGGGCGTTGAGGCCAAAGAGAAGGAACCAAAAAGGTTAAAATGCCAACTTGTGATACCCTTATTTTTCACTTATTTCCTGGGGCCACTTCTCTCTTTTCTTCTTTTTATCTTCTTCTTCAAGGGTAATGGAAATTTTATTAAAGGCCCGCTTGCAAGCAAAACGGGAAAAGAATACAAGAAAGGATCCCAATGGATTACAGCCCTAAAACTGACACAATAAGAAAAGGATCCCAACATGTAGTATCTGTTCCTGGGCCACTTGTCAGGTGCTAAACAGCATCAAATGATGAGAAAGTGGCCCAATGCACTAAAAATTTCAAAGAAAGGAGGGAGGGAGGGAGGGAGGGAGAGAAAGCAGCTTGCCCACAGTTTTTTGGAACACTCCCAACTATCTTGATCTGTTGTTAAAATTCAGTTGTTGTGCTGCTCCTTCCATATTACCAAAGCACACTAGGAACGTCAACCACCATAATCTACATCTTTTCCTGCCCCAAGGCCCATGGTCCCAAACTTGGAAAGGAACGGGAATCGAAACAAGCATTACCCTACCATTTCAAACAAAGTGACAACCTGGTGCTACACCACAACATGTAGATACAAGCAATAGAGAAATGTCCATTGTCTCATCACTTCTAAGGCACACAATGCAGCCATTGGTGATTAACATGTTCCTTCTCATCAGATGGTCTATGTCAGGACTTCTTCCTTCCCCACTAGGCAACTGAAGGTCAGAATAAGTAGGACCATGACATGATATCCACTGTGACAAATATTGCTGAGATTGTGACAAATATTGCTGAGATTGTGAAAATATCACGATTTTTTTAGAGAGATCTTAATCAAACCATTTTTTAAGAATAATCAAACAATATTATCGTGTTAATATCAGGAGATTTACAAAATCTCAGCAGTTAAGAACAATCAAACAATATTATCGGGTTTGGAATTCTATCCTCTCTTCGTTCAAGATGCAGTGGTCCATGCCCACTTCGGTGGATAGTTTTTTGAAGGCGGGTCATGGGGTTTGTCTTCCAAAGCAAGCTCGGGCAAAATGGTGGTTAGCAAGTATTAAAAAATCCAGCAACATGGCTCCTTATTAGCTGAGTTCTAAAAAGAGCATTTTTTTATACTCTGGTGGCGTATGACACTTGATACCCTTACACTCAGAAAATTTTACACAAGGCATATATTAATTCAAAGTTAACCGATTAAATTGTAAATTGTGAGAACCCCCTTTTATGAAAAATGAAAGATATTGTGGGACCCATTGTTGCTAAGTCATAGTTCCAAAAAATCAAATTGTTTGAACGATCCTAACCACTAATTTGAGGAAACTTGTTGAAATAGGACCACTGGATATTCTTCATTCTTCACCATCCAATAAATGTCCTCCATTATGATTGTCGGATGATAAAATAAGAATAATTTTGGGCTGATTGCACTAGTAGGATGAGTGCCATAGATTCCATGATTTGCTGCTGATTTGGGGCATCTAGTGGTTCCCAAATAGGTGACACTTCATCCGAATTTAATTTCAATTTTTTTCTTGAAATTTCTAGGGAAAAGTGATGTCGAACGCTTAGAGATATGCATTCGTGGGATGAGTGTCATAGATTACATGATTTCGAGGGATTTAAGTGGTCCCCTCATCATCAAAACTATTCATCCGAATTTATTTTTAATTTTTTCTCTTTTTTTCCTATAATTACTTGAGGGGAATGACGTCAAATGCTTAGGGATATGCATTAGTGGGATGAGTGTCATAAATTGCATGCAATTCGGGCCAATTTGAGAGCATTCAAATAGTCCCCCAAATCAGTGACATTATTTATCCGAATTTAATTTCGTTTTTTCCTTAAAATTTCTTGGGGGGAATAATGTCAAATACTTGGAAATGTGCAGTGGTAGGATGAATGTCGTAGCTTGCACGAATTTCGGGCCAATTTGGAATCAATCTAAGCCCATCAAGTTAATAACATCATCAAACAGGCCAAAACAACATCATAAACATGTTCAAAACCACAAAAGAATACATATTTGGAATCCTCTCAATATTTCTAGTTTTTCAAACATTTTTTTAATTTTGTTGTAAAAAAATCGACTGTTGCAGGGTTGTAATGACTGTTACACAACGGTTTTTGGCCAGGCCTTTACACCCACCATTACTGTTATGATCCTTATGGACTATACCTCAAACAAGGTACTACAAAACGGTTACGTAACAATAATGGTGGTAACGATTGAGCGTTATGAGGCCATAACGGCCGTTATGGAAAAATAGCCCGTAACAATCCGTTACAAGGCCGAAACATGTTTTCTTTTTTCATTTAAAAAAAAAAGGCTGTAACAGCCATATCGTAATGATAAGGACGGTGGCCATTACGGCCACTGTTACCATTATGGAATACCCTGGGTATGGCCCCAATAATCTAAATCCAGGGGGTGAGAGCATTCTTATCCGGAAACAGATTAACTTCCCAAAAAGTAGACAAGAACTCAAATTAATCTACAGGTCAACAAACAGTGGCTTAACAATAGCAGTCACTTCACTAAATCTTCAATGCTAGAGAAAATACATGCCTGGTTAATTGAGGTACTAACAATCATAAAAGGTTTTTATTTTATTTTATGCCGAGAGAATCATCAAAAATTATGATCACATATTAAGCAGGGTGATGTGATAAACATTGGCTCGAATTATTAATTTTTAAATAAAATCACAATTATCTCATCAAATATTAATTCCTTGAATCTCGACAACAAAATAAATTCAGGCAGAGTGTAAAAGACAATACCATAATTACATCACTGTAAGGTAACTTATGACAGGATACAGACATGGCCAAATGCACATGAAAAATAAGCGCACCTTGTTCAACAAGAATATTGCATAAGCAGCTCTGGTTGTGTCCTGGCCTTCTAGAAAAAGAGGAAATTCGGTAGGCTTCATATTTGGGCCAACTATTGGGTTTGACACTAAATCAGATGTGGACTCCAATGGAGGTGCATGGTCAAAAATGTATGAGCATGACCCTCCCAAGCGTAGAGGGTACCGAAGAGGAACGTCTAAGTAAGATGCTATAAGGAAGACAGCCTGCAACATATACTTGTTGAGTTAAAACCAATCATTGCACCAACCTTCCGAACCACGTCAGTGGAACAAGGTGAAAAACTTTAAACAGGGTCGTAAGGAACTTCCAAACCCAAGTGTGATTTAGAAACAAATCCTCTAGGAATTAGACCCATGCAGGTGCACAATATCTACCAACACTTTCTTTTTCATGTTCTCAACAAAAATTGCCATCTAGAAATAATGAATATTATGTCAAACCGCCATACTAAGATGGAATTAGAAGATAATAACTCACATGTGCAACGTAGCCGAGAGAAGTGGCCGACCTCTGAACCTCCTTCTTATCACTAAAAAAACTAATCTTCTTCAAAGGAGGCACGGTAAGCGGCAGCCCTAAAATGGATAAGGATGACTTTCCTGGATTACTGGATTCCAGGATAACTGACGAGCTAGATCCAGCACTATCACCTGAAAATCCAATTACATATTCCATTTTCTAACTTTTCGTAGAAGCAAAATAACAAATACTAAAGCAGTACAAATTGATGAAAAGTTATCTGTAACAGAGGAAAAATAAGAAAATAACCCTGCTGCTGCTGTATGGCATCCGCTTGGATTGTAAAAGATACTCGGAGATTCCACGATGTAAATTTTGTCAATATCTGATTTTTTATCCTTTTTTTTTTTTGTGTGTGTGTGTGTGTGGGGGGGGGGGGGGGAGGTGTAATAATGAGATCTTATTAACAAGAAAAGGCACTAAACACAAAACAAAAGTTCAAGCCCCAACAAAAAAGAAAAATACACTCAACAAAGCCCAGAAATCAAGAAGCCCACTCCAACACGTCTGATTTCGCCCTTCTAAAGACCTCCATAGTCAACCCACTTTGGTACCAAAAGCATTGTTATTCAGTTCCGCCCAAAGGGCCTAAAGACTGGCCAACAAAGCTAACCTCCACTCCCCCTTTATTCCTGGATCCTCCCCCATGCCACACAAGAAAGACGACCTCAATGGTCCCCAGCATCACCCATGAAACTTTGAAGAGGACAAAAAAGCCCTCCCACACTACTTTGGCAAAAGGGCAATGAATGAAAAAAAAAATGGTCAACCGACTCCACATCTTGCAAGCATGATATTTCAAGTTAAAAATCAAAAATCAAAAAATAAAAAAAATAAAAAAAAAACATATATGAACTGATTATTGGGAAAAACCAGAAAAACATACAGAGAAAAAAGAAATTCTTATTCCATTTGCTCTTTTAATAAGAAAATCACCAAACACCTTCTGGGCAAACTGATCAAGTTGCCTCAAGCATAAAAGTAACAAGGGTGACACAGGTACATGCAGAATGTCCATGCTGTGAGAAATTTTTCAGAAAAGGGGATTCCAATTTTTCAGAAAACTATTTCTTGGCTTTCATTCATGTTTCATCACTTCCCCAGAGACTGAAAATTAGTTTCCAATGGGAAATTGATCCTCAATAATAAAAAAGGGGTGTTCACAAGAACTTGTACATTCCCAAAATCTTCCCTTTTTTGTTTCACAACATTCCCAATAAGAGAATCATTTTCTTTGAAGGGAAATGGAGATATCAAATACTTTCTTCACAAGCATATTACCTGATTTGCTCCCATCAGAACGTGAGTCGTACTTTCCTCCAGGTGTCTGTCCAAGTGAGGCCTCTACTGGATAAAGGGCTGAAACCTGCGTCATCATGTACTGTTGCCTCATTCGAAGCAACTTCTGCAAGTTTTTTAGATGAACATGACCCCTTTCACCAGCTAGCAACCTATTAGCTTCCTTCAAAGCAAATAGTTATCAAGTAATCAGTTGCCCCCCCCACATTGCTCTTTTGAATTAATCAATTTGTCATCTATCATGATGGTTATTCACAAAAATTAAAGTACTCTGCAACTTATGGTAAGAAATGGAAAGCTACACAAGTTCCAAGATAGGTTCTGTAAATATTATCCTCTGCTAAAAAATCTGTACGTAAACACTTCGCTATCAAATCAAAGCAGGCTGAATGGAAAGCTACACAAGTTCCAAGCCATGTTATCTGGATATTATACTCTGCTTAAAACCTGCACGAAAGACTTTTCTATCAAATCCAAGTGAAACGTCGCCTGACTAGACTCAAAAGCAACTGGCTACGATTATATAGTATCCAATGGTACGATGAGCCAACAGAAAGGTAGATCAATAGATTAATGTTTCTTTTATCCATAAATTTGATAAAGTCAGTCATAAG
Source organism: Liriodendron chinense (assembly GCA_003013855.2). Taxonomy (NCBI): domain Eukaryota; kingdom Viridiplantae; phylum Streptophyta; class Magnoliopsida; order Magnoliales; family Magnoliaceae; genus Liriodendron; species Liriodendron chinense. The sequence goes on along the minus strand of PVNU02001538.1, from coordinate 192,175 downwards.
ACATAAGTACAACTGGGCAATCAAAAAGAAATTAGTGTCCTACTCTTGTCCATTTGGCAGACATGATAAGTAACTATGTTTTTTCAGATCGTTCAAGAGAAAAAAAAAACTATGCTTTTCCAGCAATTGTATTCCATGAGTATTGAAAATGTGGGATGCTAATAAGGTCTTCAGAGGCACAGGATTATTTACATGTGGGTCCATGGTTCAGTAAACCAGACTGTTGATCTGATGGGAGCCGCCATAGATGTAAGACCAGAAATGTCCGAGATTAGAAGATCCTCACCAAAAATTTCCAATGATGAAGCTATCCAGGTTGATCACTCATGGATATATTTCTAGGAGACCTTCACCTAATCAAACAAACCTTGAGCTTGAAGCCATCCTCCTTTAGACTGCCTCAACATGAATTTTGAATGGCATAGCAAAGATGCTCAGCATGACTTCAGATGTGTGCCAGAACAGGACTGAAATAGCGATCTAATAAGCTACTGATGAAGATGGGCATGACAGTTGAAGCAAAAACCCTAGGGCCCAACATAGTATCCAAGACTATATCAGTGAATGGTCATTTAGTAATCCATGAGCGGCCCGTGGTTAGATCTGGTGGGCAACTAATGTGACTTGAGGTAAAAACACCGCATAAGGGACCCAAAGCCATAAAGAGGTGGCGACATGGCTGTATCGTCCTTCGCCGTGTGCTCGAGAAATGTGCACACTATTCACAATGCTTGAGATGGTTCCCCATTTATGTCACTCAAGTCTATGGCCACATTTCAAGGTCAAACAACATCAACATCCAACGTCATGATTTTATTTTTATTTTATTATTATTATTATTATTATTATTTTTTTTTTTTTTTTTTTTGGGGGGGGGGGGGGGGGGGGCGTGTAGCAATGACATGAAATTGGTCTCATTTAAAAGCTTCTTGAGTTATCTTTCCAATAAGACCAAGTTGAGAATAATGAGATGTAATCTGAAACATGGCAAAAGAGCATTTTTCAGATTACAGGTAAACAGATTACATGCAAGGAATTTATTTTTTGAAATTGTTCAATGCATGGAGAATTACAGCTTTGGCAATCCCACCCTCCCCTTGTTCCAACAGCCGGACCCATGTTTCAATGATATAGACCATTGTGTATTTACAGCCCATTGTACATAGCACCCGTTGCATATGTGGGGCCCACTATAATCCTCTCTATGTGTATCGTCTGTCCATGTTCAAGGAATTAATGATTACATTCTGTACATGTGGGGTCATCCATCTATGGTCCTACTATACTCGTAATCATGTATCATATATGGCCCGGTTTGGAATCCATCTCTGTACCTCTCTTTGTATCATGTACTTTTTTTGTGTCATGTATGGCCCACTATACACGTGTCGATCATGCATGCATGTCTAATTGTACATGTATGGCCATGCAGACGTGGCCAACATATGTGGGGGCCATTCTACGTGTGGACCACACTATACGCGTCACTAGTACACTACACTACATGTACATGTGAATTAATAGTTAATTGTTTATATTCAATAGTTTCTTATCACAAAAGGAAATTTGAATTAGTGGGCCTACTTCTTTGGCCCACCAGATGATTGGTTTAGCATAAGGATCAACTAGGCTTTATTAAGTGGGGCTTATCCCAATGATCCATCTTAAATGAAGACTTTATATGTCATTTCAAGATTTTTAAAGGATTTATCACTCCAAGCTCTGTTGTGTGAATACCCCATGGTTTTTAAAGGATTTATCACTCCAAGCTCTTGGTTTTCCAATTACAACTGTAAATGGTTGTAAATGAGTAATGATTCCTTACACTCTTGTAATTGTGTGGTGACATCACTTACATTTTACTGCAATGATGATTTTGCTACATTGTTTGTTTCACCTAGAAATTACTGTAAAAATGGTAGTTTTATAGTGTGAAAATGTAATGATTACAATTTCCTTAACCTGTTTCCTTTACAAGTGTATTTGACTTTTGATTTATGAGCCATAATTCATGTTTAAACAAACACCTGGAAATGATAATGATGGCTCATTTACTTTGCATTACATAGGAAATTGAAAAACCAAACAGGCCCACAAGCATCCAAATGACCCCTAAGGGCCTGTTTGGAATACAGTATTAAGTGGTTTAAGGATGGATGGAATTGCATTATGATTACTAAGGCAAGGAATTGTTGGTTAATCCCATGGGTCATTGAATTTTCAATACCATGTTTGAATAGCCATTGTAAAAATGTAATGATTATGGTGTATATACACCGTTCCCACTGTAATGTAGCAACGATCAGTGTATGAGCACTGTTCCAAATCCCCTATCTAAATACACATGTATTTGACCACCGAATAACCCACCCAAATACTACTCTAAACAAACAATGAATTTACGTAATGATTGCTTCAATAGATTACAATTCCATGTAATCCCGCGTGCCAAACAGGCCCTAAAGGGACTTGGATGAGAGGAAGACCTAGAAAGGAGATGAAGGCTAGTTCACTTACCAAGGAAATGGCCTTTAGATAAGAATGACAGGCAAAACAGGATTTGTAAAGCCTACCTCAAATAGCTAGGATAGGGCTAAGATAGTTAGATGAAAGCCGACGTCCTTAAATATCTAGGACAAGGCTGTGATGATGATGGTGATGATGATCGAAGGTTATCCTCTCTTCAATTTTGTGATTGTTTGTGGATCTCCTTTTAAATTGTGTGATTGTTTGAGGGGATTGTGCAATTCATTGAAAGGATTTCATCATCTTAACTACACCAGCAAAGGACATATACTACACTTCGAGGACTCGAGATAAGTCTTACTAAGGGTTTTGGTCTGATATCAAATCCCCATGCAACTGGTAGCCTGAGTCATGGATAGGGAAAAATGATGACCCCAAGAGATGGGATTGAAAGATTAGAGAAGAAACCATGGCATATGCAAGTACAAAACAAAGGTGAAATCAAGAAAAAACAAAGGACCCAGTCACCCAGCATTGCATTCCCATGAATTAACCCAGAAACTCTCACAATGTTAGTATTCATGAATCCAACACTAAATAGAAATTACCTGCAGCTGATTATAAGCTACTGCAAGTGCCTTGCCAGCGTCCAACAGTGATCTGATGCTGAGGCAAAGCTGCTCATTTTGGTTCCTGACATCCTCTGATGTGCTTTTGGAGGGAATCAACAGATTCCCCATCACTAACTTCCGAGTCTCCAGTTTTTGGCGCATCTCCTCAAGCTCATTGGACTGATGCAGCGATTCTGATCTTACCTGCCCACCATATTGCCGCCCCGCTAACCAGCGAACTAATCAATTAAAGCCCATAAAATTAAGAAAGAAAAAGAAAGTAAAAATATATATATATATATATATATACACAAAGAAAACTCCCGTACTCGGTCCTTTTTTTCCAAGTAAGGCATAAGAAAAAGAAAAACACAAATGGTAGAGATTGCAAGTTCAAGCCATGATTTTTATTGAAATAAAACAGACCTTACATTGGTCAGATACCTTTATTCTTTCCCAATCTTAGACCTTTATTCTTTCCCAATCTTAGAAACACAGTATGAACAAATTGGAACAGGCAATAATTATGATGCAAGACTCAATTCCAAATCGGAACGAAAAGTGTCTCTTAAAAACCAATAACAAAACATATTTAAATAAAAAAGGTACATTATGGAGATTAAAACTAGCCATTGTAAGCTCAACAATTCCTATTATTCTGAAGAAAAATTAGGCCCCAACTGGCCATTTCTGGAGATTCATTTTCCTTTTTTATCCCATTTTCTAAGTAAAATAATTATTTGGATTTTGATGCACACCCTACTTTGAAAATCCGAGCAACATTTTTTTCTTTAAAGATATGATGAGAAACCAAGGTGTACCGTATCGGTATCGGTGGGTGTAACGGTGCCCACCATTACCGATACGGATACGGGCTATCTGGCCGATGGCGATACGGCACCGTAACGGCTGATTTGTTTTTTCTTTTTTTTGCCCAAAAAAATACAAACAAAAAAAAGTGGATTAAATCCAGAAAAATCCAAGCATCCCAAATATGCATTCATTTATAATTTTGAACATGTTTATAGTGGTGTAACGGTCCACTCTTTGGTGAAAATGTGGTATCGGGCTGTCTGATGAATTTATGAATTTGATAATTTGGAATTAACTGCAAATATTTTATATTTACTTATTTAACTATACAGTATCAATATAAATTTATCAGAATGAATATGATACCAAAAAATCTCATATTTGTAGATTTTATTATTATTTATAATATTGGTGTATTACATACCTGGCGACGACTCTCGTACATTTTATTTCAACATATGAAGGTTAGAGACTTTTCTGTTCTATTATGTAATTCATATACCTAACAATTTGATATCATTTTTCCCAATAGATCTTAAGAGAAAATTGAAATTAAATGCCGGTGAATAGTGTTGTCGATTTGGTGTTGATTTGACGGTTCACTCGATGTCCCAAATCAGCCTCAGATTCATGCAATCTATTGGTAGTTTGATACTTATACCACTAATGGATTGGTGGACATTTATTGGACAATAAAGAATGAAAAAATATCAAATGGCCTTATGATAAGGACACAAGACCCTTCCAAGTTTATCAACAAAGAAAGCGCACACCACAAGCATCTTCCTTGTGGCTTGGCGGCCATTAAAGGAGCATTGAAGACCTTACACATGTGGTTTGAGGACATTTAAGAAGGCCCTACCATGAGAAGACATGTGTAAAAGGAACAAGAAGGACAGAAATTCCCGACAACTTTCCTGACACTTCTGGGCCGTCGGTAGGAAAAACAGGAATTCCAGATTCCCGACAGTTTTCTCGACGTTTCTGGGCCGTCGGCAATCCCGACGGTTCTGAATCGTAGGGCACCCAACCAAGTGTCACCGGGCGCCCGAAATTTGTCTTTAACTCGCTGGACATTTTTTGTCTTCATCGGGCGCCTGAACAAGTGTCACCGGGCGCCCAACCACCGCACGAACTTTTTTTTTTAACTTGGTTTTTACTTAATTTTTAGGAATATTTTGGTACTTTTATGTTTTCTTAATGCTTATTTAAGTGGGTTAAGCCCTAAAAACGAGATTAGTTGATTATTATTGAATGAAAGCATCTTTGGTTGCCTCCCTTCTCTCTCTCTCATGAAACTTCATCTTCTACTCCAATCTTCTTCTTCTATTTTCTTCTTGTGCCTCTCCAATATTCTTTTAAGGTAAGATCTTCTTCCTTCTCTCTCTTTCTCTCTTTCTCCATTATTCTCAATCCTTGAAATCCTAAATTTTCAAGTTTTCAAATCCCTAACCCGAGAAACCTTTTTGATTCCTCGGACTAGTGATCCCCATTAATTGATTGGGTTAAGACCATGCAAGATCGGGAGGTTCCATCCCTCGTCGGATCCAACCATAGCAATAATTGAATCTCATACTTCGTGGTTGTGATGAATGGCTCGCTCCATTGCATGTTTCCTTGTGATTTTCTTAGTTCATAATGATTGATGCTAGATTTTATATTATTATTGTCTTTTATTTCCACTGGATTATATGAGTTCATGAGCATGCATCATAATTAGGGCATCCTACATCATCTTATTTCAAAAAACATGTGCCTACAAATTAATGGTGAAAATCGTTCAAATAATTTAATTTTTGGATTATGACTTAGCAACAACGGTCCATAATTTAATTAATTAATTTTGAGTTAATATGTGCCTCATGCACTTTTTTTTTTAAATGTGTATTTGGGGCCCACCTCGATGTATGTATTGTAAATCCATGTTGTCCATTTCATTTTACAACATGGTCCAAAAATAAAGTAAATCCAGATATCAAGTGGACTCATTTTAAACCATGTTCCAAAAAATGAGTCAGATCCAAATAGCACAGGTGGACCACTGGTGAGAGGCGTCTTAAATGTGGGGTCCACCTCGATGCACTTTTGTATATCCATGCTGTCCATTCCTTTTGTCTACTCATTTTTGGGCATGGTTCAAAAAAACGAGGTAGATCCTAATCTCAGGTGGCCCACACAATAGGGATTGAATTCCTACCATTAAAAACTTATTGGGATTTGGGACCAAAAAAGTTTGGATCAAACTGTTAACTGCATTCTCCCTTCATCCAGGTCTATGCGACCTTATCAACAGTTCGATGGGAAATAAACATTACCGCAGGCCCTAGGAGTTTTTTAACAGTGGCCATTCAATCCCTACTATGTGGTCCACTCAAGATTTGGATATGCTTCATTTTAGGGACAATACCCTAAAATGAACTATAAAAGCTAATGGATGGCATGGATACCAAAACAAATCAAGGTGGGCCCCATGCGATGAAACAGTGCACTTGCACTAAGCGGCATGTGCCGCGAAGTACTTAAAGCATGAAAAATAAAAGGCGTGGCTGTTTCGCTGTGAAATAGCCACGCCATCCACTCGTTTTTCAAAGAGGGGGGATCGAAAGTTCGAGAGGGAAACATAGAGAGAGAGGGGGCCGCACCAGACAGGGAAGAAGAAGATGAAGAAGAAGAAGAAGAAGAAGAAGCAGCAGCTGCTGCCGCTGCCACGACAGCCGCAGCCGATAAAGAAGAAGAAGAAGAAGAAGAAGAAGAAGCTGCTTCCGCTACCGCTGCCTCAACAGCCGATAAAGAAGAAGAAGAAGAAGAAGAAGAAGGTACGTTATTATTATTATTTTTTCATTTCTTTTTTTTTTCCTCTTTTTCTTAAGGTTGCTGTGCGTAACAGTCGTTATGGCCGTAACGTCTGTTATGCCCTGTAACGGCCATTACGGCTCCATTTTTAAGGGCCCCTCCGTTTCAGCCTTGTATCGCGTAACTTTAGCCGCCGTTACCATTACGTATCGGCCGTTATGGCCGATACGTAACCGATTTGGGACACCTTATGAGAAACACGACAACAACAACAAAAATGAAAGTAGACTAAGCACAGTGATTCCATATCATTTCTTTAGGGTTTCAACTTGTGATTTCCATATAATGTGTTTTGTTACAATTTCAAATCCTGGTTTTCAGAACCATAACAATGTAATAAATCCCAATTTCTACACATCATCCAAGCCTTATCCCAACTAACTGGATTGGATACCCAGATCATGTTCTACAATTTGGGTACAGCAATGCAATCCATAATTCAAGTCATCAATTAATATTACGAAGTATCTCAATACAGCTTCAAAGAAAGTTTACTGCTTTAACTTTCAACTTCAGTAAATTGGGCTCTCTTTTCTATTTCAAGAGTAATCGATGGACCCCACACCTCAGCAAATGCACAGTTTGCAAAGGCACCCAATTCCATACAAGAGGGACCCAATGGATCCAAACAGTTCATGGGCCCAGGCATGGACAGATCATGCCCAAAAAATTACCAGATTGGAAGATACTAACCACCACGATCTTTCGCCTCTTCTCATGAATTGTGGACTAATGCTGCATCTCTCTCCTTGCTGGTTGATTTCTAGACCACCAGCCAAAGGGTCATGATCATCCAACCTATGAGACTTCCTGGGCATCCACTATCCATTGCCAGTTCCATCCCATTAACAGTCTTGATAGCTGCCCGCACATGCAGTACATCTTCTGAGGCTCAAAACAAACCTTCACAGGGGAACTGTGCACAGAATACCCAGGTTTTTAGCTTGTATAAACGAGGCCCATGGTTCATGTGATCCTGATCATTGATTTATCAAGCACCACCATGGATAGACCACACGCAAAACTACTAGATCAGACAATCATAACCTTCCAATTTTGGGGTTTTGGGGTTGTCTGGATGCTTGTTAGTTCCATTAGTGGGAAGTGACTTACTCATAAGTAACTCACCAAAAAAGTGGTGTTTGGCTGTGAAATTTCACCTCTAAGTGAGTTATAACCTATAAGTCACTCACAGACTAATCTTACATTTTGAAAACATGGGGTAAATTAGTTACGGGCAACAGTCTCCCCAGTCCCTCCCTCCCTCCCTCTCTCTCTCCCCAATGGCTACTGCTGCCGCCCGATGTAGCCATTGGTGCCACAGCACCACTGCTGCTCCTCATCTTCCCCTTTCCCTGAGATCGAGTAATGGCAGCTATGGTTGCTTGTTTCTGGAGATGGGTTTTCTAAAACACAAGAGAAGGAGAAGAAAGAGAGTGGGCCTTGAGTTGACCTGGAGAATGAGGCGACGGCCCTGGTTTTTGTGTATTGGTCTTTTTGTATTGGAGCTTGTTTGGCATATCTAATCAACGGTCCAAGTGCCATTGAAAAATAATGGCTCAGATTTTCCATTATAGAAGTGGGGCCCATGGTTCAATCATCCAAATTGTTTTGGTGGATCCAATTATGGTTGGAAAAATGGATGGCCAAACAAAAGATATTTCAATGGTCTATGTGCCATTGGAATATAGATGCTCGCCCAAATCTTTCATTATAGAAATGGGGTCCGGGTTTTAGTAATTCCAACCATTGATTTAGTAGCTATCCAATGGATTGTTCAAACTAAAAAAGTGAGATCGAATAACTCCTTATGTTTTACTTCTCCAAAAAAAAAAAAAAAGTACAAAGTGAGGAGACCAAAATCAACAAACAGAAATTATTATTTGCTCAACACGATCAGCCCATCACAGGATGTGCCATGGCCAAATATGTCCCTAATCAAAAAATCCTAACCATTGGATGATGCTTACAGATAGACAGGTACCGTTGAATGGTCATGCTAGCTGGGAATTTATTGGATGGATTACAACCAAGTAAAAAGTTGATGTAAGTTGAATTGGGCCCAAGATCCATGAGCCAGGGCCATTAAGCCCAAGCCCCACAACTGGCACATCAATAGGCCCACGCCTCCAATTTAAATAGCTAGCTAGCAAAATCAATCAACTAGCTATGCAATAATTAATCAGTCAAATCTCCTTAAATGCATTCCTATCCCTCGGTATATAGTTATTACTTTTCCATTTTTATAGTAAGTCTTTGGTTGTCAATGATATTATGAATCTTCCTTATTTGTACATCTCAAAGCTTATTTAACGATCAGGCATGAATAGTATCAAGGCACCTTGGAAATAAATGAAAATTTCTAGTTATTGTTTTGCTTTGTTCGTAATTCTTGTGCATAGTTTGAAGGTGCCTGCATTTGGGTAGGATCTTTTCCATCAGTTGGCTGGGCCAAATTGGTATCGAAGTGGGTTCCAAAGGCTGGATTGAAGTTCTGAATCAACAACAATCTCAATGCTCTGTTTTGACGTTCTTTAATTAAACACAACAGCCCCCCCCCCCCCCCCCCCCCAAAAAAAAAAAATCCAGCCACTATTTGAACCCACTAACCGCCCAAAATCCAACATCTATTCCAAGAAGCCTAGAAAATCAGCCTTATTCTAGTCCAAAATCCAATCCTTATTTCAGCCCATTAACAGCCCAAAATCCAACCTTTATTCCAACCCATTAGAAGCCCATAAAAAATCAGTTGTATTCCAGTCCAAATCCAGCCCCTATTAAAAGCCCAATAACAGCCCAGAATCTCAACCCAATAACAACTTCTGTTCTAAACCAAAAACCGTCCCATATTCTTTGATGACATCAACCCCTGATACAATGTCTGCCCGTAGTGGCCTCATCTATCAAGGGAGGCTTACCAATCATCAACAAGACAATTGTATCACCTATCTATTAGCAAGGATAGCCAACCTAGAAACCATTGTTGACCGGCTACATGGAGAACAGCATGGAAAGCAACCTAATTCAACTGAAAATCTGATGGCAACCCAAATCCACAATCAGGGTTCCAGCTAGAACCTTCGATGAATCAAAATGGTTCTGGTTCTCGGGAGTTTGTTTATGACTTCATGCAATGGCCTTTGGAAAGAGCACCCACCCACCCATGACACCCCAATAGAGATGCCCCAAAAAGACGATATCACCAAGAAAGCACGAATTGAAGTTCCGGACTTCATGGGTCGCCTCGATGCAAAGGCTTTTATCGACTAGATTACAATGCTTGAATATTATTTTACATGGTACAACATGGGTGATGTCCACCAAGTGGCCTTTACCAAAGTCAAGCTAAAGGGCCCAGCAAGAATCAGGTGGCAAAGCATTTACGACAACAATCTCATCATGAGTCGTCCTACTATCAGCAAGTGAGATGATATAGGAGAGAAGCTGAAAAGTAAGTATTTGCCCTCATATTACATGGATACTCTTCTCCAGGAGCTCCTTGCATTCAAACAAAGAACTTTATTGATGGATGACTACATTATGAAGTTCAGTGAGCTTTTTGTCCATTATAAACTTGCAGAGATGAGCCGTGTAACAGCTTACAGTTATTGGGCAGGGTTACACCAAGAAATCCAACACAAGATGGTCATGTATGATTTCGAGTCAATTGACGATGTTCAACAAAAGGCTTGACAAGTTGAACAACAACTGCGGCAGCATATTCTCCGATGCTTTGGTTCTCGAGTTGGGGAGCCTTTTGTGATGAAAGGTCTGAATCCACATCTTAACTAGACTTTGTCATAAGGCTACCGACCACCTCCCTACCATTTTCAGTTGTGCCTACAAATGTAGATTTCACCTATAAGGCAACCAAAACCTTTGCAGCACCCTCCACCCATAATCCATACCAAAGGTAACTAGCACTGTAGGGATATGACACCAGAGGGCGAGGTTCTAATCCTAATCATCCCCCCAAGATGAAAATAATGAGATGTTGATTGTTATCGTTGTAGACGGATATGACACTTTTTCTAATGACCGTCCGCAAGCAAGGTACCTCAATTCCTACGGTAATGAGGACTCCTGCTACCCAGACAGGCACGAGTATTACGATGAGCGCATCGAGATGGAACTACCCTATGTAGAGCCTACATCATAGTCAAAGGCAACTCCTCCCCCCCCTTTTTTCTGCTAAGACTGCAGTCGAAGCTGAGGGTGAAGGCCCCACTCTTAACATACGCGAAGTAAAAGATTGACGATGGACCACTATTTTTCGTATGCGGGCAAAATGCAAGGGTAGGTCATGTAACATGATCATCAATGGTGGCAGTGCAATGAACATCGTCTCTCAAGACGTGATTGATAAGCTTAAATTACCAACTAAAAGACATCCAAAACCATACAAGGTTATATAGGTTGATGACATCATCAATGGTGGCGGTGCAATGAACATCACCTCTTAAGAGGTGATTAACAAGCTCAAATTGTCAACTGAAAGGCATCCAAAACCATACAAGATTGTGCGGGTTAATGACATTGTCATTCCCGTGACTCGAAGATATTTAGTGCCCTTAAAAAGTAGCATATAAGAGGACAACAATAATTCTGATGAATGTCGCCCACATCCTTCTCGGTTGACCTTGGGTCTTGGACCAAAAGGTACAAAGCGACGATGAAGCTAACACACATACTTTTCTATAGCAAGGTCATCGTATCCATCTTCGCATATTGTAGCATATATCGCATCCTACGCCCCCATCGTCGACATCTGCTACTCCTCCAAACTCCCATGTTCTCACCATGCGAACGTTCAAGGAAAAGTGTACGAACAAAAGCGTAATGTTCACTCTAGTCACAAAACAGGTGCAGCAGGAGCCTGTTACTGACAAGGATAAGCCTCCTGATAAAGTCAAATCTATGCTACATAACTTCCAAGATTTGGTTCCCAATAATCTGCATGAGGGGTTACCTTTGCCGCGGTACATAACCAAATGAGTTTTGCCAAGCACGCCAAGTTGAAGCATCAAGTTGATGAGTTACTAAAAAGGGTTATATCCAAGAGAGAGCCTAAGCCCATGTGATGTGCCAACCCTCCTTAGCCCTAAGAAGGATGGAAGTTGGCATACACGTGTTGATAGTCGAGCTATTAATAAAATCAAAGTGAAGTACCACTTCCCCATTCCTTGGCTTAATAATACATTGGACATGATGCCGGGTGCTAGCATCGTCTCTAAAATTGATCTTCACAATGCATACCACCAAATCCGCATCCGACCTGGTGACGAATGAAAGACAGCATTTAAGACAAAGGACGGTCTCTATGAGTGGTTGGTTATGCCACACGCCTAACAATTTCATCGCGTCCCAGATGTTGCACCCATTTATTAGTTTGTCATTGTCTATTTTGATGACATCCTTATATACAATAAGCTGAGGAAGGAGCGTATCCACGAAGACCACAATCATTGTCTGCTCGCCACAAGCGCTTCTAAATCAACCTTAAAAATTGTACCTTCATGAGTACATCCATGATCTTCTTAAGGCACATTGTCTCGTCATGAGGTGTAGAAGTGGACCCCACCAAGGTAAAAGCCATTGTTGATTGGCCGACACCTACCACCATCTTTGAAGTTCATAGTTTCCATGCCCTCCCACATTTTACAAACATTTTGTGCGGAACTTTAGTGGCATCATGGCTTCAATTACCAATTGCATGAAACATGGAGTTCCCATGGACAAGTGCAGCAACAAGAGCATTTGATAGGATCAAACGTACGATGATCGAAGCTCCAATTTTGCACCTTTCGGAATTTTAAAAGGCAATTGAGGTTAGCTGTGACACTTCCAACATGGGCATTGGTGGAGTTCTCAGTCACGAGGTCCATCCAATAGCCTTCTTCAGCAAAAACTTCTCTGATGCGAAGCAGCAGTACTCCACTTATGACTTTGAGTTTTATGCCATTGTTCATATTCTATGGCACATTGGCACTCGCGTCACTATTTGGTTGGCAAGGAATTTGTCCTATACTCTAATCATGAAGCACTCAAGTATCTAAACTCTCAACGGAAGATAAGTGCTCGTTGTGCCAAGTAGAGCACTTACCTTCAAGAGTTCTTCTTTGTCATCCATCACAAGGTGACAAGGACAATCAAGTTGTTGATGCATTGTGCCATCAAGCGCATTTTTTGTCATCAATACCATCACTATTCTGGGATTCGAAGAAATGCAGCATGAGTATGCTAACAACAAGGATTTTGGACGTATTTATACAAGCATTCTTAGTAGAGAGCATGCAAGACACTCACATTTCAGCATTCATGATGGCTAATTATTCCAGGGGACGCAACTTTACCTATCCATTAAGTCCATTTGCCAATATATTTTGAGAAAGTTACACACCGATGGGTGTAGCGGTCACTTGGGCCATGATAAGACCCTAACCCTCATTGGAAATAGATACTTTTTGCCTCTTCTAAAATTAGATGTTGCAAAGATTTACTCGTTATGCAGGGTCTGCCAGCTCGCTAAGGGTCAAAAGAAAAACAGTGGATTGCATCAACCACTACCGATCCCATATGCTCCATGAGAAGATCTCAACATGGAATTCATCCTAGATTTGCCAAAAACTACTCAGAAAGTTAATTCAGTATTTGTGGTGGTTGACTAATTTTCAAAGACGGCTCATTTCATTCCATGTTCGAATACACCTAGTCAAGATTGCTCAATTATTTTTTCGAGAAGTTGTTCGTCTTCATGGGCTTCCAAAGACAATTATATTAGATCGTGATACCAAGTATGAGTTATTTTTTTAAGACTCTTTGGGTGGCAATGAAGACCAAGCTTCAATAATCTAGTGCCTACCACCCTCAAATCAATGGTCAAATAGAAGAGATCAATCATAGCTTAGGCAAGTCATTACAATATCTTGTCCGCGATCGTATAGTTATGTGGGACCTAGTAATGCCTATGGCTGAATTTGCATATAATAACTCAGTCAACAGATCCACAAGGATGTCACCTTTTGAAGTAGTAACTAGTATACGACTGCGTCTTCCAATCAATTTGGTTCCTCTACCGATAGAGTTGAGACTAAGCGCAAAAGCTTATGACTTCATCCATCATATGCAGCATGTGAAGCTCATAACAATAGCACCGCAAGTAATGAAAATTATAAGAAACATGTAGATGCAAGATGTCATCTTGTCAAATTTGCAGAAGACAACATGGTTATGGCCCGTATTCGTCCTAAATGGTTACCCTCTGGATCCTTGAAGAAGCTGCATTCTTACAATGCAAGACCATTCAAAATCATAAAGACGATTAGTGTCAATGCTTATATTTTAGATCTCCCACCAGATTAACCTATCAATCATACTTTCAATGTGGAAGATCTTTCCATCTATCATGGGCACCATACTGAGGATGGTATGGAAGAACAAACCATCACACTTCCGACCATTTTGCCACATATAGACACGAATACGATCATTCATGTTCTCAATGACCAGATTGTCTCCACGCGCCAAGGTAATTACCAAAAGGTTCTCGTCCGTTAATAAGGACGACCTCTATCCAATACTACATGAATCACAGCTACAGACTTGCAGGCCTTCAGCCCAATATCCACAGGCCAGGCCCAGACCCATTAAACCCAAGCCCCATAGTTGGCCCATCAATAAGTAGGCCCATGCCTCTTATTTAGATAGCTAGCAAGCAAAATCAATAAGCTAGTTATGCACTAATCAATCAGTCAAATCTTCTTAAAAGCATTCTCATCCCTTAGGCATCTTAATTACTTTTCCATTTTTGCAATAAGTCATTGATTGTCAACGGCATTATAAATCTTCCTTAAAACTACTCATGCCAGACTCTTAAATAAAGCTTTGGAATATAAAAAGAAGGCAGCTTGGAAATGAATGAAAATTTCTAGTTATTGTTTTGCTTTGTTTGTTATTATTATGACTTGTGCTTAGTTTGAAGGTACCTAGTTTGGGCAGATCCTTCCCATCAGCCAATTGTGCCAAAAGTGCATCCCACCTGATTAGTGGAGAAGACCAGCATGAGGTTTGAATCTATGGGCCACTTTTGTGGCCCACCAAATGGATTGATTTAGCTTAAGAATCGGCTCAAACATTCATCTAGATGGGCACAACCCAATGGTGTATCTTATGCCAAGCTTTTTTATGTGATTTGAAGATTTTAGAGCAATTCCCTACTCAAGCTCTGTTTCATGTGAATACGCTACTTACCTGTAAGTTAGTTACAGTTTACCCCCCCCCACCCCCCCCCCACACACACACACACCAGAGAGAGAGAGAGAGAGAGAGAGAACAGGGGAAAAAAACTACTCACCTGTACAGCTTGCATCCAAAGAGGCAGCACGTAAGTGACTTTCTCCTCACTAGCTACTTAAAAACTTACAGACATCCAAACAACCCCTCATGTGCTGCAGATAGAAAGTTGAGAATAGAAACACATGAACATTTCACATTCAATTCAAGATTGGTGGAGAGGATCTTCCAACCAAGGAGATTTTCAGACCACGGTCCATCAAGAATCACATCAGACCAACGGTCATGATCAATGAACCACGGGGCCCACTTGTCCAAACTAAAAGCTAAAGTGAACTGCGAATATCCTCGGTTTGAGGATCATACACTTCCTCTCCTCCCAAACCTAATTTCCGCCCTCAAGTACAAGAATCCAAACCCTAGAACCTGCGAATCCAATCCAACATCCTCCATCGACAGAATCCAAATCCTCAAAACCCTACAATTCGAAATCGAACCTTAAATGGAAGGGGAAGACCAACCTGGATGAGGGACTCAAGCTTCTGCGAGAGGAGATCCTTCCTCTCTTTAGATTTCTTAAGCGCCGATGACAGGCTCCAGACCCTCGCCAGCTCCTGCTGCAGATCCTCCCATTCGACGACTTTCACGGCCTCGTCGACCTTGGCCTCGTTCGGGGATGCAAAGGCCCCCAATTCCGACGGAGATGATGATGTTGATGATGACATGGAGAGGGAAGGAGACAGATCTGGTCCGTTGATTCAGGGTCTGGAGATCATGGATGTACCTCATGACGGCTTGGAGATCATCGATCAATGGACAGAGAGAGAGAGAGAGAGAGAGAGAGAGAGGCAGCTGGAGGTAGAACAGGGAGAAGATTGGTAGATGGAAGATCGCTACGAGGGCATTTTGGTCATTAGGAATAAATCCTTTTAACGTGGGAGGGAATTCAGCAAACGGCGAGAAGCGCGGGTTGAGCGGAGGGCGTTGGCGCCACACGCGTGCGAGATCCGGACCGATCGGGGCCCACCGTCATTAAAGCTTAAGCTCTGTGGGCCCACCTTCATGTGACATCTACTCCGTCCATCAGTTTCTCCGTCGGCATAGGCACAAAATCAGTCAGATCCAAAACTCAAGTATGCCACACCACAACAACAAATAGTGGGGAATGCTACGCGGTTTGGCTAGTGACGTTGTGGCTAGTGGTCGGTGCTCCGTGGCCCCCCATGATGTATGCGTTTAATCCACGCTGATTAGCTCATACAGACCTGGATGAAGGAAAGAAAAGAAAAATATCAGCTTGATCAAAACTTTTGTGGCTAGATAAGTTTTTAATGGTAGGCGTTCAATCAACATTGTTTCTTGTGATGTAGTCCACTTGAAATTTAGATCAAAATTATTTTTGGGATCACGCCATCAAATGATCTGAAAATATGAATGAACGGCATGGATGAAACAGATATATCACGATGGGGCTCACAGCGACCCATCGACCACTAGGGCAGGGTAACAGGTAACTAGCCAATCCGCGTCCTAGGGATGGATTGAAACCTTCCTGGGCCCATCGGTACGAAGGAAATCACCGATCTCAGGCTGATCCAAAATTTCCATGGGCCAAGGAACGTTTCAAGTTTTGTTACGCGCATTGCTTTTTGCCCCCCCAAGTGCACGCAAAAGGAAGCTGGGTGGGCCCACCATGATGTTTGTGAGAAATCCACCCCATTCATATCATCATGAACCCAAAATTGAGGTGGATCCAGAACTGAGGTGGACCACGGCAAAAATTTTAAAAAAAAAGTATGGAGGGAAATGCCTGCCATTGGAACCTTCCTGAGTCCACCGTGATGTTTACATGCTATCCAAACCATTCATAAGGTCATTTTCGCTAGGATGAACTAAAAGTACAAAATATTAGACTAATCCAGAATTCTTATTGCGGCACAAATGTTTTACCAGTAGGTGATCAATCCCAACTGTTTCCTATCTTGAGGCCACTTGAGTTTTTAAATCTGCTAGCAAAATGGGTGAACAGAGTGGATTTCTTACAAACATCACAGTGGACCCAACCTAAAGTCACTGGCAACGAGCGGCCCAATTTCAGTACCCACTGTTTCTGGTGACGTGGCCCACTTGAATCCTCCTTATTTTTGGGTTCCTTATTCTTGTGACGTGGCCCACATGAGCCGGTGAAACTGATGAACAGAGCCGATATAACACAGACATTGTGGTGGGCGGTGGGACCGTCAGATTTTAGGCTAGAGTGAGGCAAGATGTTTACTGTCTGTGTGTGGCCGACCGTGAAAAAAGGCTAGTGCAATCTCAAGTGGGGATTTGTGGATCCTGTCGCAACGAGAGATGGCATTCGCACCGATCCCTGGACGCTGTTTGACTACTGACGCTGCCACTCGCCGGGCGGTCAGTGCTCTGTGGGCCCCACCATGATACATGTGTTTCATCCATGCCGTCCATCCAGGCTAAAATCTAAATCTCAGATGGACCACACTATAGGAAACAAAAGTAGTGATTCAAGCCTCCTAGGGCCCGCTGTGATGTTTATTTGATATTGATTAGGTTATACAGATCTGGATGAAGGAAGAAATAAAAAAATTAAAAAAAAAAAAAAACAAATATCAACTTGATCCAAAACTTTTATGCCCTAAGGAGTTTTTAACGGTGAGTGTTCAATCAACATTGTTTCCTATGATGTGGTCCACTAGAGATTTGGATCTACCTCATTTTTTAAGCTAGTAGCATAAAATGATATCAAAAATGGATGGACGGCATGGATGAAACACATACCTCATGGTGGGGGCCACAAAGCACTGACCACTAGCCATTGGCTCCTGGCAAGGTGGGATCCTGACTGTAGGGCCACTGTGATGTATGTGACTACATCCATGCCGTCCATCCATATTGAAAGTTCATTTTTAGGCATGATCCAAAAAATGAAGCAGTTCCAAATCCCAGTTGGGCAATAGTACAGGAAACAGTGGTGATTGACCATTAAAAGGTTCCTGTGGGCCACAAAAAATCTTTGGATCAAGGTGATACTTATGTGGTCTCTTCATCTAGGTGTTTGTGACCTTATCAACAGGTTGGATGGCAAATAACCATTCCAGTGGAATCCGTGAAGTTTTCAATGGTAGAGATTCAATCACGACTGTTTCTATGGTGTGGTCCACCTTAAATTTGAACCAGATTTATTTTTGGGATCATGCCCTAAAATGAGCTTTCAAAATGGTTGGACATTGTGGATTTAAGACACATAAATTCCTGTGAGCCCCACAGCCAGGGTTCCCACCCACCTCGGTGGATCCTGTGTCTCACTCTCACCTAATCCGCTCCCGTCCGGCCTACTCTACTCCACTAACACCGGAACACCAAGCTCTGTGGGCCCATGGTGCTGTGTGCATGACATCCACTCCATTGTTAGGCCTGAGGTGGGCCACGCCAAAGATAACGATGGAGAGGGGACACCCGCCGTAGGTTAGTGCGTGAGACCAGCCATGATCGTTCGTTCCATCCATCGACTCTCCAAAATCGACCAGATCGGAATTCGGTGAGTTTCAGAGGTTTTAGCAATGATCTTATTTTTCTACCTGTGGTGCGTGGAACCTGAGTCTTAGATCCAGCCGATTCTTGGGATGTACGGTTAACAAGAGGAGTTTGACCTGATGGATGGAATGGATGTCACAGAAACAATAATGACCCGACTAAGGCTGGTGGTGTCGAAATCAGACTGCATCCTGAGTTACTCAGTACACTCTTATAGTACTAAGTAAACTCAGTTGGGACTACTGTAAATGTATGTAGTTTATCTACACCGTCCATCCACTTTTCCGGATCATTTAAGGGGTTGAAACCAAAATTGAAGCATATCCAAAACTCAGGTGGACCATACCACAAGAAACAGTGGGTATAATGATTTCCGCCGTTGAAACCTTTCTAGGGCCTGCAGTGATGTTTATTTGTCATCCAACCTGTTCACAAGATCACACAGACATTGATGAAGGGTAAAAACAAATATCAGCTTCATCCAAAACTTCCACGGCCCCCAAGAATTTTCCAACGGCACAGGTTCAATTCACATTGTTTCCTGTGGTGTGGTCCACTTAATTTCTTTTGTATGCTTCATTTTTTGTCTCAAGCCATAAAATTATCTATTAAAATGTATGAACGGAGTCGGATGAAATACATAAATCATAGTGGACCCTGCAGAGTTTACTCAGTACGCAATCCGCTTCCAGTGGTGTCTTACTCGCTGTGTACAATCGGTGTTGCATGGGCTTAGAGTACAGCACTTAACAGATATACCTTGAAATGAAATGAAATTGGGGAAACCCCCATTTGAACTGCCTTGGAGATTTGCATTTGTAAACAAAGGTGCCCCTACATAAGTCTGCCATACACTTGCTATAAACCAGCATGTTGACAATACTATAAAACAATCAATTATCAACTACATCACTAAAATCACAATAATAGTAGGTTGGCCATCTAAATGGCCGTTGGTAAGTTTTCTTCTTCTTTTTTTTTTTTCTCTTTTAGTCATGCAATGCACCCACACATCCATCTAAATGGCCAATGGCTAGTTGCTTGTTGGTAATCCTTACATTTGCAACCCACCCAAGACTTAAAATCTCATCATTTTTTGCAAAAGCATATGTTTCAATGGGTTTATTATAATCATTTATTAAATATTACATATGTACACTAATTTAGAATATTATGTATGTTCTTGTGAATGTATTAAAAATTTCTAATACATTTCAATTCCTGCCATTTACTCCCATCCTTGGATTTTAAATAAGTTGAATAAGCCATTTACTCCCAATTCATTTACTTCCAATTTCATATCTCATTTACCTTCATTTGTAAGCTCACAAACAATCCCTTTTAGGAAAAAAAAAAAGGTTAGATAACCAATGCCTTAAAATGACCAATGGTTTGAAAAAATAGTTAGATCCAAGGAATCTTTAAACCGCTAAAAAAAAGTGTCTTTAAACCAAACTGCGTGCATCTTTCGCTCAAATCATTATATTGCGAGTTGCCACTTAACTCTTGTAAGCTAATGCGTCTGAAGAACTAGAATTACATGATAATTGAATGAGTCTGACTCCAATATCACTGATCTAACTCAAGATCTAAACAAGAGATCTAGTTACAAGAGGAAAGGGAGTAGGGCAGCTCTTTTTAACAATTTTCATGGTTTCCATACTAAAAAAATATAAATCAATGAGAGAGAATTCAGCGAATTTCAGTGCATTTAAGGGCCTATTTGAATTTTCTAATTAGGCTGTAAATGGCTGCAAGCCTCAAAAACCACAAGAATCCCATGTGAATTCCATGTGTTTCTATACGTCCGAAAACTATAAAGTCCAATATGACAAGTATATCATATTCATGTTGTTCATCCATTCCATCAGCTCATTTTAGGACATGAGTACAAAAATGAGGCAAATCCTAAACTCAAGTGGCCCACACCATATGAAATAATGACCTCAACTGCCCTAAACAATTGAAAGCTAAAACCTTCCTAGGGCCCATGATGATGTTTATTTGTCATCTAACCTGTTCACAGGGTCATATAATCACAGATAAAGGGGGGGGGAAGGGGGGGGGGGGAATCAACTTGATCCAAAACTTCTATGGCCCCAATGAAGTTATTAACGATAGGTGTTTAATTCCCACTGTTTACCATGGTGTGGTTCACTTGAGCTTTCAATCAGCCTCTTTTTTTAGCTCATGCCCTAAAATGAGACGGCAGAAACGGTTGAACAGCATGGATATTACATATACATCATGATGGGCTTAATAGCTTTTGCGTCCACAATGTTTTCCTACCTCTTTTGTGCCAAAACATTGGACTTGTCAAACAGCAACCTTGGAGTAAGGACTATAATTAAAAGTGTAAGTAATGATAGCTATTTTATAATGCATTACATCATATTTTGAAGTCCGACAAGTCCTACAGCTCCCATCATAGCCATTCATCATTCGAACCACGGATCTCGCGATTTCCAAGTCCATTTAACATGATCAGTGTAGTATTTGGGCTGTAGCAGCAACGCATGTGCCATCCAATCCATTCATCTGATATACCACAATAGGATGGAATGGTTGCCCAAAAGTCCCAATATTTCATAACTCAGGTGGACCACACTTCATGATTTATTTTATAAAATTTAAACTGGGTGGCCCACTTGTATGTTGAATCAACTAGATTTTTAGAACTTATGGTACCAAAGGTGTGCAAGCATTTTCCAAACCGAGATCGTCTCACCTCAATCTCGACTTAGGCTTGAGCTCCGGTCGCACATTACGAGCCGTTAGATTAAAGTAGTGGGCCACACCATAAGTGGTGTATGGTGACCTCAAGATATCCCTGGAGCCAAAAAATCAACCAGATCCCATACGCAAGTGGGCCACACCATAGGGAGCAATTGGGCTGGGATGCTAACCATAGGTTTTTGTGTGGCCGCCATTGTGTTACATCTTTCATCAAATCCATTAATCAAAGCATTATTCACTAAGATGAAAAGAAAATACAAAAATAAAGCTAGTCCAAAACTCAGATAAGCCACACCACACGAACACGGAATTTTCATTATTCTCATTGGGCACATACAGTGAAAATAATGGTTCTCGCCTGATGGATGAAGTAGATTTTACCTATACAACAGGGTGGGCCCACGAAGTGGATTTTGCATCTAGAACATGCTGGGCCGCAGTGGTAGGATGCTTTACAAGCGAAATCTACTCCACCTGTTTTATGACGGTAACATAAAAACACCCAGGTTTTGTGATGCCCCCAGTTTTATATGTAAAATCCACTCCATCCATCAGGCTTTGCCATAGGTTCCGGGCCCTAGGGATATAAATCAGCAACATCCACCACTCAGGTGGGCCACACAGAGGGGGGAATGGGAATAGGATGCTAACCATAGCTTTGTTTGTGAGGTCACCATGGTGTTTATCTTTCATCAGACCTGTTATTAAGTTGTAACTAACCAAGGTGAAGAGAAGAAACAGAAACCACTCTGATTGAAAACTAAAGTGGACCACACATGTTATCTTATAGGTTTTAGGAGAAATTTTACATTAAAATTGGTGTGGACCCTATAAAAATAAACCTTATACCAACCAACTGAAGTGATGCAGCAGGAACATGTACTTATGTGCCACTTTCAAGCTCACATCCTTCCACAACGTGCCCCAATTCCATCTATAATCAACCCACCAATCACCAATAATGATAAGAACAACAAACAACAACTATTATGCAGAATTACTCCACACAAACCCAATCCCATTGCATCAAAGAAGCACTAAAAGGCATCTCACCATTAGAGTATTGAATTCGATTGCAGGAACACCCGGATCCATAGCTCGAGTGGTAGACCGAGTGAAGATAGCCTCGTCTCAAGAGGTCATGGCATCGATTCCCATTTCCCAGAGTGGGGTGGCTAACAGGGTGGGTGGGTGTACTAACAGTGGGGTGTGTGTATTAACCCAAGAAAAAAAAAAAAAAAAAAAAAAATCCAATCCCACGGAACAATAAAGACTAGAAAACCCATTGCAGGAATCTAGGATAGGAAGCATTCTTTATTCAAAATAGCCATCAACTATTTCATGAAAGAATCTTTACATGTTTCTATACTTTTTCTCAAAGCAAGAGAAACTCATGTAACCATCCATTACCTCAATTGTGACCAACTATTTCAATAAAGTAAAAGCGACCAAAAATCCCTATATCTCATCACAAGCATACATGCTTTCCATGAATTGGCCATAACTCAATCAAATGATATCAGACTAGCATCGTATTGGGCACATTGAAAAGCTAACTAAATTGGATTTCAAATGGGAACCATTTCATGTCTTTTAGACATTATTTGATACCCAAAAGTGGCCAAAAATTCTAAAAGGAAATTTGTTCAACAAGTCATCAATAACTCTTAAAAACAAATTGAGAGACATCCCATGAATCTATGGACCCCACAGTCGAATTGGACCATCCATCTGGTTGCAAATCTATCAGGAGACCAATCGAGACCCCGAAGTGTTCCAAAACTTTAATCTAGACGGTCAGGATGTCCACATCAGAATCCAAACTTTTGATCAGGACCCTTGGATAAGCCCAACTTGGGTCTGATCTTTGATTAGCTAGCTTGTGTGGCTTGGATACACCCTTTGATTGATTGTGTATGATCCTGGTCCCTAGATGCATCATGAAGTTTGAAGCACTCAAAGCCTACCATCCTTGGAGTTGGACACGCCTTGTTAGACCATCATTCCCCTCTTGCATGTATAACTGGATGGGGCCTATACTTGCATGCTTGAACAATTCAAATGGTCCATTTGCTAAGCATCATTACAAATGAGTGATGGCCTAAACATCAATTAAGGTAAGAGATATTGTATATTCCCCCCTCACATTTCTAACATTTGCAGATTCCCCCTTGCTTTCTCACAATTGCATTTGCCTTCTTACTATTTAGTGACATTTACTGATTCCCTCCTGCCATTAATCATGTCTAATGGCTGTCAAATCTGAAATGAATAATGTCCCCTTTTTTTTAAGAATGAAATGACAAAATGACGCCGCCCATTTAAAATGGGTGGTCCCTTTTTTAGAATGAAATGATGAAACAATGCAAACCCTAATCCGTCCCTCCTCCAAAAAACATCTCTCTCTCTCTCTCTCTCCAAAAAACCAATCTCCTTCCCTTTGCCATTGAAACGGAACTTAAGTTTGAAGAAGGAGAAGAAGAAGATATCAGCTCGAAGGATAAGAAGAGATCCGCTAATAATTGCAAGCATTACAATTTCTAGTTCCATTTCCCTAGTTTTTTTTTTTTGTTGTATTTTTTGTGGGGCCCATCATGAAATCAAGGTCAAATCTTAGTTGGACCTCACAATTAGTTGTAAGAATTGCCTCTTTTAGTTCAATTTCCATAAATAAAAAAAAAGTAGATAAATGTTTTTTTTTTTGGTGAGGTCAATCCAAGAAATCGAGACCATATCTTAGTTGGGCCCACAAACATTTTTGGATCTCCAATGTTTGGGCACCATATAGTCTAATTGCAGCCTTCCATGACTGGTTTGTTATCTAGCGACTCTTCTATGGTTTTTTTTTTTAGTGTTTTTTTCTGCCTACCATCCATGAAATCAAGACCGTATCTTGGTTGGGCCCCAAAAATGTTTTTGGATTCAACCATTCGGGCATGATAGCAACCTTACATGACAATTTGCCATCCAGCAGCTCCTCTCCATCTCCACTGTTAGTATATGGTGATCATAATAGAACATCTCATGGTCGTAGTCTAGATTGGTCACAACGCAAAAATTGCTATCAAGTCTATTTGATTGGAGATTCAGACAAATGATCCTACTGGAAGTCCTAGCTCCCACTCTTTAGTCATTACTCAGTTGAATTCGAGGCCATTTCCATCATTTCCCCCAATGAAGGCATTTCCATCATTTCATTCTCAAAAAGCGATGGCATTCATTTTAAATTTAACAATCTTTATATGT
Organism: Liriodendron chinense; assembly: GCA_003013855.2. Classification (NCBI taxonomy): domain Eukaryota; kingdom Viridiplantae; phylum Streptophyta; class Magnoliopsida; order Magnoliales; family Magnoliaceae; genus Liriodendron; species Liriodendron chinense. The sequence goes on along the minus strand of PVNU02001538.1, from coordinate 167,606 downwards.
GACTGGCGGCAGGGAGATTTTACAAATATCAATGACCAACAAGGCAAATGCAATTCTCAAAGAGTAAAGGGGAATCTGCAAATGTCAGAAAGGTGAGGGGGAATATATAAATATCCCTTAAAGTAACCCTGGATCAACAATGTCAACATAATTTTAAACTTCCAAATGCCTCTAAAAGGAAAAAAGAGAATTGGAGATCTTAATGTTTTAGATTGCATTTACCAATCTAAACACCTCCAAACACACGAGGGAAAAGACTCAACTCTCTTCTTTCAAATTCTTCTCAAATTTCACTACAATCTCTCACAACTACTTTGCAATGCTTGTTAAAGGTATTTATGGATCTCCTATAACAACTTCTAACAAACTCCTAACTAATTAATCATGTTATTGAAGTGTCAATCACAACTAACCTACAAAAAATCAAAATTAACTCTTAACAACCTTCATAGCTCCTTAACAATTAACCAACACAAGGAGATCTATGATGATGCCTTGTAGAATTTTTGCCCTTACTAAAAAATAAAAGTTACCCAATGTGCTCGTGCCGCCAATCATATGGCCCCTTTCGTTTCTCGATCTCAGGCCTTGAGATAATTGAGACCCATGTGGCGTACATCATATTCCCCTGTTAGAGAACTCATCCTCGAGTTAGGATGGTCCCCATCACTCGTGGAATCTCAATTGCTTCTTCATTGGCCAGTAAACACATTTAAGTATGAACACGAATTAGTAACCACAGCTCCTAATCTTTTTAGTCATAGGGTTAGATCATGCGGATTGTATCCATGATGCATCCTAGTGTGCCAAGATACCCAGATGTAGGCCCACGGGGCAAAACAAAAGCTTTCATCATCCCTGGGGTTGAACACGATGTTCTCCAATTAAACCTCCGAAAAGCAACTACTTATCCACCAACTACCAAGACCTCAATTGATCCATATGATAAGACAACGTGAGGCATATGCTGGCCCCCCTACCAATAGAAAAAAGACTCGTCCTCAAGCCTTGATCGACTAGTGACTCCTGAACGTCACAAATACCACGACTTATAACACAACTATCAACATCACACGATCGCAATCTTCAGTAGGCCACACAAGGAACTTCATCAAGCCTTGGTGGCAAACATGATCACGCCATCATGGACCACAGCAAAAGGATGGAATGTGGATGGAGGACAATCACTGATGAGGACATCAAGCCCTTTAGGGTTTATCAGCGTAGAAGGCGAGTGACACCTGCATCTCTTTGGTTCGATGACGGGCCTGGATCGTTCGTGATGACATGAGGAGCATCGAAAACCTTAAACGTGTGGTTTGGAACGCTTGAGAAGACCCTACAATGGGAAGACGCGTAGGAAAAACCAGGGAAAACACATGGAGCAAAACGAGTACATAAAGCTGAAGATTGGAGCAAAAAAGCGAAGCTCAGATTGATCTACAGATCAATCAACAACCATCTGTCGATCAATCGACAATCCAACAGACTGTTTTTTTTTTTTTTTTAGAAACTTTGAGAGACGTTTTTCTTTAGTAATAGGGGTAGTATAGTCATTTTTAGTTACGTATTTTATAAAAGGGGGTTAAACCCTAAACCTATCATTATGCTATTGATTTGATAAAAGAAGAAAAGCTTTGGTAGCTTCCCTCCCTCTTCCTTTTGGTGAATCCCTTCTCTTCTTTCGTCTTCCTTATTCTTTCTTCCAATCTCTTCATTCTAAGGTATTCTTACTTCTTTCTCTTTCTTCTAATCTTCGTTTTGTCACTTTTCCATCATCTGAAATCTGAAATTTTGAATCAACCATCCTTTTCTCAGATTTTAGAATTCCCTAATCCAGAAATCTCTTGATTTCCTGGACTAGTGAATCCCTTTGAGTGTTTGGATGAAACCATGCAAGATCGGGAGGTTCCATCTCTCGCCGGATCCAATCCACGCATGATTTGAATCCCATATTGCATGATTGTGATGATGACCCATCTATTGCATGTGTCTCTTGTGTTTTTCTTGATTATGATGATGAATGGTGAATGTTTACTTAATTTGCTTATATTATTCTGCTGAATCTATATGTTTACTCATGCATGCATGATATATTAGGCCGTCCTACATCAATCATCCTTTTCTTGAATGGGCTTAAATGACACCTCCTCACTCTCGACAACAACAAAATTGGCTTGAGCATAGTCCATGGCACAACTAGTTCATTGTCGAAGGTCAGCCATCCTTCATCCATGGCTGCCTGTAGTTGAACCTTGCTTGTTGCAAAGGGGGATCCTACTTAAAAACAGAGACATGATCTTTGTCAACTTATGTGGGCTCATACTGATGCGGAGTCATGACCAAATCACTTGCAAGGCCCATAGTGGTGTTGGGTTTAGACTTCTTTGGCAAGTTCGATGCCATCCTTGGGTTCCTTTGAGATGTGGAAGCTTCCAGGTAGAGCTCTCAATGGGTCGGATCTGGATCGGATCCAGTTGGATCCGGCTCCAAGTCTGTATATCTGTAGATGGATTCGGATCGGATTCGGATCCCACTCGGATCCAAAAGGTGATATCCATATCCGATCCATTTATAAATTGTTAGATACATTTCTGGTCCAAAATCCATATAACCATCGGATTTGGGTCGTATCTAGGTCCGAATCCACCCCCATTACAAATCTAAAAATATATAATATAATATATTTAATTTAGTAGAAAAATTATGCAAATCCCACTATTTACTGTGGTATGGTCGACCTAAGAGTGGCATGTCTCAATTTTGAGACATGGCCTAAAATAATCTGTAAAACGGATGGCCAGCATGAATATAACATATACGGCCAGCATGAATGTAACATATACAGTAAGGTGACAATGAGTCGGATCTTAATCGGATTCAGATCGAACTCAGATATGTTCATGTGAATCCAAATCCGGTCCGTTTAAGTAATCGAACCTATTTTAAGATCCAAATCCGGTCCATTTAACTAATCTGACCTATTTTAAGATCCAAATCTGCATTATACGGATTTGGAGCGAATCGGATCTCGGATCTGACCCACTCCATTGAGAGCCCTACTTCCAGGATGGTAGACAACCCAACCAGAAACACGTCAAGGATCAGGTCTCTTATGAAGCTTTGATACCTGGTCGACTCCATGTCAAAGGCCGGGTCGCCAACAAGGTCGTGGACCTCAATCGCATCACCTCAGAAGGTGGGCTCCCTGGAATAGGAAGCATACTTGCAAGAATCCACATGGAAAACTGGATCATCAACGGGCGTGATGGAGGCAAACCTCCAGTTGCTGATCAAACCAAGAGAAGCCAACAAGGAGACTATTCAATTTTTAAAAATTGGGTGCCCTCAGCTCGTCTTCTTATTGATGATGGAGGATAATTATGTTATTCTCTTTCAGGTGTGGTCATTGGAGTTTGTTCTGCTGTTTCTGGTGGTTGATGGAGGACCCCTCATTTTTAATGTTTATATAGCTGCTTTGTTTCATTTTCAATAAAATTCCAATTAACAAAATAAGAAAAAAAAAAAATCAATATCTGTATGATATAGACATAAATATAAATAAATTGAAGTTCCAGTTGCTTTTTGTTGAATATCCAAGAATGACTAGAAACTGTACCTTAACGTGATGTGCAGGCCAGAACCACACCCAGGTAAAGACGAAGCTACAGATAACAGTTGAGGTGAGGTCAACACTTAATGATGATATTCTGTGAAGTCTTACTATCATAAACTCAACTAGTTAACAAGATTTTGTAGTTTTCCACACCACCGTTTTACTTAACAGCTAAAATGTGAATCAAAAGCTCATTACAAGGTCAGGAATTAATTGAGATACAACAAACCTATGCAGGGTCAGACTTCTCTCTGACAAATCAAGTCATATTACACATTGTATTGGTTTCTGATTATAACGAGAAAAGATGTTCTGGCCAGAGAGGGTGTTTGAAGGCAATCATTGTATGTGAGTGACTCTAATACATTAGCTTAATAGATAAGGCATCCAACTTCCTATCTTCTCAATAATTCATCATTGCTTATCAGAAAAAAGAAAAAGAAAATCTAATAAGAAGTGGTGTTACCTGAGTAGAATCTGTACACTAGTTGAAGTAGCAGATGTTGAAACATGCCACCATAGCTACAGAACTTCTTCCGAAAAATCTTCAGAGTGAAACCCCGTGACACATTAGATCTACAGAATCAAGAATATGACAGGTACAGTGATGATTCAGAAGATTAGGCTTGCTGATTACATCAACGAGCAAATTAAACAAATGAGCCCAACTTTCAGGTTTCTAATCAATTTGCAAAAGGTAATGCACCCTTACACAGGTGAATGTGCCAAAGGGGCACATAAGCGGAGCACATCTGGGTCGTGCATGAGACAAATGCAGATGACCTGTCCAGAAAACAGGTTGGGTAACTCATCAGGCTAGTCACACATGAGCGAACACAATGGACAGTTTAAAAAGATTAGTCCACATTTGAAGTACAATTGAGGTCACAAATGATAAAAACATACCAACTAATTGCTAGGCCCACTCAATTACACGGCAGAGCCCACCTGATTTAATGGCCCAGATGTTCACACATGTGCTGCCAGGTTGCGCACATGTGCCACATGTGGAGGTGCGTGTGGGCTTAGCTGAGCTCGTAAAATCATAATTCCTAAATATCATAGGTCAGACATGAGAATAAATCTATAACCAACGGAAATAAATAAATAAAAAATAAAAGGAATAATCAATGTGATATTACCACAAACCAATTTTTGTTAATTCATAGAATAACAGAAGAATAAATATCTAAATTGCAATTTTTGCTAATTCACGGCATAACAAAAGAATAAACATCTAAATTGTCTTGGCTGCTCAAAGTGGGGAAAAGATCTCCCCATAATGTTGTGTATCACATTTAGTAGACCAAGTTGTGCTAGCAAAGGGCAGAAGTGCAAAAGTACAGAGAAGGATATCTTCGTGTATTTTCTCCATGAATGTAAGAAGCATTACAAAAAACAGTGCACCTTATATGTTGAGTATGCTTGAGAAAAACTTTCATTTCATTTCCTATATACGTACATCACCCATCTTCAAGTTTCCATAGGCATACCAACAGCTCGCATGTCAAAGGCAGTTCATAGAAGTCATCCATAACAATCTAGAAAGTTTACATTATTGCCGCCTTTGCCTCTTTATTCTCTCAAGGGCACCCAAATGACTCTTGCCCTCATTGTCTCCACCAACAGCATCATCCACATCCTTATCGACCTCCTTTGCCAGGTCCCCAAAAACAGCAGCCGGAACATCCTTTTGGGCGATTTCAACTTGGTCATCAGACTCGTCATCTGAATCACTGCCTTCGGGCAATTCGATATCCTCTTGATTTGCAGTTACCTTTCTCCCACCATCAGCAGTACGGATCACACCAGGCTGTGACTCCACTCCGGCACTGACAAAGCCCACTTTCCTGCTGCTGTCATTAGTAGCTGGGTTAGTGGAAGGGGGGACTAAATGCCGTTCTAAAGCAGCCATTTCATCTTCAGGAACACCAGCACGCTTTAATGTGTCTACCGTTTCCTCGAGGTTCAGCTTCTGATCCTTTTGCATCAAATATTCGGGAAGAATGATATGCGTCTGCAAGTGGAAGAAAATTAGAAAGGAAATGACATGAATACCAAATATTGAGTTCTGTTACACAAGCAATTCAAGAGAGCTGCTTAGGCTACTTGTCGGACTAGGATCCTCATACAGCTCACAGCCTCACACCTGCCAATGTGGCACACGCCTGCAAGATCCAGGCCATTCACCAGATGGCACCCACCATGTATGTGTCGTGGCCTCGGAATCAGGCCAGTTCACTTGTCAGGTGGTCCAGATGAATAAGCTGTAAGTGGTTTATGGGTGCTTCTCCTGAACATATATTATTATCATGCACCTGACCTAGCTTACAACCAAACCAGCCTACTTCCTGGCAACAGAAGATACATGGGGAGGCACACTGAATGAGTGGCCATGATCACACACGTTCCATGTTGGCATATGTAGCAATACGATGATTGGCCTACTGCAAATAGCCTTCTCATTTTTTTTTGAAACAGAAATAGCCTTCACATTACCAAGATCAAATCAAATATACCAACCTGGCTATAGCCAGCTAAGATACTGCGCTTTGTACGAAGCATCTCTCGGAAGGTGTCTTCATTCCCATGTTGCACCTCGAATTCATGCCATTTGTTCCAGAAATCAGAGCCAGAACGTGGATCCGCAAAATGTGATGCATATACATATATACCACGAGCACGATCGATTTCTCCCAAGCTCTTTTCTAGCTCAGCGTACTTCATACACATAATTTTTGCATCCTTATCCGGGAGACCAGATTCAATGGCTTGCTGCAAAATGCATTCAAAAGCATAGCTAAGTAACTGGTGAGAGAGTGAAATGTGCTTGTCAGCAACACATTAAAGGCAGATTATTTATGCAACATAGCGCTGCCTTTGTATTAGGAATAGAAGATACTGCAGTTAAAGAGGGCTACAGAGGACCACCTCTGTCTTTGGAACTCTTTCCCTCTTCTTTGAGGTATCTTTATTCTTTTTCATTCTAATTTATAATATTTTATCCAGTAGAAGGAAAAAACAAACATTTATAGCACATGGAAATGTTATAACATGTGCATAATCAAGAAAGCAACCAAACAAATATATACCAGGAGACCTTGGGGGTTTCCCGATTTCATATCTAAGTCACAATCACCTCTCTTAAATTGAAATACTGTACTAGATGAGTTACAACGGATAAAGGAAAAAGAACAAACCTCATATATTTCCCTCGTTTTTGGGACACCAAAAATTTCAGTTGCACGAGCTATGTAAATTTCATACATGTTCATTTTCTCATTTTCAGGGACAGCCTTCGTGGCTTGATCATAGACTTTCATAGCACGTTTTGCAAGCCCATAATCCTCTTCCAGCTTCGCATATTGTAGGTACAGTGGTTTAACATCTTCAGCTGGTGTCTGATGATAGAAAGGCAAAGGAAAACCACACACCGGTTAGCAACATGATGATTTCTAATGAAGAAAAGAAAAATAAAACCAAGGCAGTCAATGTGAATTACCCAAGACACTACAGACAATTCATCGTAATAATAGTAGTAGCAGAAGTAGAGCCTTGCACAGCTAATTGGAGCTGGCTCTTTCAATTCATGTTTTGTCAATCAAGATTCAAGTCCGGATTTGGGTCCTTACTCATGCCTCGGTGGTAGACTCACAAGAGTTTCAACACGAGGTCATGGGTTCAAGTACCCATTGTGGTGAAATCCCACTGTGGTGCGAGTGCATGGATGTGTATGGGGTGTGAGTGTGTGTGTAAAAAAAAAAAGATTCAAGTCAGGAACCGATTAGTAAAGGTTTGTTGATCGACTGCCCTTCTGACATCAACCATCCTCCTTCACTGGGGCTAGGGACCAACTTTCAGGTACAACCTCAGAGATGAAGAAATTGTCACCTTGTCACAGATGTTGGCTCTCTTTGAAGAAATTTATATTCACCAAGCAGGCAATGATAGCAGCATGTGGGAGGCTGGGAGCTCAAAGCCGACAGCAAATTCTCAGTCCGTTCATTCTATTATAAATCTCTGGCTCAGCCTAGGTCTCTTTCTGTTTGGTACTCAGTAGTTTGGTCTAGAGAGGCACGCCTAAAGCTCAGTGCATTCTGCCAGACAGCATCGCCTAAATAAAATTTTAATGCTGGACCACCTGAAGAGCAGGAGGCATGTCGTCTCTCCTGACAAATGCTTGATGTGCTTCAAGGTGGAAGAACCCACACCCCACCTCTTCAAGACATATCTGGTCTTCAACTTTCTTCAAGCTTTGGGATTGCCTGACTGTTGTCAGATTGGTTAGCAAAGTGACTCTATGGATAGGAGCATATGGCTGGAAAGAAACAGTAGGATATTTCAAGGGGAAGGTAGTTCTGAGTCTGCTTTATCTTAGGAGATTTTTTTTAGCATATTTTTTAATGGTCGAGCTTGACAAAAAGCTGACAGGTCTCCCAATCCATTTGTTGTGGTCGATGTGGGTTGAACCTATCATATACAAATGGAGCCCAGCGAAACTCAAAGAAATGTGGCGTATCCCCACTGATGTTTGTTCCAAGCTCAACTTTGACGGGAGCCCTAATGGAAACCCAGGGCCTGCCACTTCGGATGTTTAGTCGGGGACTATAATCAGGGAGAAATTGTGATGGAATTTTCAGGTCCCGTGGGAGTTTGTGATTTAAAATACGGCGAAGCAGCCACTCTTCTACAAGGAATCAGATTGGCAGTTACAATCACAGTCCACTTATCATTGAAGGGAATTCAAGGAATGCACTTGGATTAAATCTGGCTGTTTTACACAGGGCATTTCTAATCTCATTGAGGAAACTTCAAATTTATGTCCATCCATTTCAGTATCTTTCTCCCGTGTGCATAATTCCAACAACTCGGAGGCAGAGGGCATCAATAGAGATCAGGTTCTGATAGTGAATGGGAGATATGGTGTTCCTATTTAGTTCCCACGTTCTCATTGCATTTGTTGTTTCTATTTCTTTGGGCTTTTCTTTTTATATCCGCAGGATGCTCTGAGCAGTTGATGTATCTGTTCCTTCTCTTCTTCTTTTTTCTTTCTTTAATGAAGTTTTTTGCTCATAATATGTGTGTGTGTGTGTGTGTGTGTGTGTGTGTGTGTGTGTGATAATAATCAAAGCAAAAAAAAAAAAAAAAATGCCCGTCATCATCATATTGTCAGGATTCAAGATGAAAGTCACAGCAAAAGTTTGGCACCGGCTGCCGACCTAATGCAGCCCTCCTCTATCCAGGCTTGAGACTAGCAATGAGAGCATGAAACTCCCACAGGTGCTATGCAATAGACTATCACATAGATTGATTGCAATCAAGCCCTATCTAATTGTATATTATAAAGATTGATTACAGTCAACAAATGTTCTCATTAGAAAGCATTTCCTACTCAAATAGTGGTCGAACGCGTGCATTCAGCATTGCTACAATTCCAACAGATCAATTATTAAGGTCATAGTGCCAACTAAAGCCAAGAGGTCAAAAAAATATTAAAAAATAGCCATAAAGAAAGAGGGTTCCAAAATATGGTTCAAAGAGTATCAAAGTTTTTTTTTTCCCATACCATTTCAATTGCGTGCTCGAACAACTCTCTTGCCCGCTCTAGCTTTGTTTTGCCATACCTTTTAACAAATTTGGAGAGGTATGTGACCCAAATATCCTTGACATGGGGATATTTAAATATCTTTACACCTCTTTCATATACCTTGAATGCATCTTCAAAGTATTTATTCTCCTGAACAAAAATAACACATTTATAGAATATCCAAATAGATAAGCAAGGAGAAAGGATCACAAAAGCTGAACACTATTACAAAGGTTTATACCTCTAGAAGCAATGCATAGTTAATTATAATTTGTGGAGTGGCTATTTTCAAATCAAGTATCCGCTCATAGACTGCACGAGTAGATTCCAGAGTTCCAAGGCTCTCCTCCAAATCCACATAAAAGGTCCACACCCTCAACGATCTGTGCAGCCTCATCTGCACCGGTTCATGCCCATCAGCAGCAACTGCATGAATCAAAAAATATGAATAAGAAATGTGCAGTTGTGGACAAATGTAAAGTTTTGCAAAGATTCTACAACTCTTTATCTTGTGTCTAACAGAATTCCCATTGTTTCAAAAAAGAAGAAGAAGAAGAAGAAGAAGAATTCCCATTGTTTCACACATTGTTCCCATTAGACACATGGCAGACATGCAAAATCCAAACAGCTCAAGGACCCACAATGGATGGGCCCAACAATCATGCCCAGCCCTGACAGATTGATTTGAGGGAAAAAATAAATAAAAACCACTTATCCATTTTCGGTCTGTTCTACTCCAGTAGTTACAATTCTGATTTTTGGGACATGGTGGTCTACGCTGGGACCTCTGAATTAGTGATCCAGATCTTGTACGTTCTGCATGTACCTCAATGGGACTCATATGAAAGAAGGGTGTGCAATAATGATGCAATCCAGAGATGACCTTCCAAAATAGAGCCTGCTCCAGTAGCCCCATGTGCTATTGTTCTCAAGGGTAAGCATAACCCTGGTGCTTTTAGGCATGTGGACAGACCTACAATCAATCTGGTTATCCATTTGGCTTGCCCTACTTTGTCATGGGCCAAGGAATTTCTCTATATGGTCAACGCCAAAGAGAAATGGAGGCCTGGATCAAAGAAGGTCCAACAATCAACATGAATAGTCCATCCAATAGGAATCCACTTCGGATAATACGTCTCCAAAGAACTAGTTTGATCAGATGCCCATGGGCCATGCCCATAAGCACAAAGGATCATAAAAAAAGACACCCATGTTTGAAAGGTTAGCATTCTCCAATCAATGAGCTTTACATAGTAGCCCATGAATAGAGGGGTGAATCCAATGGGCGGTTCAGATCGATGATAGGACTGCCCACCAGTGTTGTTAAAATCGTACGATTCACGATTTGAATCGTGTCGCAGAGCCATACGAGTACGATTCACAATTTGAATCGTACGATTCAAATCGTATCACAGGGCCATACGATTCAAATCATATGGCCAAATCGCAATTTCAAGTAAATCCTACGATTCCAGATTCCAGACTAAATCGTACGATTGAAATCATGAATCATACGATTCGACAACCGATGCTAAAAATTGGAAAAAAAATCGATTTTTTTTTTCATTTTTTTCCCAAATTTTTTTTAGAGCTTTACTTACTAAAAGCTATTTAGGGTCAACCTTCATTAGAATATACATTCTTTTGCATCTTTTGAGAGAGATTGGAGAGATTCGGAGATTGTGGGGCCAAGAGATCTTGGAGAAAGAAGCTCTCATATCTTTTTCATCGTTCAACGGAATCAAACACCGCTTGTTTCGTTGGTTTTCTACATTAAAATAGGTATAAAAATATATAAATTACTTCTTTAATCTTTCATTTCTATTTTCTTCAAACTGTGCGATTTTGCTCGATTTTACGCTTCCCCTGGACCCCGTCTGGCTCCGAATAGTGGGGGAGACCCCCTCCCCCCCTGTAGGGGTTGCACTTAGAGGTCTAAGGAAACATAATACAAGACACAATCACACACCACCTACATTAGAATATCTCATCTTTTTCTTGTTTAATCTTTTCTTTTTCCTTTCTTTAATTTTTTAAATAAAACATCATTTGATTCATGTCTTCTAAGGACTCTTAATGATTTTTAACATTTCCATGTTTGACTTGTTTCTTATAGTTATGGTAGGTTTGGGTGTTGATTCAACTTGGAGTGTTGAAGATGAGAAAGAAGTCGAAGTTGAAGGATAATGACCCTACATGGGAGTATTGTTCGAAGGTGGATGAGAACAATAATCTCCATCTTAAATGTAATTTTTGTGGGAAGAGTTATTGGGGAGGTGTGTTTCGAACCTTACCCGAACCAAGAAGAATGTTGCTTTGTGTAGTCAAGTGGGTGATGACGTCGCCGAAAAATTCAAGAGGTTGTTGGAGGGTAATATCAATGAGAAGAAGCAACAAGAAGAGCAGGCATACAATGTTGAGAGAGTTCCTATTATTGAAGACGTGGAAGAAAATGGAGGAAAACGAAAAAGGATTATGGATGATTTTGTAGGAAGAAAAGGTGGGCCGAAAGAAAAGCAACAGGCCACTCTTAACAAAATTTGGAAGAATGGAGATCGAGATAATGTATGTTTTTCGATTTCTAGATTCTTATATGCAAATGCTTTATCATTTAATCTTGCAAAGAACCCATTTTTTGCACCTATTATGGAAGCTGTTGCTTCACTTGGGTCGGGGTTAAAGCTACAGTCATATTATGAAGTGAGGAATAAATTTTTGAAAATGGAAGTTGACTCTATAGAAAAATTAATCGAGGTTTATAAGAAGGAATGGGCAAAGACCGGATGCACCGTGATATCAGATGGGTGGACCGATGGTGTGAATCGGTCTATTACCAATTTTTTGGTAAATAGTCCAAGTGGTATAGTTTTTTTAAGATCAAGAGATGCATCCAATATTTCAAAAAATGCAGACAATTTGTTACATTTGCTTGAATCTATTATAGATGAGGTAGGTGAAGAGAACGTGGTTTAAGTTATTACAGATAGTGCATCCGCTTATGTCAAAGCAGGTCAAATGTTGATGAAAAAGAGAAAGACATTGTTTTGGTCTCCATGTGCAGCCCACTGCATAGATCTTATGGCTGCAGACATTGGAAAACTATAAGTTCATTCTGAAATTATGGCAAAGGCAAGGGCTATGACCGTCTACATCTACAAGCATTGTTGAGTCTTGAGCCTAATGAGGAAGCATACAAATGGAGAGTTGAAAAGATCGGCGGTAACACGATTTGCGACGTGTTACTTAACTTTAAAAAGCATCCATGAAAATAGGATTGGCTTGAGGTCGATGTTTACCTCAAAAGATTGGACAGGTAGCAGCTTCTCGAAGACCGCAAAAGGGAGGCATGTTCAAGACATTGTATTGGCCGATGTTGACTTTGGCCATCTATCAAGTTTTGCTTGAAAACCACTCCCCCATTGGTTAAAGTTTTACGGCTAGTTGATTCAGATGAGAGGCCAGCCATGGGGTATATTTATGAAGCAATAGATTGGGCAAAAGAATCGATGGCAAAGAACCTGGGAGAGGTGAAAAAGAGGTATTCAGCTATATGGGACATTATAGACCAACGGTGGAATCTTCAGCTACATAGGCCCTTACATGCGGTGGCTTACTTTCTAATTCCTAGATTTCAATATGATGATAGTTTCCATCCGGATTTAGAAATCAAAACAGGACTATATGATTATGTTGAAAGAATGATCCCGGATTCAAGGCAACAGGTGATCATTGATGAACAAATGGAAGGCCTATAGATTGTTTGGACGAGAGACTGCAAAACTAACAAGAACGACGAAACAACCAGGTAATTTTTCAATTCTTTTGCTTGTCTTTAAGTAAAGTTACTAAAGTAACTAAGTAGTTATTTAGATTATTTAGTTTATTTATATATTATCTATGATTAATTCGTAGGCTTGTGGTAGAAGACTTACGGAGATGAGTGTCCTGAATTGCAAAAGTTTGCGATCCGTTTTTTGAGTTTGACATGTAATGCTACTGGTTGTGAGCGCAATTGGAGCACTTTTGAGCAGGTGAGAAATTATTGAATTCATTACTTATCTTATGCATTCACATGTAGTACCTTTGGTTCTTATGAAATTCCACGTTCATTACAGATACATTAAAAAAAAGAGAGAAATAGACTCGAGCAACAGAGATTGAACGCTCTGGTTTTTATGAAGTACAATCTCCAGCTTGAAGTCTGGTATGCAAAGAGAGAGAAAGACCAAGGGCTTGATCATATTTGCTTATCGGATATGGAATCCGATAATGAGTGGATCACTGGGAAGGAGGATCATACCCTTCCTACAGATAACACCTGGATGGACCTGGGTGAATGATTTGTTGAGGGATTGGAGGATGTGCCAAGTGTAGGCGGGTCTACCTATGACCGGATAGGCGACGTGGTTAAATTGCTAAACTAATAGTTTACTTTTATTTAGTTATGCTAAATTGCTAATCACTAAACTAATAAGCAATGAGCATAATGCACTATTCATAAACAAGTAAAGCGAAGGGGAAAGCGAGAGTGGTAGAAGAGGAGGAAGCAGAGTTTATTTCAACGTCAAATTCTGAGGATGAAGATAATGTTGCTGATGTTGATGCCATTGATGATGAGGATGATGATGACAATGGCCCCGTGGTCGACGAAGACTAGATTTGTTTAGCCTTTTTGTTTTCTTAATACAAACAAGTGATGGAGTGAATATATAATTATACATGTAAATGGAGATGGGAAAAGGTTATTTTTTGAAATCATACAGAAAACTTACATGTACATGGGATGGGATATATGAAAAGGGTTTTTTTTTCTTTTAACTTAATTATGACATGATACAACACAATGATACATTTAGACAAGGATACAGACATACAATTAATGACGAGAATCATGTTATGGTTAAATTGTTTTTTTTTAGCATATTCATGAGAAAATGGATGAGTAATATGTTTTTTAATTTTTCCGATTTATTTACAATTTTTTTTGTATTTTGTAATGATATGTTTATGAAAATCTGAAAAAATCTTACGATTTACGATACGATACGATTTAGACCCGATTACAATTCACGATTTGACAACATTGCTGCCCACATGTTTAAAAGCGCCGGAGTGCACCAACAGCATCGTTGAACCCACAAGAGCAAATGAGACAAAATAAATAACTAAATAAAACTCCAAGCACTAACGTGGAAACATTGGACATCCTGGATGTTAAAAATCAAGAGGCAACTGAAGATACAGAAAATGGATGTATGAAAAGAGATCCCAAATCTTGCAGAGGCTCGAAGTCAATGCTCAAGACAATCACCTTCCTGGAGGTGTGGCTTTGCCCATACATCCATTTGGAGTGATTGTTGGTCGTTTCAGGAATTCTTTCCAATATCTACGAGAACCATTTCTATACTTTTTGCATATTTCATCTTCAGGCCTCAAAATATAGCCTCGAAAATAATGACAAAAAAGGGGCAATCCGGAGGTACCAGGCAGATATGGGTGGGGCCCACTTGATGCATTCGCATCATCCAATCCGTCTATCAGATGCATCACCTCAGAAACCTCTAGCATTCAAAACTCAACCCGATCCGAAACTAAGGTAGGTAACAGCTAAGGGAACGATCTAGTAGGGAACACCCACACTTTAAATTCACAGGGGGCCACCTGAGTTGCAAAACAGCCTGAACATTGGCCTCACCCTTCATCTGTACTGGATGAAGAGTTCGAACAGCCTTGATTATATATACACAATACAGTGGGTCCCCCATGCCAATCAACAGGTAAGCATTCTCTCCCAGCTCGTTCCCTTTTCTTTGGGCCACCTTAGCTTTGGATCGGAATGAGTTTTGTGTGATAAAGGCTATCTGAGATGCTGCATCTGATAGATGGATTGTATGGTGTGGAAACATCACATGGGCCCCCCCACATCTGTCTGTTCTTCTTTTTTGTTCATTTTCTTTTCTGTTTTTGATCTTTTTGTTTCTGCTGTTGTAGCTTTTGTTGTTTTCCTTTTCTTTAACTTTTGCCTTCTAATAATATCCTCCATCTTTCAAAAAAAAACAAAAACACTTGAGTACACCCCTAAAAGATAGTGATGAACTTCAGAATCACCTTGGGGTTTTATATCTTTTTTTTTAATTGGCCATGGGTTAGTATGGAGCTAGGGTTAGGTTACTTATGAGTTTTCTTAATTATTTTTTTGCATGTTAGGAAAGGTCCCAGAGAGTATTAGAAAATGTTTCTGAACTAGAGTAGCAACAGGATATAAGTGTTGGGATCTTCCAAAAAGGCTATGTATGAGTGGGATTTTCACACAAGATCCACAAAATATATGCAGAGGCTGGACCATCAGCCCTATTCAATCTTTTATCAAATTAATTTGAGTTTTTCATTAGCAAAGTTGCCAATTTTCTGCTCATTCTAGATCAATTGCACCTAGTTGCTTGTTTCCCTTCCTTTCCACTGCACTTTACACAATTGCCATGATTCACATTGATTTGGAACTATTTTGAGGCACACAGATTGCATCCAATAAGCTCAGAACAATTAGCAATACTACTTTTTTGTGGAGATTAGCATTACTCTATTATATGAGTCAAAGAGAGAACAATTTGAAGGAAAAAAAAGGGGGGGGAGAGAGTTTGATACTCTTCCAGAGTGTGATGGATGATGCGTAGGCACTTGGAAGTCACTTAGAAATTGCATAAGCGGCATACAAGCCAAATCAAACTGTCCAAATTATGGTTCCCAGCGTAGATGGATCATGAACCCAAAAATAAATTTATTTTATGATCTAACTATCTGATTGGTGGACACTCATTGGACTGTTAAAAATGGAAACTATCCAATGGTCCTATTCCCACACACGAGCGTTCACAAATCACTAGTTAGGATTGTTCAACGAATCTATTATTGAGATTGTGACTTGGCAAGTAAATTATGCAACGCCAAACTCAAGAACTCTACAAACTAGCAGCCATTCAGATTTTATCATAAAACTGCAACCAGGTATATGCAATCTTTGTAAAAATGTCTCATTAATTTGCAATGAATAGTTATCAATGTACAAAAGATTGGCAAAAGCAAAAACAGAGCTTGGGCAATTTTCAAGGTAATAGACTGTTTAAAAGCACAATAGTATGATTTTTATCTGTTTAGAAGTATGTGGATCAGCAAAGAACAAAGAGACAGATAACAAAAATACCCAGAATCTTACCTCTCCGCTTGACCTCCACCGAGGGCTCTGCTGTGGCCCGCCTCATCAGCTCCAATGCCCCTTTAAAATTCTTATATCTCAGCTCCATCTCTGCCCACTCGCACCACACGCTCGCCAAATTATCCACCGTCTTATAACCAACCTGAACAGACTTCTCAAAAATCACTCTCGCATTGGCCACATCATTGTGGTTCTCATACAACCGTGCAAATGCAACCCACAACGTATGCGGCTTCCCCACCGCCTTCATGGGGTCGACGGTCCTCACGGCCTCAGTAAATGTCAGAATCTGCCGTGTTGGATTGCCCTCAAACAGTTTCACCCTCCTGTGCCATTGCTCCACATTGTGTGGATTCTGCCGAAGCAATACGCTGTTCACAAGCTCAGGCCGTCGATTCATGAGATGATCCAGCCTTGCCAACCTCAAATCCAAATCATTATCATCATTCAGCCAAAAACCATGCAAAATCCGCTTCCCGAGCTTCTCGACAGACAGGCTCAAATCCAACCGTACATCAACCAAGCCATCTTCTTCCTGGCCATCCTCATCATCGTCGCTGTCCTCCATCGTCTCCATCTTGGCATTGGTTGCACTCTCTTCGAACATAGTGTAGCAGTCGAAAATCACACTGAAGTCCCTCACAGTGACGACCGTTGTCAGGCCCTCTTCAAATATATCTCGCGCTTTCTCATACAATCCCCGCCGTACATAGTAATCCGCGAGCGACGTCCAGAGGCGGCCCACCTCATCAGTGAACTTCCTGATGCCACCACGGATGATTGCGTCCACATTCATCCCAGACACCTCATTCGCATGGCGAGTAAGGAGATCACAGAGCTCCAGCCAGAGCTGGTGCTTGGTTTTGCTCTTGATCGAGTAGAACCCGTCGTCATTGAGGACGCCAGCCAGGCGTTCAGCGGCCTCCTGCCAGAGTTTGGAATTGATTAGGAACTCGATGAAGTCCTCGATGTGTGTGGGGTCAAATTTCAGGTATCGGCGGTAGACACGGAGCGAGGTCTCGATGGGAACACCCTGCTGGCTGACAAACGCGAGGTATGGGCCCCACACGCGGTCATGCTGGGTGACGGGCAGGGCACGGAGGGCGCGGTCGAAGGTGCGACGGGTGCGAGTGAGGAGGCGCTGGTGGGTCAGGGATTCGAGATACATGGTCCAGATGCGGGGCATCTTGTGCATGGTGACCAGAGCCCGCTCAAAGGTGTTGTTGAGGGAGGAGTAGTTGGGATGGGTTGCGGGGAGGGAACGGACGGATTCGAGGCGCTCGCGGAGGTAAGCATGCCATAGCTTGTAGCTGCCAGGGAGGGCGCGGAGGGCTCGCTCGTAGAGAACGGAGCGGGCAGCAAAGCGGGCGGTGGAACGGGCAATTAGGTAACGCCACCATAGCTTGAGGCTGAAAGGGTTGCGGAGGATCTCCTCCTCGTAGGGGAGGTCTGCATCGGTGGGGTAGAGATCGGGGGAAATGGACGCATGAGATTTTGCCTCTGATGATGCCGTCGACATGGGGCCCAGCGGGAGTTCGAGGAAAAACCCTAGCTTTTGTTGATGGGTTAGATTAGATGGTGAAAGAAGCAAGTTGTTGAATAGGATGGGTGAGATGAAGGAGGGCAAGTTGGGTGGGGTAGAGATCAGAGACAATGGACAGCAGGGATCGCATGAGATTAGCCTAGGGTTGTATGGGTTTCTTTCCCTTTCGAGAGAGAGAGAGGTGTCTGTTGTTGGATAATGGAAGATGGAGCGAGTTGTTGACTCGGCCGAGTTGGGAGGACTGAATCGACGAGTTCCGGATCGGAGAGAAGCAGAGTCGAGGAAGTGAGGGAGGGAAGATAGGAACGACGAGGGTGCCGCTCGAGGTTTTCAGATGAGACGCCTTATTTTCTGCTCTTATCACTGAAATGGACCATTTTTAACTCAAATCGTTAAAAATGAACAGTTTCTAATTCAGATTTTTGCTGAAAAATTTGGGACTTTTTGAAGCCTTTCCCTTCATTCAGCAGTGAGGTAAGTGATTTTGAGTTAAAATTGTTTTAATGACAACTTTCCCCTTTCTACGAGCTAATTGCCTAGCTCTAGGCCGTGTTATATCTCTACTGTCCATCAATTTTTTTAGAGCATCCTAAGGCATGACCAAAAAAATGACGCAAGCCCAAAGCTCAAGTGGACCATACCACAGAAAAGTTGTGGCCTATGGGGATAATGACCCCACTTTGGAAACCTCCGTACGGCCAACCATGATGTTTATTTGTCATCTAATCTATTTATAATGTCACGCAAACATAGACAAAGAAAAGCAAAAATATAGACTTAATCCAAAACTTCTATTGCCTCAACAAGTTTTTAATGGTACGTTCAATCACCACTATTTTCTCCATTTATTTGAGCTTTAGATCTGCCTTAATTTTGGGTCTATGATCTAAAATGATCTAAAAAATGAATGAATGGTGTGGATCTAACACATACATCATGATGGCGCCTATAGAATCATGCTAGTGTGGATTTAACGCATAAATCATGGTGGGACCTGTAGAACTTTTCCGCAGCTGAGGTGGATTAGGTGTTACTTGGATGAGACCTTAGTTGGTGTTACCCTTACCATGGGGCCCAACCAAAGGATTATGATTATTTTATTAAAAATAATATAGTATATTATCCATGAATCAAAAGATTATGTCGAGAAATATATATGAAATGGGCATGGGCATGACAATAATTTTGTCTCATGACACATGGAATATGGAAATTGAGACGACAAAGGCAAATATAACAAATTGCCAATTTTAAGTCATGTATATTTGAACCATTGTTAGGTTAATTACATATATTTGGACCTTTGTTAGGTAAATTACCAAACAATTTTTTCAATATAGTAGTAAAATTCAACACTTTTTAAGTTTTAGTACTTAAATTAAGTGTTGGTATTTACATGGCTTACTTTCACAAAATTAGAGCCACGTGGATGGATCTTTAATGAGATCCACTCCGTCCATCAGGTACCATGACTCATTTTAACCATTGAACTCACAAATCATGATGATAAAAAACTAAGTTGAGCCGGACCAAAGGAAATAGTTGAGAATGAAAGCCCACCCATAGTTTTGTGAAGGACCCACGGTGGTGTTTATAGACCATCCAATCCATTCATCTAATGTTCCTCATAAAAAAGAACCAACCAACCAAAAATCACAGTATTCCATACCACAGGTGGGCCATGAATTTAGGGGTTTTCGGTATAATATTTTTGGGATGGCCTACTTGAGCCTTTGAATCGTCCTGAAGTTTGGAATCAAGGCCTAAAAGAGGGTGGTGTATGTGACTGACGGCGTCGATTTTAATTAAGTGGTTTCTCGCACGGTAGCGAAAGTAACACCAGCAGGTACCCACCGCGATGTACCTACTACAATACATACCAGCTAGTGCGTGCTTAGGGAAGCGGATTGGGTGGGCCTCACTCAAGAGGGTGCGGCCCTTACCGTGGGGTCCACCTTAATGAATGTATTTTATATCCACACGGTCCATCAGTTTTTACACATCATTTTAGGGCATGAGTATAAAAATGAAGTGGATCAAATTCTTAGGTGGACCATAACATAGGAAACAGTGGTAATTCGCCATTAATGGGCTATAAGAGTTTTGGATCAAGCTGATATTTTCTCTATCCTTCATTCATGTTTATTCAACGAGGTTGGATGGCAAATAAACATTACAGAAACCTTACGGTGGCCCTATGAAATTTTTAATGGTTGGGCGGTCTATCAGCTCCGACTGCGTGGATATAGAATACAATTTTATCAGCTGGATCTGGAGACATTTTTCCAATGATCCAAACCGTTTATACGGTGCATCTCATCGTGGATGGGTTTACCCTGAAAAATTCATGATTGAAGATCCTATCAATTCCCAAAATAATAATAATAATAATAAATGTCAACCTATATGTGGGCCCATACACGGATTGGGTACTACCCACACAAAGACCTAGCTAGGGACGGACGGTCATGTCAGCGGATATGTGGGGTCCACCATGATGTATATGTTTTATCAATGATGTACATCTATTTTGATGGATCATTTGAGATCATGAGCACAAAAACTAGTCATATTGAAGGCTTCAAACTAGGGCTGTCAACAGACCGGACTCGGATCCGCTCTGATTTTATCGGATTTGGATCAACGATTAGGATCAACGGGTCAGATTTAGATCTTGTTAATCAGATCCGTTAAAATTTCGGATTGGATGTGAATCACCTTGGATCCGCTCCGTTTAAGATCCGATCCGAATTTAAAATAAATTAAATAATATTATATATTTTATATATAAATACATATATATAAAAAAAACCATATATATTTTATCTCAAGTGAACCATAGTATTTACCATCCAACTTGTTGAATGGTATCCACATGTATTCGGATCGGAGTCGGATCGGAGTCGGATCCGTTGAATCTCAATTGGGTCGGGTTTCAGATCAAATGTTTAGAGATCCGTTGCATTTTGGATCGGATCGATTAGGATCATCCCCGATCCGCTCCAAATCCGATCCGTTCATAGCCCTACTTCAAAGTGGATGACACAACAGGGGAGATTGAATTCCCAACATTGAAAACTTCCAAGGGCCCACTATGATGGGTCCAATCTTCAAGTTTCCTGCATTATACAATTAAGAATGGACAATTTACAGATGATGTACGTTGGATTTGGGTCATGTTTCAATGATCCAATTTATATGATTTGCATGATGTTTGGAGGATGCTAAAATATATTTATTTGAAATCTTGAAAACGATTGATCATTTAAATCTTTTTTCCCAACAGCAATGGTGTTAGCTAACCTGCCCTTATTTGGTTAGAGTCATGGCCAAGCCCATTGGCTTTTTCAGCCCAAGTGGGGTCAGGTAGGGCTGTTAACCTGCCCATATAAGGTTAGGGTCATGGCCAGGCCCATTGGTTTTTTCAGCCCAGTTGGAGCCTGACAGGGCTATCAATGGATTGGATCTTGATTTGGATCTTATTCAAATTCAGTCTAATGAAATTGAATTCAGGTTAGGAAGAGAAGATACTTGCAATTAGATTAGATTTGGATCTATCATGATTCAACTAGGTAAAAATCTGATCCGACACATTATTAAAATTGTGACACTAAAATCACTACGAGTTTATTCACTTCTATGAGCCCATATGACTCATATTTTACATGCTAACATAGTCTAAGTGTTAGTGTACTCTTGGAAGGGTATTTTTTACATTTCCTAAAAAAGTGGCTTTTTAGGGTAAGTTATGTTGGGGTTAAGAGTGAGTTACGAATTTTAGATTTTTTTTTTCTTCTTGGTGTCTTGAGAGCCTTGAGTAGAGAAGGAGAGATAGAGTTAGGATTTTTTACTGTAAGTTCTTTCCATCTTGTAATCTTCGCTGAATAGTAGTGGTTTTCTCCAGCAAGGGTTTTCCACGTAAAAAAAACCACTCTGACCATCATACATGGGTTTTCCACGTAAAAAACCACTCTGACCATCATACATGCCCTCCTTTGTTTGGGCCAGATCCCCAAAAAAAGTCAATCCATGACTAGATGACTTACATGAGGCACACTAGCAAGAATAGTTGAGAGTGGAAGCCCACCCTTGATTCTCATAAGAGGAGAGATGATAGCACGCCTAAAAAATCCGGCCATTTTAAAACTTGGGTAGAGGTGACCTTGTACATTCATTCATACAACTAGGAGCAAGCCATGGTTTAAGAAATACAACCATCCGTTGTTACAACCATGCCCAATCGGGTGTCCTAGCCTTCAACTTGTTACAACCATCGGTCGTTTATGAGCCATAAATCACATGCTTAGAATCGTCAAATCAAAGAGTTGCTTTAGAGTCAAAAGAAATACAACATGAGATCTATGTACTAGATGCTTGAAGATAATGACTGGGCCTATTTGGTTTCTCCATTCAATATTGAGTGTCAATTTTCATGTCATTTGATCAGATGCTTAGGATTACTTGATTAGCATGATTTTTACACAAGGCTTGCTCCTAGTTGTATGAATGAATGAACAGTTCAGATCGCCAATAGGTCACCCCCTCTGCCATTTAGAAGGTTTGGGATGTTAGCAAAACCCACCCCCACCCACACACTTAGATGGGTTTGGGTAAAAAATAAAAAATAAACCTTCTTGGTGGGGTTTGTGTTCACCAACAAAAAGAAATTTAAATAATTGCAAGTTGCAACTGTTTTAGCTTTCAAAGCAAGATTCTACATATGAAAGGCTCTATATATCTATCAACTTCTAGGTGGGGTTTGTGTTCACAAACAAAAAGAAATTCATGAAATTTACATACATTACACAACTGTTTAAAAGCCAGATTACACGTATGAAACCTTCTATATGGGTTTGGGTGCACTGACAGAAAAGAAAAAAAAGATATGAGATTTCGTCTTGGTTTTTCACTAGGGAAAAAAAAAAATTCATATGGAGTTTCACAGCCAATTTTTCAGCAGCTCATTTGCAGCTAGTTTCCCACCATTAATTCACCGCAAGCAATCTGTTTCTGGCTGCTAGAAAACACCCATGTCAGGTTTCTTGACTGGAAAGTCCATTCTCCAGTAAAAAGAAAAGATCCAGTGGGGTACTCCAGCACAAAGTGACGAGATTTCTCAGCAATTTCTCGGCATGGGAATTAGTTGGGAGATTTTCAGATCTTGATGTTTTTCTGGGGATATCATCAGGAAAATCTCGCTGAAAGCAAAATATTAAAAATATATTAAAAATTATTAATATTTTAATTTTTTTTAAATATTTAAGTAAAATTAATTATCCCTACTCTTAAATAATTAAATCACAATAAAATTTCCAAAACAGCCAAGATTTTGAAATATCAAGGTATTATCACAATAATGTGGTCTAATGAATATTTCACTTAAAAATCGGGATATTTTAAAATCCTGGCAATATTTGTCACAACTCACAAGGCACTAGCAGTACATGGTCAAACACTGTGTCCAGCCATCCGAAAGCTTCTCGGATGATTTACAACAAGTCTTTGTAGAACGGCTGTGGATATGAAATTGAGGATTTCCAATGCGTATGCAGGTGGGTGTTAGAGTTAGTCAGAAAGAGGATTAAAATTAATTCAAGCCCTAAAATGAACCTGATTGCAGTAAAAGGATTATATTATAAACCATACTAGTGGGCCACAACTAGTGTTCGAAGTTTCGGTATTGCTACAAGTTTCGCTAGCTGGAGATACGGAAACAACATCAATATCGCCGACAATATTGCTGATAACCGAAAATAAGGGGAAAATAGTGGAATTTTTTTAGTGAAACTAAAAGAGATGCTAAAATACACATATTTTCATATTTACGAATAAAAAAAATTTTGAAAAACGAATGCATACATAATAAGTTTCTATTTAATGGGGGCTAAAAGCATGTATTGTTGTAAGTAATCAATCCAATCATCTCATCCATCCCATCTATCCATCTAACCTCTAACCTTCCATCCCAACATCCATTGATATTTCAGAATATCAGCAACACATAATATTTCCCAACAAATCATTGACACTTGAAAATGAAATGAAAGATTGTAGCCTTGATATCGCCATGTTGCGATGATGATAATATCGTCAACAAATTGGACGTCTCATATAACTATGTGCCTATAAAAAATATGAAATAAGAATTTTTTAATATACAGATTTTTTTGTGATATCAATACATTGGCGATATTATTGAAATATTGCAGATATATTGGTGATACAAGCAACACCTAGAATTTACACAGTCGAACGGCTAGAGTTTACACAGTTGAAAATATTGATGATTTCGATATATTGGCAATATTTAGCAATATATCGCTGATATATAAAATTTCTAATACTAGTGTTATCAGTATCATTGAGTTAGAGATAGAGACGAAGATAATATCGGAGATAATTCAAACACTGTCCACAACACAAGAAAATTTGGGGATGGGAATGCCTGCCATTGAAACCTTCTTGGGCCCAGCCAAACTTCTGTATCGGGCTGATAATTTTGATTTCCCTTCATCCTATTGGGATTTACCTTATGAATGGGAGGGATGACATATAAACATCACAGTGACCCCAATAAGTTTCGAACAGCGCCATCCATCAAATTGGTTCAACTCATTTTTATTACATGATAAAAAATCTAGCAGATTCAAAACTCAGGTGGACCACACTACAAGAAAATTTTGTGCTGGGGACAATCAAACATTGAGACCTTGGCCATACCAAATCAGGCTAATGCTTTTTTCTTCCCTTCAATCTGTTGGGATTCATCTTATAAACATCCCAGTGGCCATAAGAATGGTGACCCCATCTCCATCATTTCTTTGCTGTTGCTCACTTGAGTTTTGGATATGGCTCATTTTTGGGCCAATGTCGTAACATAAACTGGCACAACTGATGGATGGAGTGAATGTCGCGCATGCATCATGGTGGACCCCACAGCTTTTTGTTGCACAGGCAAGAGGGGGTGGATGCATGTAGGCTATACAGAAAGATGAAAGGGTACAATGGCAGGGTACTTGTATGAAAATAAAAAAATAAATAAATAAAATCATAAATGACAGAAATTCACCCAGTTGAAGATGCAAAAGACAATTTAAAATCCAAAGTTTACCATGTTCCACTTCCAATGACTAATTGTGTGGATACAAAATGCCTGTTGCTACAGGCATTATATAAAGTAGACACTGGATCTATAAATGCAACCAAAATTCATTGGTATACATATGCGTGTAGGTATGTATGTGCATAATTTCAAACATTACAAGATAATTGTACACCAGACAAGTCAATCTCCCACGTTCAGCTTTGCAAATCTGGTGTCCTTCAAGATATAGTGGAATTAACAAAAAGACGTTTCACTTTGGAGCTGATAAGAGGGAGAGAGAGAGGGAGAGAGAGAGAGAGAGAGAGAGAGAGAGAGAGCGGGAGCCCACTTGTTTCCCATTCCCCTCTCCATGCTTTTTGACGTATTCCACCAAGATTGCATCTTCTGCAGCAGTCCAAGGCCCTTTTTTTTCAAAATGACCCCCTCCTCCTGAACCTCCTTTGCAGCTATCTTCTTCAATTGATGCTGAATCATTTTGATGGCCGTTATTGCTCTCATTGGTTTTTGTGTGAGACATCTGCTTGGACCCAATCCCTCAACAATCCAGGTCAATTATTCAAAAACCTCCAAACAGAGATGGCCCTGAAAAATGGAAAAAGAAAGAAAAAGGTGTATAATTGAATATCTTATTTCTAGAGTTCCAGATATGATCAAACAAACTCCAACGGCAGCTAAAGATGAAGATCGCAACTCTCATGGACGCTAAAGCAATAATTATGAATTAAATGCAAAATTTGTAGAATAGAAGCAGAAGAATTTTTTCTTTGAAAGATCAACAGAAGAAAATATTGGAAAGAACGAAATACAAAGCATGTAGGAAAGATAGGACCAAGAGATGAGAAGCCTCAATGATATATCTCAACATAACAGAACATCACACAACCTGAAGCAAGATGCGGGGAAAAAAACCCTCTAAACTTGGAGTGCACTTGGATGTACTTTTTAATGCTTTGGGAAGCACCACATTACCACCAAAATCAAGTGCTGGACCCTACACATAAACCGTATGATGTTTCAATTGCATGTAACCATACATTAGCCATAGAGGTGGATACGCATGGTTTATAGAGACTAGAGAGACACAAGCAAATGGAATTCTACAAGATGCTTCAGAATTCATCGGATACAAGAAGAATTGAATTTTTTCACACCTCTCGGTTCTATGATCTCCTCCTAAGGTGGCATCTTTTGTTTGGTTGGTCAAAGAGGAAGCACATCTTAACAATAGACAATCTTCAGAAAAAGTCTATGATTCTCCCTAATATTTGTCTATTGTGTGTGAACAATGCAGAAACAATAGTTCACCTCTACACATTCCTCCTTTGCGCGACGAGTTTGGCTCACCTTCTTAGAGTCCTTTGTTGTTGATCGTATTATGCCACATTTAGTACTTGAATTGCTATGGGTGTGGCACAACATTGTACCAAGGATAAGTCGGCCACTTGAAGACTAGTCTTGCTAGCAATGCTTTGGAATATTTTGGGGGAACACAAAAGAAAATGTTTCCTTAACAAACAGGGATTGTGGGAAGTAGTGTGGAAATCTAAGAGGGATGTCATAGGATGTGTATCTAGGGTTAAGAATGTAAATGTTCATGAAGTTTCATCTATGTTAGGATAATGTTGTCAAATCACTAAGTGATCGCACAACTTTTTTTTTTTTTTTTTGAAAAATTAAAAATAAAAAATAAAAAATTGAAAAAAAATGGAAAGTATGTGGTCACATATGTGATTATGCAATCGCATAATGGCTACTTTGATATTTATCATGCAGCTGTTCAATAAAACGGACCTATTAACCTTTAAATAAATTAAAAAGAAGAAGAAGACCAAATGGTATTCTTTCACTTGCTGTCTCTAGAGATTAAATGAGGAAGTTCTTTTCTATGCACCAATACAGTGAGATTTTGTTCTCTTTACTTAATACGTGTTTTCTAGCGTTTAATTTTCAACCCTATGTATTCAATAGCTATATAAACAAGCCAGCCATGCATATAAGAATTTCCATGGTTACGGTGATTTGAGTGAATAAAAATATGCAGAGGTTGCTTCTCTCTTATTTGGTAGCAGCTATTTTTAATGCACAATAAGAAAGGATAGATATGATATGATATTATAAACAGAGTATAGAGCAAACAAGGCCAGGGAGCCACATCACTCCCAAATACACAGACAAAAAAAAAAAAAAAAGCCTACAAAGAAGCCAAGCAGCAAGATGCTGCCAACCCCAGACGCAACTGATACCGTTCAGCTAATCTCTATTAATCACGAGGGCAACTCAGGGTCCCATCCTTCATTAAAGAATCCACTTCAATATTCACCTACCAAGGAATATGAACAAAAGAAAAATCCCAACCCATGCATAGAACTTTAGCTTCCCTGTTAGGTCCGCAATTTTCCATGGGGAGCGGCAACCATTTGCCCACAAAATCGCAATGGACAGTTTAAAAAGTTTAGAGTCCACATTTGAAGTACAATTGAGGGCCCAAATCATAAAAATACCAACTAATTGTTGGGCCTGCTCGTTTACATGGCAGAGCCGACCTGATTTAATGGCCCAGATGTTCACACATGTGCTGCCAGGTTGCACACATGTGCCACATGTGGAGGTGCATGTTGGCTTAGCTGAACTCGTAAAATCATGATTCCTAAATATCATAGGTCAGACATGAGAACAAATCTATAACAGATGTACACACCTGATTACATGGCAGAGCCCACCTGCTTTAATGGCCCAGATGTTCACACATGAGCTGCCAGGTTGCGAACATGTGCCACATGTTGGAGGTGCATAAGGGCTTAGCTGAACTCGTAAAATCATCATTCCGTGAAATATCAAAGGTCAGACATGAGAATAAACCTATAACAGAAATTGAAAAAAAAAAAAAATGAGGAATAAGCAATTTGATATTACCACAAACCGATTTTTGCTAATTCACGGAATAACAGAAGAATAAATATCTAAATTGTCTTGGTTGCTCAAAGTGGGGGAAAGAACTCCCCACAATGTTTAGAATCACATTTTAGTAGACCAAGTTGTGCTAGCAATGGGCAGAAGTGCAGAAGTACAGCAAAGGATAACTTCATGTATTTTTCTCCATGAATGTAAGAAGCATTACAAAAAGAGTGCACCTTACATGTTGAGTATGCTTGAAAAAAACTTTCATTTCATTTCCTACATACATGCATCACCCATCTTCAAATTTCCAAAGGCATACCAACAGGCAACAGCTTGCATGTCAATGGCAGTTCATAGAAGTCATCCATAACTCTAAGATCTAGAAAAGTCTATATTATTGCCGCCTTTGCCTCTTTATTCTCTCAAGGGCACCCAAATGACTCTTGCCCTCATTTTCTCCACCCACAGCATCCACATCCTTATCGACCTCCTTTGCCAGGTCCCCGAAAACAGCAGCTGGAACATCCTTTTGGGCGATTTCAACTCGGTCATCAGACTCATCATCTGAATCACTGCCTACGGGCAATTCGATATCCTCATGATTTGCAGTTACCCTTCTCCCATCATCAGCGGTACGGACCACACCAGGCTGTGACTCCACTCCAGCACTGACAAAGCCCACTTTCCTGCTTCTGTCATTAGTGGCTGGGTTAGTGGAAGCAGGGACTAAATGCTGTTCTAAAGCAGCCATTTCATCTCCGGGAACACCAACACACTTTAATGTGTCTACTGTTTCCTCGAGGTTCAGCTTCTGATCCTTTTGCATCAAATATTCAGGAAGAAAGATATGCGTCTGCGAGTGGAAGAAAATGATAAAGGAAACAACATGAATATTGAGTTCTGTTACACAAACAATTCAAGAGACCTTAGGCTGCTCGCCGGACTAGGATCCTCATACCGCTCACAGCCTCACACACCTGCCAATGTGGCACACGTTTGCAAGATCCAGGCCATTCACCATATGGAGTCCACCATGTATGTGTCGTGGCCTGAGGATCAGGCCAGTTCACTTGTCAGGTCCAGATGCGTAAGCCGGATGTGGTTTATGGGTGCTTCTCCCAAACACACATTATCATCATGCACCTGACCTAGCTTATAACCAAACCAGCCTAATTCTTGGCAACGAAAGATACATGGGGAGGCCCACTGAATTAGTGGCCATGATCACATACACATAGGGTTGTCAACGGCACGGATCATGATCTGTATCCGATCCAGATCCGCTCCGATTTAATCGGATTCGGATCAATAATCGGATCATCGGGTCGGATACGGATACCCAAAGATGATCCGTTTAATATTCGGGTCAGATTCAGATCAACTTTGATCCGGCCCATTAACGACCCAATTAAAAAAAAAAAAAAAAAGACACAGCCGTCTCCTTCGTCTCTACTCTCCACGCACAAGTATTTCTCTCTCTCTCTCTCTCTCTCTCTCTCTCTCTCTCTCTCTCGGATATCGGGTCGGATTATAATCGGACCGGAAACGGATTTTAAAATATTTAAACGAGTCGGGTTTGGATCATATACTTGTGATCCGAATCGAATTCGGGTCGGATATATCCTTAATCGGGTCGGATACGGATCATCACTGATCCGGCCCATATCCGACCCGTTGACAGCCCTACATACACATGTTCCATGTTGGCATATGTAGCAAGAGGAGGATTGGCCTACTGCAAGTAGCCTTCTCATTACCAAGACCAAAATATCAAATATACCAACCTGGCTATAGCCAGCTAAGATACTGCGTTTTCTACGGAGCATCTCTCGGAAGGTGTCTTCATTCCCATGTTGCACCTCGAATTCATGCCATTTGTTCCAGAAATCAGAGCCAAAACGTGAATCTGCAAAACGTGATGCATGTACATATATACTGCGAGCACGAATAATTTCTCCCAAGCTCTTTTCCACTTCGGCATACTTCATATACGTAGTTTTTGCATCCTTATCCGGGAGACCAGAGTTGATGGCTTGCTGCAAAATGCATTGACAAGCATAGAGAAGTAAGGGAG
This sequence comes from Liriodendron chinense, assembly GCA_003013855.2. Classification (NCBI taxonomy): domain Eukaryota; kingdom Viridiplantae; phylum Streptophyta; class Magnoliopsida; order Magnoliales; family Magnoliaceae; genus Liriodendron; species Liriodendron chinense. The sequence continues at coordinate 137,570 of PVNU02001538.1, read as the reverse complement.
TTGAATGTACTTGTCAGCAACACAGCGCAGAATAGAAGATACTTCATCTATAAAGGGCTATGGAGGACCACCTTTATTGGGAACTCCTTCCCTCTTCTTTGAGGTATCTTTATCTTTCTCATTCTAATTTACATTGTTTTTTTGAAACTATGATGATATTTCATTGAAAAGCCGAAGCCCAAATATACAAAAATACAGATATGAACAAAACCAAAAGAAACCCGCCCACTCAAACAGCCAAAAGAAAAAGCATGGAGATCTAATTTATATTTTTTCCATACAGTACTAGAAGGAAAAACAAGCATTGATAGCACTTGAAAATGTTATAACATGCGCATAATCAAGAAATCAACCAAACAAATATACACCAAGAGACCTCGGGGTTTTCCCAACTTTATCTATGTCAAAATATCACCTCTCTTAAAATGAAATACTGCACTAGATGAGTTACAATGGACAAGGGAGAAAGAACAAACCTATATATTTCCCTCATATTTGGGACGTAAAAAATTTCAGTTGCACGAGCTACGTAAATTTCACGCATGTTCATTTTTTCGTTTTCCGGGACAGCCTTCATAGCTTGAACATAGATTTTCATTGCATGCTCTGCAAGCCCATAATCCTCTTCCAGCTTCTCATGTTGGTGGCGTCAGCAAACCCCCTGATATACATTGTTCTATCGCTCCCTAACAGTAGGTCTTGATTCAAGATGAAAGTCTTGGAGTACCAAAATATGGTTCAAAGAGTATAAAAGTTTTTTTTTTTTTTTTTTTTCCATACCATTTCGATTGCAAGCTCGAACGACTCTCTTGTCCGCTCTAGCTTTGTTTTGCCATACCTTTTAACAAATTTGGAGAGTGGCTATTTTCAAATCGAGTATCCGCTCATAGACTGCACGAGTAGATTCCAGAATTCCAAGGCTCTCCTCCAAATCCACATAAAAGGTCCACACCCTCAACGATCTGTGCAGTTTCATCTGCACCGGTTCATGCCCATCAGCAGCAACTGCATGAATTAGAAAATATGAATAAGAAATGTGCAGTTGTGGACAAATGTAAAGTTTTGAAAAGATTCTACAACTTTTTATCTAGTCTCTAACAGAATTCCCGTTGTTCTACACATAAATTCCCATTAGACACATGGCAGACATGCATGATCCAAACAACTCATGGACCCACAATGGATGGGCCCAACAATCATGGCCAATCGCTGAAAAAAAATTTACCACTGTCCATTTTCAGTCTGTTCCACTCCAGCAGTTACAACCATCCAATTCTGATTTTTGGAGCATGGTGGTCTATGCTGGGACATCTGAATGAGTGATCCAGATCTTGTACATTCTGCATGTGCCTCACTGAGACTCATATGAAGAAAGGGTGTGCAATAATGAGGCAATCCAGAGATATAGGACTTCCAAAAAAGGGCCTGCTCCAGTCATCCCTCGTGCTTTTTTTCTCAATGGTAAGTATGACCCTGGTGCTTTTAGGCATGTGGACAGAACAATAATCAATCAGGTCTATCCGTTTGGTTTGCCCCACTTTGTCATGGGCCAAGGAATTTCTCTACATTGTCACTGATGCAAGCTTATATGGGCCCACAACCCAGGGCCAGGCCCATTAAGCCCAAATCTAACAGTTAGCCCATCAGTAAGGAGGCTTGGGCCACATATTTAGGCAGTTAGCTAGCAAAATCAATAAGCTAGCAATGAATAATCCATTGGCCAAATCCCTTTTATTTATTTTTCATATTTGTAACGAGTCATTGGTTGTCAATGACATTATGAGTTTTCCTTATATATACATTTCAAAGCTTATATAAGGACTTGGGATGAGTAGCATGAAGGCACCTTTGAATTGAATAAAACTTTTTAGATTGTTTTTTTCGAGTTTGTGTGGATCTCGTGCTTAGCTTGGAAGTGCCTACACTTGAGTGGATTCTTGCCCTACCTGATCAATTGGATTTTTGGGCTTTGTAAAAGAAAAGAAAAAAGGTGAATGGGGGTAGAAGAAATGGATGCAATAAAGAAAATAAAGGAAAGAGGCAGAATTTTATGATTAAAGAACTGAGCACAATAATATTAAGATTGTTGTTAGTTCATGACTTCAACCTAGCCGTTGTGGCCCGCTCTTATATCAAAACTGGCACAATTGTTTAATGGGAAGATCCGCCTAAGCATAGGCACCTCCAAGCTATGCACGAGAACCACATAAAGTAGAAAGAAACAATCTAGAAATTTTTATTCAATTCAAATTTGCCTTCATACTACTCATCCCAGGCTCTTATATAAGCTTTGAAATGTACATATAAGGAAAACTCATAATGTCATTAACAACCAATGATTTATTATAGATATGGAAAATAAATAAAATGGATTTGACTAATGAATTATTCATAGCTAGCTAATTGATTTTGCTGGCTAATTATCTAAATAGGATAGCTACCTAAATCGGAGGCTTAAGCTACCTTATTGACGTGCCAACTGTTAGGTTTGGGTTTAATGGGCTGGGGCCTGGGCCTGGGCTTGACCCATGAATTGTGAGCCCAAATCAGCCTGCATCATCAATGACATAGAGAAATGGAGGCTTAGATCAAAGAAGGTCCAACAATCAACATGAATAGTCCATCCAATAGGAATCCACTTTGGATAACATGTCTCCAAAGAACCAGTTTGATCAGATGCCCATGGACCATGACAATGAGCATCACATTCGTGGCTTGGAAAAACCAAGGGTCATAAAAAAAGAAGAAAAAAAGAAGAAGAAGACACCCATGTTTGAAATGTTAGCGTTCTCCAACCAATGAGCTTGTCATGGTAGCCCATGAATAGAGGGGTGAACCCAATGGGCAGTTCAGATCAATGATTGGACTACTGACATGTCTAAAAGCGCCGGAGTGCACCAACAGCATCGTTGTACCCCAAAGAGCAAATGAGACAAAATACATAACTAAATAAAACTCCAAGCACTAGCATGGAAGTATTGGACATCCTGGATGTCAAAAATCAAGAGGCAACTGAAGACGCAGCAAGTGGATAGATGGAAAGTGATCCCAGATCTCACAGAGGCTCGAAGTCGATGCTCAAGACAATCACCTTCCAGGAGGTATGGCTTTGCCCACACATCCATTTGGACTGATTTGTGGATCCTTTCAGAAATTCTTTCCAATATCTACAACCATTTCTATACTCTGTGCATATTTCATCTTCAAGCCTCAAAATATAGCCTGGAAACTAATAACAAAAAAGAGGCAAACGGGTGGTACAAGGCAGATATGGATGGGGCGCAAATGATGTATTCACATCATCCAACCCGTCTATCAGATGCATCACCTCAGAAACCTCTAGCACTCAAAACTCAGCCCAATCCGAAACTAAGGTAGGGAACAGCTGAGGGAACAATCTAGTAGGGAACACCCACCCTTTAAATTCACAGGGGGCACCTGAATTGCAAAACAGCCCTAACATTGGCCTCACCCTTCATCTGATACTGGATGAAGAGTTAAACGGTCTTGATTATATATACACAGCACAGTGGGACCCCCACGCCAATCAACAAGTGAGCATTCTCTCCCTGCTCATTCCCTTTTCTTTGGGCCACCTTAGTTTTGGATAGGAATGAGTTTTGTGTGCTAAGGGTTTTCTGAGGTGACACATCTGATGGATGGACTGTATGGTGTGGATACATCATGTGGGCCCCACATCTGCCTGTTCTTCTATTTTGTTGATTTTCCTTTCTGTTTTTGTTCTTTTGGTTCTGCCGTTGAAGCTTTTGTCGTTTTCCTTTTCGTTGGCTTTTGCCTTCTAATAATATCCTTCATCTTTCAGGGAAAAAAAAAAAAAAAAATAACACTCCAGTACGCCCCTAAAAAAATAGTGATGAACTTCAGAATCGGAATCACTTTGGGGTCTTATATCTTTTTTTATTTATTTATTTTTTTTTTTTAAATTGGCGGTTTCCAGTTCCTGCCTCGGATGCTTAGGTGGGGCCCACCTTAATGTTTGTAAGAAATCCACTCCGTCCATCCATTTTTGGAGTTCATTTTAAGTCATTTCATCAGAAGTGAGGATGATCCAAAATTCGAGTGTACCACACGAGAGAAAACAGTGGGGATTCAGTGACCACCGTTGAAATATTTATGCGGCCACAAAAGTTTCGTATCAGGCTAAGTATTTTCTGATTTCACTTCGTTCTAGTGGGAATCATCTTATAAATGGTTTAGATGGCATATAAACATCAAGGTGGAGCCCAAGAAGGTTTTAATAGTATTTAGTACGACTTAGTTTTGTATCCGTCTCTTTTTTTTTCTTTTTTTTTTTCTTTTTTTTCTTTTTTTTTTTTGGGTTCTGTATACTTTAAAATAATCTATCAAACCGGATGGAGGGAGGATTTCTCACAAACATCACGGTTGACCCTTAAAGGATACCGTAGTAATTAGCTAAACGAGTTAACTATAAATAGGTTGTATTTTTCGGAAGGGAGGGCTTTGGTGGGTGGGACCCTAACTATGGGGCTTACAGTGATGTATGTGCCTTAAATCTACCCTGTCCAACCATTTTGAAAGATCATTTTAAGGCATGATCCAAAAAATGAAGCTCACCCAAATCTTAAGTGGACCACACCAAAGGAAAAAAGTAGTTATTGAATCCTCACCATTAAAAACATCATGACTTCCACCGAAATCTTTATTTTCCATCCAACCCGTTGATAAGGTCACAAAGACTTGAACGAATAGACCACACAAATATCATCTCGATCTAAATCTTTTGCGGCCCACAAGAAATTTTTAATGGTCAATTACCACCGTTTCCCGTACTATGATCCATCAAAAATTTGGATCTGCTTATTTTTTGAAGCATGCCCTAAAATGAGCTTTTAATATAGATGGACGGCGTGGATTTAGTAACATACATTACAGTGGACCCCACGGTTAGGTGTACCGTCCACCTTGGTGGATCCAGGGATTCACCGAAGCCGCGCTTTCCGGCAGCGGATTGGGAAACGGATTGGCTAGACACCCTGTCACTAGCCAATGGCTAGTGGTCGGTGCTCTATTGGCCCCACCGTGATGTGTTTGTTTCATCCATGCCGTCCATCCATGTTTTCAGATCATTTTATTAAATGATCCCAAAAACGATGTATATAAAAATTTCAAGTTGACCACACACTGTTGATTAAACGCACACCACTAAAAACTTCATATGGCCACAAAAGTTTTGGTTCATGCTGATATATATATATATATATATATATATATATATATATATATATATATATATATATATATATATATATATATTTATTTATTTATTTATTTATTTATTTCTCTTTATCTAGGTCTATATGACCTAATCAACAAGTTGTACCAAAGAGGTTTTTAATGGTGGACGTTCAATCACTACTTTTTTTCCGTGGTGTGGTCCACCTGAGATTTAGATATGCCTCGTTTTTTGGTTCAAGCCCTAAAATAATCTGTAAGAATGGATGGACAGCTTGGATAAGAGACATACATCATGGTGGGACCCATGGAGCATCAACCACTAACCAGGAGGCCAGAGGCATTGTCACTGGCCAAACCGCGTCCAGCGGGTTGCGTGGCTCGCCTCCACACCACCGACCTAGGAGGTGTTTTTATTTCACCAACTCATGTGGGCTCTACCATTTTCTTTTTCGGTGGACTCTACCACGATGCATGATTTATATCTATACACCCAAAAATGAGACCAAAGCTCAAGTGGACCACATCATAGAAAGTAGTGAACAATGACCACCAGAGTTGAAACCGTTCTACGGCTTATCATGATATTTATTTGTCATCCAATTGACTCAAAACTTCTGTTGCCCCAAGAGAAGTTTTCAATGGTAGGCATCTAATCTCCACTGCAAGTCCATTTGAGATTTTGATCTGCTTCATTTTGGGCCATGCTCTAAATGATTTTGCAAAATGAATAACCCATGTGGATATAACACATACATCATGCTTGGTCCCACTGGTGACGTCAATAAACCATCATGGTGTTCATGACTTGGGTATTACAGCTTAGTGGTTGTTACTGTTAGTACACTGATTTGTGCATTGTATTGTCAATTGCGTGAACGTATGAGTCAGTCAAGTCTTGTGAGCCCCGACGAAGATTGAAGACTCAAGACTTGAAGACCAAAGCAGCTTTCCGCACTCAAGTTCAAGCCAAATCAAGCTCAGAAGGTAAGTTGCATATAGACAGCCTATAGGATCCCAAAACACCCAAGTCTATGGCATTCGAATCACACTTTATGTTTGCCAGTTAATCCACGTACTTAAGGTCAAGATGATCAGTCTTAGACTTCCATTATGTAGGTGCCAATCAGTTGAAAAAGATAGAAAAATCATCTCTATGTGCACTGTTAAAAATGATGGAGTTTACCCCACTTCAGGCCAGGATATTAAGCCTAACGACCAGTTGGGCAACTGGTCGGCTGAAGCAGATTTTCAGACAACAAGCAGTTTCAAAAGAAAATCTCATCTGTCTACCTGAAGACCGATCTGAGGACCGGTCGTTGGTCTCCTAGGACCGGTCGTATGATTGTTTGTATATGGACAAAAATTGTCCAGCAACATTTGGGAGAAAATGGTTTAAAGGGAGACCGGTCGTACGACCGGTCGCTGACCTCCATAGATAGGTCGCATGACCGATCGTAAACGGACAAAAAATGTCCAGAGACCTCAGGGGGTGCATTCCATGGAGGAAGACCGGTCTCAGGACCGGTCGGAGGCACAACTAAGACCGGTCTTGAGGGGTCTTAGACAGGTCGTACGTTACCTCTTTCTATCCGTTGGAGCCCGATTCTTGGAGCCTATAAAGGCATATTTCGAGGGTTTTGAGGGCATCACTTGCACACCCATTTAGAACATTAAGAGAGGCAATTAAGACCTTCATCTAAAGCTCTTTTGCTCATCATAGTCTTGAGTTCATCCTTCAAACCTAGCCATTAATGGCACTACATTGAGTATTCGAAGTTCGGTTTGAACAATGAACTTAAGCATGGCATTCATGGTTGTCCCTATCATTGAATCTTCATCTTGAAGTTATTTATAGCCATTGAATGATCAGATTGATTGTTCCTTTATTAACCATTGCATTGTAATAGGAAAATGGAACATCAATACCTTCTCCCACCTACCCAGCACTAGTCTAGGAACGTCATATGCATTGGTAGCTAATCGTGGGAGCTTGGAGAGGAGCTAAAGCATTCGTGGAGGCTAAAGCTACTCAACGATGTTGAATCAGGGCTCATCTCTTGTAAGTGTTTAAGCTTATAGAGTCCATTGTTTGATTCCACATTCTTGTTGAGATTGGGGTCTAGAGATTGTGACCCAATTTTGGAGTTGTCCTTGAGTAGGACGTGTAAGTCCTTGCGTAGGCTTCCGACATGGGAGAATACGTGCGTGTCCTTGTGTAGGAGTTGAGAAGTCCTTGTATAGGCATTAATCTTGTGTATGTTGTAAAGGTTGAGAGGTGAACCTCATTTAAAACCTCTGATGGTGAACGCTAGTGTACTCAAAGGAGTTAAGTACTTGAACCGGGAGTGGAGTAAACTTATCGTCGAACCACTATACATCGAGTGCAATGTGGTGAATGCATTTTGTCTATTATTGTTCCTTGTTGATCAATCCTATAAGTTCTTAACTGTATGTTCATCTTGTGTTTGACAAAATGCTCATATGCTATCTTTGAATGATTAATACAAGCATGCATATGAACTGTTTGACTAAATGCTTCTCTTAGAATAGTTGTCAATCGATTAGATCCTAGGTGATCAATTGCTATCATTTACATATTCTTAATTGTTAAATTATAGTAAATGTAATTGAGCTTTTGAATTTGCAAGAAATATTAAAAGTCCTATTCACCCTCCCTCTCGGACATAAGCATACCTTCAAGCTTATCTCACTAGCAGTAAAACCACAATTTCAGTTACCTTTACTGTAGGGCCTACCTTGATGATGTATTGTAAATTGATGTCATCCGTCTGTTTGTACATATCATTTTGGGATGGGGTTTTAAAAATTAAGCAAATCCAAATCTAAGGTCGACCATAGCATCGTAAATAGTGTTGATTGAGTGCCTCACCATTAAAAATTCCAAAGGCCTATAGTAAGTTTTTATAAATATTTATTTTCGTAATGTGAAAAAGATTTAGATGAAAGGAAATTAGAAATACCAGCTTAATCCAAAACTTTTTGTTGCCCAGAAAATGCTTTTAATAGTTATTCATTAAGGTTTCCAGTGGTATGATTTACCCCAGATTTGGATCTTATTGAGGTTTAGAATGATAGAGTAAAGCATATGGACAAAGTGGATATACAAAACATACATCAAGGTGGGCCCCACACGGTTAGGGTAACACCCACTAAGTTGTTACCCGGATAATAGCTAATTTGCTCCCCACCATGGTGTATTTGTTATAAAGACACTGCTCATTTATTTCACGAAATCATTTCAGGGCACCCGCCTAAGAATGAAGGCTTCAAGCAGACCCCATTGTAAAAAACAGTGAGGATTTAACAGTCGAAAATTTCATAGGGCCATGGAAGTTTTGGTTCTAGCTGATAGCCCTGATTTCCCTTCATCCAGGTCTTTGTAGCCTTTAGGACCTGATGAATGACAAATAAACATCACGGTAGGCCCTAAGAAGGTTTCAATGGTGGGTGTCATTGTGCCTGGTGCTTTTTGTGGCGTGGTCAACCTAAGCTTTGGATCGACATGATTTTTGGGTCATCTCTCAAAATCTACGGACACGAAACTTGGTGACATTAATACACCAGGGATGTAAGTAGTGTGTGTCACACCATACAATCCGGGATACCTGCCCACCTGTCATATACCGGACGCCTATTAGCTACTGACTTGACAGTAGCGAGTATTGCTATTGAGGTAATGCACCACATTCTGTGGGCCCCACTATGATGTATGTATTGTATCCGCACCGTCCATCCTTTTGGAGAGATCATTTTAGAACATGAGTCAAAGAATGAGTCGGGTCTAAAATTCAAGTGGATCCCACCACAGAAAACAGTGGGGATTGAACGCCTACCATTAAAAACTTCTTCGATCAAGCTGATATTTGTGTTTTATCTTGTTCCATATCCGTGTTAACTTATAAACAGGTTGGATTCATGGTTGGCCCTAGTAAGGTTTCAACGTGGGCATCACTCTCCCCACGATTTTTTTTTTAAATGGGCTCCACTTTAACTTTGTATATGCCTTATTATTTGGTGCATAAAATGATCTCTCCAAATGGATAGACAGTTTGGATACAACACATACATCATGTCGTGTAACGCCCAGATTTTCCAAATTTATTTGGAAATTTTCAAAAAATTTAATTGTTTTTTTTTATCTTAATGTTGAACGTTCACCTTATTTTGAAAATAATGGATCATCCATAGGATATCTGATAGGGGACCTTTTACAAAAGTTGTTTAGAATAATCACATTAATATCAAAGAAAGACTGGATTTTGAAAATCTAGCAGTTTTTAGATGATTACGAAAATACCATTAGTTAAACTTAAACTGACATTTTCAACTTTTATATTTTTTAATTATCACTTTCATGAAAAACTTAATATATAAGCTTTCGGGCATATTTTACCCGTACACGTCGAATTTCAACCCTTCGATCATCCTACAAATGCCCCGATCAGAAATCAGTTAATAAATAGCCCACCTTAACTCAGATCTGCCCCACTTTTCTCATCAATGGCTAATTTTGTGTCTCCGACCTAACGGAGCTTATGGTTCTGATCCATCATAGTGGACCCCACGCGGGATTTGTATGGCGTTAGGAAAAAAAAGATTCTCTCCTTCTCCGCGCATGCTGTAACAGCGTGCACTGATGCCGACCTGAGCGGTCCTCGCCGTCCATCAACGTGGACCCCATTGCTCAATCCAAGTTGTCCATCAGGTACGTAGCTCGGAAAAGCTTATTCCCTCAAATTCCTTCGTTCAATCATGGACTATGTGGCCCACTCCAAACTACCGTCCGAACCAAGATACATTAAGATCCAGTCTGTCACTTTGCATGGACGTCCGGAACCGTTTCTAGGAAATCGTGTGGACCCCACCTAACACCCCAACGGACCCATGCACAAGAGATCCTTAGTGCAATTCGAATCCTCCTCCAACTCAACTGGATCCAACGCTCCTTCCACACCCACCCCTATCTGACCGACCTGAAGAGTTTGTTTAAACTCCTTTGGTGTCACCTCTTCTCCAGAAAACTCAGAAAGAGAGAGACTGTGATGAGAGAGAGATCGTGAGTAGAAGGGGAGGAACTCCACCTCCCTGTTGCTGTTATTGCTGGGCCTCCGTCCCAAGCCAGAGAAGAAAGAAACGATGAAGAAAAGAAAGAAAGAGAAGAAGGAGAGAGGAAGAAGGGAAGAAGAAGGAAGAAAGAGAGAAGGAGAAGTCCGAAGTCACCCGGCTAGGATTTCAAGTTGGCAATCGTTGATAGAGGTAATGACTATTCAATTGTGATTTTGTTCTCAAATGCTAGCTTAAACCCTAACCCTAGGTAGGATCCTAAACCTAGATGATCGTAGTGGTGAGAACTTATCAATTTACACCCTAATCATATATTTTTCGTTAAACGTCGTAGGTTTAGATCTAAGATTGGTTTCACGGCCCTAAGCATGTATCGAACCATCAAACCTTAAGAGGTGATGGTTTCTTCTAAGCCTAGTTATAATAACATTGCTTTGTTTGTCAGTTCCATGTTTAGAATTTAGGTTTTGCTGTGTAATTGCTTAAAATATGTTTGTTGAAACCTCTCTATGAAATCATGAATTTTTATGATGTTCCTGAATGCGTTTAAGCTGAATTCTTGGATTGTTATGGACCATGTTTTATGTCAAATGATGGCATACATGCTTATGCAAGAATTATGTGAAATCTATGCTTAGTTTATGATTCCTACATGCTTATGATGAACATGGTGAATAATGTGTTGTATGATATGAGATTACGTGTGTGGATATTACATTAATAAGCGCCCCTTCACCTCACACTGATGTAACCGTAAATGTAAAGAGATGAAGCCTATATGGGCCATATTGAATTAAGTTGGCATTACCGTATGTATATTTTTGGACAAATATGCCTTATGATTTTGTAGTGAGAGTCGGCATTACAGTATGAATGAATATGCCTTGACATTAAAAATTAAGTGTTGGCATTACCGTGTATATGATGTTGATTTAATTTATACACCATGATGTTGAATTGGGCATTATCGTGTGCATTGTTGGATATGTGCCAAGGGATCCTTGTTTGATATGTTACCTGTGATGGACCCTTTGAGGAATGAGATTGATAAATACGCGAAGTTCCCGAGTTGGTGGTTTGGGACACTAAGCCTGAGCTGTCGGCCTATGCTGGGTGACGAGCCCCCCCATAGGGTAAGGAATGGTCATTGGCTGTGTACATCATTAAATTGGCTAGATGCTAAACTGCTTAATTAAAGGTTAAACTAATCATGCATTCACTGGACCCGACTTAGTGGGTCATAGCAGTGCCCTCGACCTGGTGGGTTAGCCCTTAGGCGTTGCGGCACTAATTTGTGGTAGGGGGATGGGTGGCTATCACCTCCGTTGGCTGGGTTGGTTGACATGAAGTTGTGGAATTACCTGCTTCATCGTGGACTCTGGTGACTAGTAACTGCTGAGAAGAGTTTGAATAAATCCCGTCTCATTTAGTCAAGGTGCCTTAGCTAGAGCATGCATATCATGCATTGCATTAAATAAGATTTTTTCTTGTATATTTTGTTTGGGTATGATTATTATGTGTGGATATTATTATGCTAATCTTAGGGGGTAACTCTCACTGAGTTGATTACAAGCAACTCTCTCCCTCTCGGGACGGTGTTTCAAAACACCACCAACTTCTTGCAGGTGACGATCCATTAGACGAACCCGACTTGCAGGGTGAAAGAATGAAGTTTCATGGCGATCAATGACGGACGATGAAGTCGTACCAGCTTAAAGATGAATTATGTTTATTATTTTCATTTTACAAAATAGGTTTATTTACATGTAACTTGTAATGAGTCTCTCATAGAGAGACAAGAAAGTGGGATACTATATTTGGTATGTTTATGAGACATTACGTTGAGAACGCAGAGTAGAAAAATATGGGGAAATATATCACTAATACATTCAAGTTAACACTCGAAAACTCGGCCCATCGTGTTGTCCACGAGAGCCAAAATTCGGTGCGTTACATGTTGGGGCCCACTGAATGTGGTGACGTCACTTCAATTGACAGTCTCAAGTTCAGTAGCTAATCTGCGTCCGTTTGACACCTTAGATTAGGAGGAAAATGAGGTATTTCAGATCTACCGTTTTTGTGTCTCGCCTGCTAGCCCAACTGGAAGATGCTCAGGTGTTTCAACAGCCGGTCTCAGGTTTGAAGTTCTAAGAAGACACGCTAACCCCACTAGTGGGTGAGTGCATCGTGTGACCCACTGTGTGGGTGCGTTACGTAGCAAAATGTTGAAATTCCTCTAGAATTCAAAGGAAAAATGAGGAGCCTTTTTAGCCTTGGCATGCAGATCATACACTAAAACAATTCAATTATTGGCTGCAACATTAAAATCATATCAATAGAATGATTCAAACCATCCAAACACTGGACATCTGAATGGACGATTAAAAAAACGTTAGTGAATCACCTATTTGTGACCCTTGCATTTGTGGCCTACCAAGGCTCAAAATTTCTTATTTTTTAGCCAAAGTATATATTTTAATGGGCTTATTACAAATTTACAATCACTTTATCAAATATCATGTGTGTGTGTGTGTATGTGTCTGTGTGTGTGTGTGTGTGTGTGTGTGTGTGTGTGTGTGTGTGTTATCGTTGGAAACGATAACAGATGTTGATAAGGAGACTAACTTGGATCTTTGTCGTCGGATCTAGGGATTATGATGAATGGACTGGATCAAGAATTTGCAATCAACACAAAAAGGTTAGGATGGCTGCCGGGGGTCCGGGTAATGACCCTCCGATGCTTAAGTCAGTCGATGATGGAGAGAAAAGCCTGTAATTATGCTAGTGGTAGATGATTGCGTACCTTGGATTGAAGCATGGAAGATTCTTTATAGATGCTAAGAGAACCGGTAAGGGCTGATAATCAGGACATAATTTGGGGCCACATATGGCCATAATAACGGTTAAGCCGACAGGTAGTGTGATGGTCACGACCACGTAATGCTAGGATTTCGGCCGTCCAGAATGGTGGCGCTAACAATTCGGGAAACTAACCGTTATATCTTATCTCGCACAGAAGCCGAGTGTATACTCCGCATAATCACGTCCTTAGATACCAGTTGTATGCCTAGTGCCTACTCGGCCAAATGACGAGACAAGTGCCTACTTGGCTAAATGACGAGCGAGGTACCTACTCGCTCAGCGGACGAAGTGCAAACTCATCTTATGATATAAGTGAACACGTGCATGTCAAGCGCAAGGGATGAGTGTATGTCAGAGTGAGGAGCTGTGATGTTGACCAACTGGTGGGATGAAGAGTGATAGTCAGTCATGATATATAAGCCGAGTGTACACGAGGCATGATGTCAATAAGACTTGTCAATAGCTTACGGACGCAATTTCTTCGAAAGCTTTCTTTAATGCAAAAATCGCATAAGTAGTGGGCCAAGAATCATTGGTCTCTCATCCCTCCATGTGGTACTCGGTGGGCCCGGCGTGAATCCCCGTGACAATATGTATACTAATTTAGGATGTGAAAGTCAATTTGGTTAATCAAATCGTCATGTGAATGTACCGAAGAATTCTAATGCCCTCCAAATACAAGCTCCCAAATAGAAGATTTAGATTCCAATGCATTTCACCTAAACACAAATGAAGATTTAGAATCACCGTGATTCCAGCATAATTGTGATTTGGATTCTAGTACATTCCAAATCCAAGCCCTCAACACATGTCCATGCAACATCCAACACTTTGAATAGATTGCTTGATCCTAACCTTAGTGGGGCTAAAAAAGTCTCACCCTATCCATGACAAGTCCAACTACATAAATGGTTTTGATGATAGAAACGTAGCCCGATTTAAGAAATACCTTAGAGCAATGCAAGAAAGCTGAACAGGCTGCCATTCATTGTTGGTCCCAGCCTGGCCTGCCATAAACGCCTACCCTAGATTTCATTCCCAACCCTTGCCCTATAGGACAGGTCACCTGGGCGAGATCGGGCCCCCACCCATTGCCAACCCTAGCTAGTCTGTTGCAGTACATTTTCAAAGTGTGGAATTTTTATATAATGGGCCATACTAGGGGAGCGCAACCAGCTAACGTGAGTGATACCCTGTAAGGGCCCACCTCAATGTATGAATTGTATATCCATGTTGTTAATCTGTTTTTTTTTTTTTTCAAATTATTTTAGGCCATGGTTCCAAAATTGAAGTAGATAAAAATTTCAGGTGGGCCACATCTCAGGAAATAGTGGTTATTGACCATTAGAAACCATTTGTAGGCCACGAAAGTTTTGGATCAAGCTGATATTTGTTTTTCCCTTTCATCCATGTCTGTGTGACCTTATCAACAGGTTGGATGGTCAATAAACATTACAGTGGTGGAAGCTATGAAGTTTTTAATGGTGGGTGTTTAATGACCACTGTTTCCCATGGTGTGGTCCACCTGAAAATTTTAACTTGGTAATAATGTAGGGGAGAGGGTTAGGTTGGGACCTGGGATCCACCAAGGTAGGTGAGACCCTTGACTATGGGCCCACTGTGATGTATGTAACTGCATCCGCACCACCCATTTGTATTGAAAGCTCATTTTAAGGTATGATCCAAATCCCGGATGGACCATAGTACAGGAAACAGTGGTGATTGACATTTGAAAACTTCTCTTGGGACACAAAAGCTTTGGATCAAGATAATATTTGTGTGGTCTCTTCATCTAGGTGTTTGTGACCTTGTTAACAGGTTGGATGGTAAATAAACATTCCTGTGGAATCCATGACATTTTTTGGATCATGCCTTAAATGAGCTTTCAAGATGGTTGGAAGGTGCGGATTTAAGGCACATACATCACTGTGGGCCCCACAGTCAGGGGTCCCACCTAATCCGCTCTCATTATTTTGAAACAGAGTCTTAGGGTGCCTGACTTTTCACTGATGTGTATGGAACGATTTCATGTGGATGAGATCTGGGCCATCCATCCGTTGACTCGAGTCCCGGCTGAGCCAGGCTTGCCAGCGAGTTTCCAAGAGTTGACTCAGTCCTGTTGAGTTTCCAGTTGAGAAACGAAATGAAAATATCCAATGATCAACCCAAACCTGATTGACCCAAACCGAGTTCAGGGTCGGGTGACGCTGCGAAAGCCATGAGGAGGTTCCTGTGCTGGGAACCTAGCTAGGGCCCACCTTTGATGTTTTTGAGAAATCCACCCTATCCATCCTCTTTGTGAGATTATTTTAAGACATTATACAAAAAATGTCCATCCTCTTTGTGAGATCATATTAGGGCATTATACCAAAAATGAACCGAATCCAAGACTCAAGTGGGCCGCACTATGGAAATTCTTACCGTTGAAACCTCCCTGGGATCCACAGTAATGTTTATATGCCATCAATGTCCATAACGTCATTTCTACTGGGATGAACTGAAAACACAAATATTAGCCTGTGGACATTCAATCCTCACATTTTCAGCCCACTTGAGTCTTGGATCCGGCTCATTTTTGGTATAGTGTCCTAAAATGATCTCACAAATGGATTTCTCAAAAACATCAAGGTGGGCCCTACCCAGGTTCCCAGCACCCGAGTTGCACCCCTATTTAGGGGGTAGAATTTCGGTCTTCTGAGTAAGGGTGAAACAGTACAAAATCCGGGTTTGGGTTTGATTTCCCCATCCCTGAGCCAGAGTAACTTTCCAAGACCATGTGGGAGAATATAGTACCGAAGCATAATCAGTTGGGATAAGGCTTTGATGATGTTGATGGTGGTGATGATGACATGAAAGAATGCACTATTGAAAAGAAAAAGAAAAAGAAAAGAAGAAGCATTTCCACGGATTCAAAGAACCAAAACCACATGTTCACAATTCAACTCTCACTGAATTCAGCTCAACTCAATTTAACAATAAAAAATAAAATAAAATTTGATTGTGTATCCAAACAAATCGCTAACTTCGATTTACAATTATGTGAAGAATACTACCAAAAATAATTAAAAACATTTAATGGTGTAATGTCTCTCATTAACAGTGCAACATTATTCAGCAATTGTAATGAAAACGACTTTAGCAACAGTACCTCAGTATACTTGGTTATGGCAATTCGATGAACAAGCGCGAGTTGCTTGTGAGCTGCCGTAGGTAGTTGGAAAACTGAAATCCACAAGGAACTAACCACATCTATACAGATAAGGAGAGCTACCTTTGTAAATCAACCAACTGCAGGAAATAAATAAAAAATAAAAAAAATTTCTTTGACATGAGATGGCCACGAACAAAGGGCTCAAGGAAGGTTTGGAGAATCAGCATGCGGCAGAAAAATTGTTCCACCAGCGCTAGAAGGGTCCCCATAGCTGACTATATGTGTTAGTTCCAGCAGCCATGTGCTTGTAACAATCACTGCAGAAATCACCCCCATAGCTGACTAAATGTGTTAGTTTCAGCATCCATGTGCTTGTAATAATCACTGAAGAAATCACCACCACAATGGGGCTGACTATATGTATTAGTTCCAGCAGTCATGTGCTTGTAATAATCACTGCTGAAATCACCACTGCAATGGGTCGTTTGCACTGCCATCATTCTGTCTGTGTGCATGGAGAAATGCTCGACAAAATCCGCATCAAGTAAAGCATCAGGCCTTGAAAAATTCAACTTAGGTACCTCCTCGTTTCGCCTGTCCAGGTTCGAAACATACTCAGCTGTTTCTGTCATGGAGTCGGTGCCTGAAAGAAACAACCTATCAGAAACGTATGCCTCTATAAATAATTCAGAGAAGACGTACAATGGTCAGTTCACAGAATCCCACTACTGAGGAGCCCACCTTTCATTCCATATCCAGATGAACGATCCAGATCCCTGGGAGATTTGACCCACCAGTTGTATGGGATTCTCACCCGAATGAAAATGCAGGTAATGAAGGCCAAGCATTGTATAAAAGTATTTAATCCTTTGATTTGAAAAAGAGATACTCACCAGGCAATGCATTACCAGGTGTGAAATCATCCAATGGGCTGCCGCTGATAGGAGTGGATGAACTGAAGACTGATACGGGAGAATGGACCAGTCGAGAGATTGGGTCAACATGCTCCTCTTCCCATTCTGTCTTGCATGGATTAAAAACTGAGCTGCATGCTAAATCGGTCGTCATAACACCAGATGAATGCAAGATCGACAGCTGATTCTTTGCACTTCTGCACGACTCAGGAACTAATGATTCTAAAAGACCACTGTTCTGAGATGAAAGGCAATCAGATTGGGTTTGCATTGTTGGCAGAGATAACTGGACATAAGGATCATGACATGGCAGGGTATGATAAGTGTCTGAGATGCCAATGCTGGTTTCTGGATATTGGAGTGAAGGGAGCTCCAACTTCTCAGCCCCGGGGAAAGGCTTAGAAGTAGAGAAATTGCCATTTAAAAGGGCATGGCTGCCTGTCATTACACCCTCGAAGGGTTCCGGATTCTTGCTGATGGGGTCAAGATCATATGGAAGAACAAAGGACTGATGGAGCTTCTCGTAGGCGTCACTTTGGGACATGTCGGATGGAGGAAGCTCGTTGCTGACACTATTGAAAGAACTTGGAAACCAGGTTTCTGATTCTCGAAGTCGCTTCTCACGATGTGCTATTGGCATCATGCAGCTGTAATTTTGAGACAATTGCAGCCCCTCACTCAGCATGCTACTACTCAGAGAGATATTGGAAAGAGGCTGTGAATAAGAAAGGGCCCCTTGATTGGCTTTCAAATGTTCAAAGACAACATCAGGAATGTTATAATTGTCTGACTGAAAGATTTCATGATGCTTTGCATCACTGCCATCGAATTCGCCGAGATTCTGATTCTGCTGATCCTCATTGGCTTGCAAACATAGACCATGAGGGTAAAGCGGCAAACCAGCACGCTGCCGCCTCTTGACTCGAGTATTCCAGTAATTCTTTATCTCATTATCAGTACGCCCAGGCAACTGAAACAAGAGACAAAAGATCAGGTAAATGTAATTCTTTATCTCGTTTTTTTTACATCACTGGGACAGAGTGGAAAGACTCACAGTCTCTGACTTACAGGTAAAGGTATAAGAAGATATTTGATCCAGGTAATAAGTAGCTAAAAGTGGAACTTGTTTGATAAAGGATCCCAAAGGAAGAAAAGGAAGAGCATCAAGAGTTCAAAAAAAAAAAAAAAAAAGACGCCAAGAATTCATATAAAAATTTTCACTTGTCACACATTTTTGAGAGACAAACACTCTGGACAAGCATCAAGGTGACCGCAACAAAATCTCTAATACCTTCTCCAGTTCTTTGTGTGTGTGTGTGTGTGTGTGTGTGTGTACTTACACACTTTTAAATAGTTATCTGGTGGGTGTTAATATGTTTTCTTCTTTTATCCAGAAGAATGGCCTTAACATGTATTCACACATCACAACTATTTCACAGTAAGGTTCCATATATAAAATTTTAGATAGGGTCTGAGTGCACCAACAAAAGAAAAAAAAAAATATTATGTCTACCAAAAAATTGACAGTTGTAACAAATTGTCCCTATTCGAAGGGTTGGGATCATTCAATCAGCGTGATTCTTCCCGATTGACGATTCAGTGTTCTACGTGCCATTCAAAAAGGTTTGGAGACATTACCAACATCCCATAAAGGTGGGGACATCACCAAAACCCAGGGTGTTTATATATATATGAGAGAGAGAGAGAGAGAGAGAGAGAGAGATTGACCAATTAATGAGAATAATCTTGTGCAAAAATTAGCCACACTCACTCATCTAGTGGATCGCACTTGTATTTTTCTAGTTATCAATGACAATAAATTGTATTTATGTTACGTTTCAAAGAGAGAAAAAAAAGAAAAGAAGATATTGTATTCTATGTTGTGGCCCACCTGATTATTATATGGAGCTGAATTTTGCACCAAGCGAGCTTCATGATGGGGAAAACCTATAGTTGGAAGGGTTGGATGATATTTTGGAAGTAATCTGTTGCGTGGACCATAACTTGTGGTCCAACCAGTTGGACTTGAAACATTTTCTCACATACACGTGTGTGTGTGCGTGTGTGTGTGTGTAATCTAGGGCAAACATTTTCACTACAATGTGGTGCAAACTATTTGTTGTGGGCCCCATTGTGATGTCTTGATGAAATCCACTACGACCATCATGCATGCCCGTTTGGCCAAGTGCCCAAAAATCAAGCCAATCCACGACTTAGATGAACCATACCAGCAAGAACAACTGAGAGTGGAAGCCCACCCTTGATTCTCATAAGAGGTGAGACGAAGGCACACCTCAAAAATCAGGCCATTTTGAGAAATGGGTAGGGTGACCTTGTCTACACGAACTGTACATTCATTCCTACAACTATGAGCAAGCTATGGTTCAAGCATCATGCTTAATCGGTACGGGTGTCAATGGGCTGGGGTAGGACCGGGTCAAGCTTTGTCCAAGCCCAGCCTGCGTTATTGAATGAGAGTCCAAACCTAGCCCGGGCACAAGATGGGCCGAAATACTCCAGCCTGAGCCCGGCCCGGGTTGGATAAACAAGGCCCGACCCGAGCCCGAAAGGTACCTAGTAGGTAGAGGAATATTAACAGGAAAAAAACGATTTTGATCTTCTAAATGATTTTGTTTTATCAATAAGAGCTTTTACTACGATCCGCTTGCTTTAGCGGCTGAGAGGTTAAAAATGGTGTCTTGGGTATGACCTGGTAGAGAGAAATCAGTTGGGTGTCTTGGGTATAACTTGGGTAGGACCTAGTAGCCTAGGAGAATGGTGAATAAGAAGAAGAGGAAGGTGGCGGCGGCTTTTGTTCTGGCCATTACTGCATTGAAGATGAAGATTGTGGCAGATTGAAAATTAATGACATACATGGATAATAAACGTAGGGTTACTGGAGATGGAGATAGATTTTTTTATATTAAAAAATTTAGAAACCCTAACGAGTCGGGCCGGGTTTTTAGGCATCTATGTCCAAGCCTGGCCCGATTTGATTACAGGTTTCGTTTTTAAGGCAGAGCCCGACCCGAGGGCCTAATACCCAGCCCAAGCCCGGTCCTAGGCGGGCCAAGAGTCCAACGGGCCAGCCTAGCCCATTGACACCCCTACTAATTGGATGTCCTAACCCTTTGAATAGCCAACTTGTTACAACCATCCAGTGTTTATGAGCCATAAATCACGTGGTTAGAATCATCAAATCAAAGAGTTGCTTTGGAATAATTATAAATACATAGTGAGATCTATGTACTAGATGCTTCAAGATGATGATTGGACCTATTTTGTTTCTCCATTCAATCTTGAGTGTCCATTTTCATGCCATTGACTGGATGCTTAGGATCACCTGATTGGAATGATTTTTGCACCATGGTTTGCTCCTAGTTGTATGAATCAATGAACGGTTCAGATCGCCGATAGGTCACCCCCTCTGCCATTTAGAAGGTTTGGGATGTTAGCAAAACCCACCCACCTATACTCATGGGTTTGGGTAAAAATAAAAAAAATAAAAAAATACAGAATTTAAATAATTGAAACTGTTTTAGCTTTCAAAGCAAGATTCTACATATGAAAGGTTCTATATATTAACTTCTAGCCTCTAGGCAGGGTTTGTGTTCACCAACAAAAAGAAACTCCTAAAATTTAAATGCATTACAACTGTTTAAAAGCAACTATACATACGATATGAAACCTTCTATATGGGTTTGGGTGCACTGAAAGAAAAAAGAAAAGATATGAGATTTCGTCTTGGTTTTTCACTGGGAAAAAAATATTCACAGCCAAATTTTCAGCAGATCATTTGCAGCTAGTTTCCCAGCATTAATTCACTGCAAGCAATCTGTTTCTGGCTGCTAGAAAACACCCATTTTGGGTTTCTTGACTGGAAAGTCCAGTTCTCCAATAAAGAAAAGATCCAGTAGGGTACTCCAGCACATAGTGACGAGAATTCTCAGCAATTTCTCAGCACGGGAATTGCTTGGGAGATTTTCAGATTTTGATGTTTTTCTGGGGATATCATCTGGAAAATCACAGAGAAAGCAAAATATTTAAAATATATTATAAATTAATGAATATTTAAAAAAAATTAAATATTTACGTAAAATGAATTATCCCAACTCTTAAATATTTTTTATGTTAAAATCACGATAATTTTTTAAATTAAATCTCAAAAAATATCCAAAATGGCCAAGATTTTGAAATTATCATGATATTATTACAATAATGTGGTCTAATGAATATTTCACTTAAATATCGCGATTTTTAAATTCTCGGCAATATTTGTCACAAGGCACTACCAGTAAATAGTCAAACACTGTGTCCAGCCACTTAAAAGCTTCCCGGATGATTAACAACAAGTCTTTGTTGAACAGCCGTGGAGATGAAATTGAGGATTTCCATTGTGGATGCAGGTGGGTGTTAAGGTTAGTCAGAAAGAGGATTAAAATTAATTCAAGCCCAACTTAAAATGAACCTGATTGCAGTAAAAGGGATATGTTATAAACCATACTAGTGCGTCAGGCATATGTGCAGTGCACACAAAGGAGAGAGACAGAAAGAGAGTCAGGGCAAGGTGCGTGCTACATGCAGAGGAACAGAAAAGGTGGAGGCAAAAAATCTCTATGAGGTCCATCTTAATGTATGTGTGACATTCTTCAGGTCAGTTGGTTCAGTTCATTTTAAGACATGATCCAAAAATCAGACAAAACTCAGGTGGGCCACACCACAGGAAAATTTGGGGATGGGAACGCCTACCATTGAGATCTTCTTGGGCCTGGCCAAACCACTGTACCGGGTTGAGAATTTTGATTTCCCTCCATCCTATTGGGATTCACCTTATGAATGGGAGGGATGACATATAAACATCACGGTGGTGCCAATAAGGTTACAACAGCGACATCCATCAAGTTTGTTCAAGTCATTTTTATTACATGATCCGAAAATCAGGCAGATTCAAAACTCAGGTGGACCACACCACAGGAAAATTTTGGGCAGGGGACAATCAAACATTGAGACCTTCTTGGGCCATGCCAAATCAGGCTGATGTTTTTTCTTCCCTTCAATCTGTTGGGATTTATCATATAAACATCCTGCTGGTCATAAGAATGGTGACCTCATCTCAACCATTTCTTTGCTGTTGCCCACTTGAGTTTTGGATATGGCTCATTTTTTAGCCAATGTCCTAACATAAACCGGCACAACTGATGTATGGAGTGAATGTCGTGCACCCATCATGGTGAACCCCACAGCTTTTTGTTGCACAGGCAGGAGGGGTTAGATACATGTAGGCTATACGGAAGACGGGAGGGTACGATCGCAGGCTACTTGAATGAAAAAAAAAAAAAAAAACTAAAAACATAAATTGATAGAAATGCACCAAGTCAAAGATGCAAAGACAATTTTAAATTGATAGAAATGCACCAAGTTGAAGATGCAAAGACAATTTAAAATCCGAAGTTCATTAAGTTCCAATGTAATTGTGTGGGTACAAAATGTTTGTCACTACAGGCGTTATATAAAGTAGACGCTGGATTTATAAATGCAACCAAAATTCATTGATATAGATATGCATACAGGTATGCATGTGCATACTTTCAAACATTACAAATAATTGTATGCCAGACAAGTCAATCTCCTGGGTTTAGCTTTGCAAATCTGGTGTTCTTCAAGGTATAGTGGAATTAACAAAATTTACATTTCAAGAGGAAAAGAAAACAAATGATTAACCTGAAAAGAGACATTTCACTTTGGGGCTGATAAGAGAGTTGTTTTTAACATTACAAATAATTGTATGCTAGACAAGTCAATCTCCCGGGTTCAGCTTTGCAAATCTGTTGTTCTTCAAGATATAGTGGAATTAACAAAATTTACATTTCAAAAGGAAAAAAATAAAACAAATGATTAACCTGAAAAGAGAAATTTCACTTTGGGGCTGATAAGAGAGTTGTTTTTTAAATGGAGAGAGAGAGATTTTTTAAATGGAGAGAGAGAGAGAGAGAGAGAGAGAGAGAGAGAGAGAGAGAGCTACCTGAGCAGCCATCCGTGCCCACTTGTTTCCCATTTGGGCATGGAGTTTAACGATCTGATTTTCTTCTTCTGCTGTGAAAGCGCCCTTCTTCAAATTCGGCCTTAGGTGATTTGCCCATCGTAAACGGCAGCTTTTGCCACAACGATGCAGCCCTGAGTGCTTCTGGACGGCATTCCAATTCCCCTCTCCATGCTTTTTAACATATTCCACCAAGATTTCATCTTCTGCAGCAGTCCAAGGCCCTTTTTTCAAAATGACCCCTCCTGAAGCTCCTTTGCAGCTATCTCCTTTAATTAATGCCGAGTCATTTTGATGGCCATTATCAATCTCATTAGTTATTGTGTGAGACATATGCTTGGACCCAATCCTTCAACAATCCAGGTCGATTATTCAAAAACCTCCAAACAGAGACAAGGCCCTGAAAAATGGAAAAGAAAAAGAAAAAGGTGTATGATTGAATATCTTATTTCAAGAGTTCCAGATATGATCAAACAAACTCCAACAGTAACTAAAGATGAAGATCGCAGCTCTCATGGATTCTAGAGCAATAATTATGAATTAAATGCGAAATTTATAAAAAAGGAGAAGAGTTTTTTCTTCGAAAGATCAACAAAAGAAAGTATTGGAAAGATCGAAATACAAAGCATACAGAAAAGATGGAGCAAGATATTAATTAATTAAATAATAAATAAATAACAGAACATCACACAACATAACAGAACATCAATGATATATCTCAACATAACAGAACATCACACAACATGAAGCAAGATATTAAATAGATAAAATAATAAATAAATAATTCCTCCCAAACTTGGAGTGCATTTGGATGTATTTTTTAATGCTTTTGGGAGGACCATATTACCATCAAAATCAGGAGTTGGACCCTAGGCATAAACCATATGATGTTTCTAGAAAGAATATTTCATCTCTACACATTCCTCCTTTGCACGATGAGTTTGGCTCACCTACTTCATTTGGTGTTGATTGTATTATGCCACATTTAGTAGTTGAATTGCCACACAGCATTTTACTTACTACAGATAAGTCAGCGACCTGGGGACTATTCTTGCTAGTGGTGCTTCAGAATATTTCGGGGGAACGCAAACAGTGATTGTGGGAAGTAGTGTGGAAATTTAAGAGGATGTCATAGGATGGGTATCTAAATGTAAATGTGCTGCAATTTGGACCTGTAATTTCAGTTTTATTATTTGCTGCTTTGATATTTGTCATGTAGCTTTTCAATAAAATGGACCTATTAACCTTAAAAAAAAGAAGAAGCAAATGGGCTTCTTTCACTTGTTGTCTCTAGAGATTAAATGAGGAAGTTCTTTTCGATGCACCAATAGAGTGAGATTTTGTTCTCTTTTTTTTATTAGGTATATATTAGCATTGAATTATCAGCCCTCTGTATTCAACAGCTATGTAAACAAGTCAGCCATACATATACGAATTTTTCCACCGTTATGGTGATTTTAGTGAATAGAAATATGCAGAGGTTAGTTCTCTCTTATTTGGTAGAGATTATTTTTTCATGAGCAATAAGGATAGATATAATATTATAAAGAGAGTAAAGAGCAAACAAAGAGCAGGGAACAACATCACTCCCAAATTGAAAAAACAAAAGAAAGAAGGAAAGAAAGAAAACAACCTACCAAGGAGGCAACCATGAGGGCAGCTCAAGATCCCATCATTCGTTAAAGAATCCACTTCCATATTCACCTACTGAGGAGTATGAACAAAAGAAAAATCACAACCCATGCAGCCAATTAGGTCCACAATTTTCCAGGGGAGGGGCAACAATTTGCCCACAAAATCACATTTTGAGATGTTTGGCCAGATGAAGCAGGAGAAGAGCAACTATCCCAAGTTAAGAAAACATTGTTCTCCTCAAAGGAGGAGCCACAGAAACTGATACATCTAGGATACATTGAGGTCCCCTAACAGCCCACATGTGTCAAATCCAATCCATTGGATAAGGTCTTATTTAGATCCAATCAACGGGCAACAACAAATAGGGATGAGCAAATTAGGATTGTCATTTATTTATTTATTTTTTTACGAAACCAATGAACATATAGTTATGACCATCCAATCAAAGTCATTTTTTAAGCAATCAAAGGTAGGCCCCACATGATGGTCAGTCTAGATCAATGATCAGACCTCAATTATATTCAATGTGGAGCATACACTTTCCTATCCATTGAATGGATGGTTAGGATCATCCGATCAAAGTGATTTTTTAGAGGAATTAGCAATCAATGTTGAACCACACATGATGGATAGCTCAGATCACTAATTGTTTCTACTCTATTATAACAATGCAAACAATGGTATCTAGTATCATTAATGAAAGGGAGACTTAAATGTACCGTCTTTCAAAGTTGCGACGTAAAATCCATATCAATGATTAAAGAAAAGAAATTACCTGAATGAATAAAACAAATCAAAATTGCAAAATCCAAAGCCGACTCACTCTGCAAGACCTGATTTCTCTTCTCTCTAGTATCGATATCAACAAACTTACATAGATGGTAAACTAAGTAATTTGAAACAATTTACCCTTGATAAGAAACCAAAAATAGCAATCAATCAAAAGAACTGAAAATGAAAAAGATAAAAATAAAGAATAAAATATATATATATATATATATATAAAAAAAAAAAAAAAAATCAGATACACATCTCGATCGCCAGCCAAAAATTGATCAAAAATTCATTTCACTATCAAAATGAACAGCAATGCACAAGCTGAAAATATAATTTCCCATAATCAAACTATGAAAAATAAAAAATAAAAAACCCAAATTCTCCTGATTCTCTTTGGTGATATGCAAATTTCCAAAGAACAGAAATCCATTAAATGTAGAATAGTAAAAATAAAAAAAATTTAAAAAAATTCAATTCAACCAAAAATCAAACCCCAGAAAAAAAGATAAAATCCTTACAGTTCTCTTTCACGATCTGAGTGATCGGAGAGAATTGATCCTCAAGACCTAATCTCCCGAATAATTCCAAATCCGAAAATTTGGATTGAAACACTAGACACCTTTTGAATATCATTTCTCGACCTGAGAAATCGAAGAACCCTAACTCTAGATTCAAGCAGAGAGAGAAGGCGATCGAGATCGACAGCTCGAGCGGGAGCAGAAACGGGAGCGGGGAGCAGAAGCGGGAGCGGTAGCAACTGACTGAGAAACAGTTCAGCTATAAATAGGCTCGCGTGGAGGGGAGCGGTGTTACCGGCGTAACAGCTTAGTGAGTGTTACCCAGTGGGGCCCACTTTGATGATTTTATGTATATCCACGCCGTTCATCCTTTTCTCCAGATAATTTTAGTATGGAGTGAAAAGAGTTATGAATATCCAAATTTTAGGTGGACCACACCACATAAAATGGTGGTAATTAAGTACATGACCATTAAAAATTCTAAAGGACCCATCGTAACATTTTATTATTTTTTATTTGCAATCCAACCTGTTGATAATGTCAATATGATATTTTTGAAAGTTATTGATCCAAAACTTTTGTACCTCACAAAACGATGTTAATGGTTAATCATCAATCTTTCTATTGGTATGGTCCACCTGAGATTTTGATCTTCTTATAGTTTGAGATCAGGCCCTAAAATGATATGTAAAAACAGATGGACGGACTTGATTTACATAAAATACATCAATGTAGGCCCCACACGGTTAGTATAACACCTACTAAGCTGTTACCAGGTAACAGCTAATTCACTCCCCTCATGCAGACGGAAGAAATGTGCAACTGCTCCGCGGCGCTTGGAGCGAATTAGGTGTTAATGTGGTGACAGCTTAGTTGGTGTTACCCTATCATGGGCCCACCTTGATTATTTTATATATATCCATTCTATCCATTCGTTTATACATAACATTTTAGGATCAAATACTAAAATATACATACATAAAATTCTCAGGTGGACCACACCATAGGAAATAATGTTGATTTAGTGCCTCACCATTAAAAGTTCCAAAGGGATCATTGTAAAGTTTTATTAATATTTAATTTAAATCCAATATTTATATAATCTCAATAAGATCTGGATAAATTGAAATTAGAAATATTATATTGATTCAAAACTTTCGTGGACCACAAAATGTTTCTAATGGTTATCCATCACTTTTTCTAATAATATGATTCAAATGAGATTTGGGTCTTTCTTATTATTTAGTATAGAATCTTAAAATGACATGAAAGAAAAGATGAACGGTGTGGATCTCCAAAAAACTATATAAATGTAGGCCCCACACGGTTAGGTAACACCCACCAAGCTGTTCCCCAGGTAACAGCTAATTCGCTCCCGGGCGCGCACTTTAAAGGGAGCCGATAAGGTGTTACACACCTAACACCTTAGTGGGTGTTAACATTATAGTGGAGCCCATAATAATGATTTTTGTATATCTAAACCGTTCATTCATTTCTAAAGATCATTTTAGGACGTTTGGAAAAAATTTAATATATAAAAATTTTAGGTAGACCACACCATAGTAAATAATGATGATTGAGTGTGTCACCGTTAAAATTTCCAAAGGGATAATATTAAAGTTTTAGTAATTATTATTTTCAATCAAACATGTTTATAATGTCAATGAGATATGGATGAAGCGAAAGTAAAAATATAAGATTTATTCAAAACTCTTGTGACCCACAAAAAGTTATTAAT
Source organism: Liriodendron chinense (assembly GCA_003013855.2). Taxonomy (NCBI): domain Eukaryota; kingdom Viridiplantae; phylum Streptophyta; class Magnoliopsida; order Magnoliales; family Magnoliaceae; genus Liriodendron; species Liriodendron chinense. The sequence goes on along the minus strand of PVNU02001538.1, from coordinate 109,633 downwards.
GATTATTCATCACTGTTTCTAATAGTATGGTCCACCTGATATTTGTATCTTCTTAATATTTGGGATCGAATCATAAAATTAGATGGTAAAACAGATGGACGGAGTGGATATGAAAAAAATACATAAAGGTGGGTCCACAAGTTTAGGGTAACACGGACAAAGCTGGTACCCCGATAACAGCTAATCCGCTCTAAGCGGAAACGATTGGGTGGTGTTCCACACACGGAGGCGGATTGGATAGTGACCTCAACACCTGCCAGGGGTTTGTGTCAAAGCTATGTGGGCCCCATCATGATGTATGTGTTTTATCCACGCTGTCCATCCATTTTTTTCACCTCATTTTATGATACAGGCCAAAAAATGAGGCAGATCTAAATCTCAGGTGGACCACACCATAGGAAACAGTGGGAATTGAATTCTCACCGTTGGAGGGAGTTTTCAACAGTAAGAATTCAATTCCCACTGTTTACTGTGGTGTGGTCCATCTGAGATTTGTATCTGCCTCATTTTTAGGCCCATGCCCTAAAATGAGGTGGAAAAATAAATGGACAGTATAGATAAAACACACATATCATGGTGGGGCCCACACAACTTTGAAACCAGCCGCTTGGGAGCTCGGATTCGGTACTACCCGAGCCTGCCCCGAGCTCAGGACAGGCCTGACTAGGGCTCTCAATGGGTCGGATCTGGATCGGATCCAGTTGGATCCGGCTTCAAGTCTATATATCCATGGACGGATTCAGATCGGATTCGGATCCAACTCGGATCCAAAAGGTGATATTCATATCCCATCCATTTATAAATTGTGAGATCCCATTCCGATCCAAAATCCATAGTCGGATCCAGTTCGGAATCCACTCCATTACAAATCTGAAATATATATATAATATATTTAATTGAGTAGAAAAATGATACAAAGTCCACTATTTACTATGGTATGGTAAACCTAAGAGTGGCGCCTAAAATAATTTGCAAAACAGATGCCCAACATGAATATAACATATGCAGTAAGGTGATAATGAGTCGGCTCTTAATCGGATTCGGATTGAACTCAGATATGTTCCTGTGAATCCATATCCAGTCCATTTAAGTAATCAGACTTATTTTAAGATCCAAATCCGGTCCATTTAAGTAATCGAACCTATTTTAAGATCCAAATCCGCACTATACGGATTCGGAGCGATTCGGATCTCGGATTTGACCCGCTCCATTGAGAGCCCTAGGCCTGACATGGTACATACATGTCACATTTGTATTGGTGAAGGGATTGTTATCAGAAGAAATCTACCATGCCAACGAGCCACACAATCATGTCCCGACTGGCCGCGAATCAAGTGTTACCCTAGAACAGCTTAGTGGGTGTTACCCTAACGTGTGGGGCCCATCTCGATGCATGTTTTATACATCTTTTTTCTGTTTTTTCATATCATTTTAGGATGTGATCCAAAACCCTAAAAAGATCAAAATCTCAGGTGGACCATACCACTAGAAACAATGAAGGATAACCATTAAAAACATTTTGTAGGTCACAAGAGTTTTGGATAAATCTTATCTTTATATTTTCCTTTCATGAAGACCTTATTGACATTATCGAGAGCTTGGATTGCAAATAAATATTACCAAAACCTTACTATGGGCTCTTTGGAATTGTTAATGGTGGGGCACTCAATCACACTGTTTCTAGTGGTATGGTCCACTTGAGATTTGGATCTGCATAAATTTTGGAACCTCACACTAAAATGGGTTGTAGAAATGGATGGATGGAGTGGATATACAAAATATCATCCATGTGGGTCATACAGTATGGGAAACACCCACTAAGCTATTTCCGGTGACACCTAATTCGCGCCCATCACGCCTCCTCTCCCCCAATCGGGAGCGCGCCCATCACGCCTACTCTTCCTAAGGCTGTAAATGGGTCAGTGAACCCGATGGGGTACCCGGACCCAACCCATTTAGACTCGACCCAGACCCAACCCATTTGTTAAATGGTATGGGTTTGGGTCCAAGAACAGACCTAGTTGCTAAACAGGTCTGGGTCTGGTTTTCTTTATATTAGGCCCGACCCGACCCGACCCGACCCGAACCCATTTAGTAAGTGGGCGGGTTTGGTATGTGTTTCAACGGACCTGCCCAGCCCAAACCCGTCCAGACCCAATTTTAAGCCTTGTAAAATGCTTGCATACTTGATCCAAACCAACCCATTTATAAATGGGTCTGGGTGGATCTCCCTCTACCAGATTCGGACCCGACCCAGACCCGCCCATTTAGTAAAAGGGTCTGGGTCTAAATTTTGGACCCAGACCTGTTTAGTAAATGGGCGGGTCTGATTTTGGCTAAACCCGCCCTGAACCTAACCATTTACAGCCCTATCCCCCAATCCAGAGCGAATTAGCTGTTACCCTGGTACCTTAGTGGGTGTTACCCCTTACTGTGTGGGGCGTACCTTGATGTATTTTTTGTACATCTATGTCGTCCATCTGTTATTACACCTAAATTTAGGACAGGATCCAAAATTATAAGAAGATCCAAATCTCAGGTGGACCATACCAATGAAAAGAGTGATCAATAATCATTAAAAGTATTTTGTAGGCCACAAAAGTTTTATATCAAGCTTATCTTTAAATTTTTCTTTCATCCAAACCTTCTTGACATTATGAGGAGCTTGGATTGTAAATAAAAATTACCAAAACCTTACAATGGGCTCTTTGAAAATTTTAATGGTGAGCATTCAATTAGCACTGTTTCCAATGGTATGGTCCACTTGAGATTTAAAATTGCATAATGTTTGGAAGACCGTCCTAAAATGGGCTGGGGAAACGGATGGACAGCAAGGATAGAAAAAATACTATCCATGTGGGCCACATGGTAGGGATAACGCCCACTAATTCGCTACCCCCTCCCCCGGTGTCGGGCCACACACCACAGGGCACCACCGACCCTGTGGTGTGTTGACGTCACCTAGTTCTGTGGGCCTCACCATGATGTATTTATTATTTCCAAAGCATCCATGCATTTGGAGAGATTATTTTAAGCATGAGACAAAAAATTAGAGCAGATCCAAAGCTAATGTGGACTACACCACATAAAGTTGTGGAGACAAGGATGCTCGCCGTCCAAAACTTCCTAAGGCCCTGTGTGTTCTTGTGAATGGGTTGGATGGCAAATAAACATAATGTTGGGCCCTAAAAAGGTTTCAACGGTAGAAATCATTATCGTCTGGAGCTTTCTTTGGTGTGGTCCACTTGAGATTTGGGGCTCACGCCCTAAAATGGCATCATCAAATGGATGGACAGTGAAGATATAACACTTACATCAGGGTGGCCCCACAGAACTTGGTGACGTCACCACACCAATGAGGACAGTGAGTCACAACATTCGATCCGCTTCCCACTTTAATACGGGATCTCAACCGCTCATCCGACATGTAACAAGTTTTACCTGAAATGGGACCGTACAAGAACGACGCGGATTTCCTGCCAAAGCCTTTAGCAGAAAGCTCCTGCCCGCTGGGAACCTAGGTGGGGCCTACCGTGATATTTTTGAGAAATCCACTCCGTCTATCTGCTTTGGAAGATCATTTAAGTGCATGATACCAAAAATCTGCCGGATCAAAGACTTAAGTGGGCCCAAATCGTGAGAATTGAATGAATACAATTGGAATATTTGTGGGGTCACATAAGTTTTGAATCAGTTTAATATTTGTGTTTTCGGTCCATCCAAGTAGGAATGATGTTATGAACGGTATGGATGGCATATAAACATCACTGTGGACCCTAGGGAGGTATCAACGGTAGGAATTTCCCTACCCATCTTTTCTTTTAGTGAGTCCCACTTGAGTCTTGGATCCGGCTCAGTTTTCGAAATATGTCCTAAAATGATCTACCAAAACGGATGGACGGAGTGGATTTATCATAAAATTCATGGTGGCCCCACCTAGGTTGCCAGGAACTTCCTTTCGCATCCTCAGGAAATCCGCGTCCGGACCGGAGAGGACTGAAACGGGATTTAAGGCGGTGACGCGGATTTCCAGCGAAAGCCTTGCGCAGGAGGTTACTGAGGTGGGCCCAAAGTGATGTTTTCTGATAAATCCACCCCATCCATCCGTTTTGGGAGCTCACATTAGAACATGAGAACAAAAATGAACCGGATCCAAGACTCAAGTGAGCCTCACTAAAGGAAAAGGTGGGTAGGGAAATTACTACCGTTGAATCCTCCCTGGGTCCACAGTGATGTTTATATGACATCCATACCGTTCATAACGTCACTAATACTTGTATGAACTGAAATCACAAATATTAGCATGATTATAAACTCCTGTGGCCCCACAAATATTCCAACGGTGTATGTTCAATCCTCACGTTTTCGGCACACACTTAAGTCTCGGATCCGGTTAGTTTTTGTTCCCATGTTCTAAAACTAGCTCCCAAAACGGATGGACGGGGTGGATTTATCATAAAACATCACTGTGAGCCCCACCTAGGTTCCTAGGCAGGAACTTCCTTCCCAAGGCTTTGGCAGGAAATCCGCGTCCTAAGACGGTGGAGTTGGACTCCGTTTCCATTTTTGCACGTGTGAAATGCTGACTAACGTGGAACCTAGGTTTCATTAGTAACTTGCTGTTTGGTTGAAGACGGTGCAATCCAGATTCTGTTAAGGCCGTTGCTTGTGACATGGCCCACTTGGGCTTCAAATCCGCATGAGAAGCTTACCCCTGGGCTGTTGTAGCCCAGCAAGACAGATGACGAGGTTGGATGGCAAATAAACATTATAGTGGGCCCTAGGACGTTTTTAATGGTGTACGTTCAATCAACACTGTTTTCCTGCAGTATGGCCCACTTGAGATTTAGATTTGCCTCATTTTTTGTGAACTGTCCTTAATTGAGATTTTAAAACTAATGGATTATGGAGATATAAACACACACAACATAGATGTACAATGCATGGAGGTGGTCTGTTTGGCCGGAACTTACCAGCAAACCCACTACTTAAAATCGAATTATGTTGGAATTCAGATTTTAACCTGGGTTTCCCAATGCCAACCAAACGGGCCCTTAACGAACAAGTTAGGGACGGCAGCTAATTAGCTACTACCCTGGTAGGAGAGCGGATTAGGTGAGACCCCGGCCTCACGTGAGGCCCATGCCGTGGGTTTACCATGGCCCCACCTTGATGTATGTATTATGCATCCATCCCATTCATCCGATATTTGCACATCATTTTAAGGCATTAAATAAAAAATTAAGCATATCCAATTATCAGGTGAACCATACCACTGTTTCTTATGCTATGGTCCTCCTAATAATTGAATCTGCTTAAGTTTTTGTATAATGTCCTAAAATCATGTGCATAAAATGTTAGATAGAATGTATACATAATACATACATTAAGGTGGCCCCTACGGTAAACCTATGTAAGGGCCGCACCGGCTTAGCACAACATACCCATCCATCCAGTCAATCATGCAACTTATCTACTGGTGCTGTCAGCAATGGGAATTTCGAGACCCTAGTTGAAACTCCCCAACGAGGCAAGGCCCCAAACGCCTTTCTCATGGTAACAGCTTAGCGGGTGTTACCCTAATGTGTATAGGGCCCACCTTGATGTAGTTTTTGTATATCCACAAAAAGCTTTTAATGATGATTCACCACTATTTCTAATGGTGTGGTCCACCTGAGATTTGGATGTTCTTAAGGTCGGGATCTGGTACTAAAATGAGATGAAAAAACATGTTAGGGTGTGGATATAGAACAAATACATCAAAGTGGTCCCCCACATGGTTGGGGTTGTTAGAGTCCTTGATATACATTGATACCTAAGTGCTCGGGCGTTTATAGCAAGTGAAGATTTAATATGGTATCAGAGCGAAATGTTATCATTTTAGAAAGCAGTGGGCCTTAAACATCTACCATTGATTAATCAACAAGTTGGATGACAAATAAAAATTACAGTGGGCCCTAAAAAGTTTTTAATGGTGATCATTCAATCACCGCTATTTTCTTGTATTGTGGTTCACTCGAGATTTGGATCCATTTCAATTTTAAGCTAGTGCCATAAAATGATATGAAAAAAATAAATGGGTGGAATGGATAAAAACAAATACATCATGTGTACCCAAAAAACAATAGCCACCTCACTAATTGCATTGCAAGCCATCCTTGGGAACTCATTTTAAAGTGTTAGGCCCCATCGTGACAGGTTGAGTAGATAGCTACTGACAGGTTGAGTAGATAGCTACTCAAGTGACGTCACCTGCTTCTGTAGGCCCCATCGTGATTTATGTGTTATATCCCCCTTCATTTGTAGAGATCATTTTAGGATATGAGCTAAAGAATGAGACAGATTCAAAGCTCAAGTGGACCCCACCAAAGAAAATAGTGGAAACAGTGACGCGACGGTTGAAACCTTCCTAGGGCCCACCATGATGTTTATTTGACATCCAACTTGTTCATAAGTCCACGCATACATGCTAGAAGGGAAAAAACAAATATCAGCTTGATCGAAAACTTCTATGGCCCCAAGAAGTTTTTAATGGTAGGAGATCAATCTCCACTGTTTTCTTTGGTTGGGTCCACTTGAGCCTTGGATCTGTCTCATTCTTTAGCTCATGCCCTAAAATGATCTCTCCAAATGGATGGACAGGTTGGGCCCACATAAGTTAGTGACGTTACTTCACTAGCGAGATAGCTACACAACCTCTTAGTAGCTAATCTCCGTCTGAGATGTCTAGCTTAATGGTAAATAGGGAATGCACTCTACGATAATTCTTAAAAAATAAACTTTTGCTTCTAAATTTATCCATGAGAGATTTTCTCACTCCAATTAGATTTGTAATACAAACCTTCATAGAATTTTTTTAGGACCCACCATGATTTATGTGTTAGATCCACACCGTCCATCAACTTTTTCAAATAATTCTAGAGCATGAGCCCAAAAATGAAGAACATCAAAAGCGCAAGTGGACCAAACTACAAGAAGCAACAAAAATTGAATGGCTATCGTTGAAACCTTTATAAGATATACTGTACGGTTTATTTGCCATCTAAACTCTTCATATGTTCACACAGATCTGGATGAAGGTAAAACACAAATATCAGCTTGTTCACAGCCTTTTCTGGCCCCAGGAAGTTTTCAACGGTAAGCACTTGATTCTCACTGTTTCCTGTAATGTGGCCCACTTGACTTTTGTATCCACCTAATTTTTTTTATTTCTTATTCTAAAATGAGCATGCAAAATGAATGGATGGGATGGATTTCCCACAAACATCACAGTGGGCTCCACCTAGCATCTTAATGCAGGAAGTATGTGCTGAAGGCTTTAACGGGGAAATCGGCGTGGATTGCAAGCTGTGGAACCGGATTGCATGGTGTGCAACACACCACGGGCTTGCCATCACCAAATTATGTGGGGCCCACCATAAAGTATTTGTTATATCAAAACTGTCCATACATTTTGCGCGATCCTTTTAGTGCATAAGACAAAAAAAAGAGGCAGATCCAACTCTCAATTGTACCACACCACAAGAAAATGGTGGTGATTGAACGTCACCATTAAAAATTTCCTATGACCCATTGTAATGTTTATTTACCATCCAACCTGTTGGTTAGGTCACACAGACCTGGATGATGGGAAAATATAAATACCAGCTTTCGTGGCAATCATTTTCCAATGGTAGGCATCCAAGGCCTACTGTTTTCTTTAGTGTGGTCTACTTTAGCCTTATATTTGTCTCATTTTTTTTTTTAATTTTTATTTTGTGTTATGCCCTAAAATAGTATGGAAAAATGGATGGATAATGTGAATAAAAGATACACCTTAGAGTAGGCCTCACAGAGCCTCTGATAGGAACTCCGTCACCAGCTATGTGTGGGCGCTGGCGCGGCGTCAGTGGATCTCGGATCCGGACGATGAGCGGCAGCCTCACCCAGACGGCCTTTACCGTGGGTCACAGTGGGGGCCTATCTTGATGTATGTGTTATTTATCTACACCCTCCATCTATTTTTGTAGATCATTTTAGGGCATTATTCCAAAAATGAAGCAGCTCCAATTATCAGGTTGACTATACCATGAGAAACAGTGGTGATTGACCATCCTACCATTAAAAATTTCCTGTAGTGCACCTTAGTGTGCCTGTAGTGTTTATTTAATTTGTTGATAAAGCCCCAGAAGCATGGATGAAGAAAAAAAACAAATATCAGCTTGATTCAAAACTTTTGTAGCTTGTTAATGGTCAATCAACATTGTCTCCCATGAAATGGTCCAATTGGTAATTGGGTCTGTTTCATTTTTTAGCTAATGTCATCAAATGATATGGAAAATTGGATTTATGACCAGGATGAAGAGACCACACAAATACCAGCTTGGTTTAAAACTTTTATGGCTCGTAAGAAGTTTTTAATGATGGATACTGTTTCCTATATTACGGTTTATTAGAGAGTTGGATATGTTTCATTTTTTTTTATTATATCATAAAATGAGTTTTCAAAATGAAGGGACAAAGTGGATATAAGTCACATATACATCATGGTGGCCCCACATTCATAGACCGAACACACATTTCCAAATAAGAAAATGAGCAAATGTGTCAAATTAACATATTTTTGGGTATTTTTGACTTTTGTTAACAAATGGGTTATTTTAAATTCCGCACTTAAAATTCAGACTTCTAGTTCTTCTTTCGGAGAGTCACCAAACATGTTTTCAGACTTCAGATTCAGACTTCGGATTCAGATTTCAGTTTCAACTTTAGGCCTATTTCTTAACGCTGAAAATTTATTTAATGCGGAATCTAAAAACGTTCCGCGTTTATTGTTATTTGTTAACACCGAACGTGGAAAGTGCTGTGATATTTTGCCAAATTTTTTCGCTAGCTTAATGGTAAATCCAGAATGCACTTCGCTACTCTTTTAAAAAAATCCAAACTTGCCCACGGCCGCAAGAGAGATTTTCTTCTTTGCATAATACATAACTCAATTTTAACGTGAGGCACTTCTTTGAGCCCACCGTGATTTATGCGTTAGATCCACATTGTCCATCAATTTTCTATATAGTTCTAGAGCATGATCCAAAAAAATGAGCCATGTTGAATACTCAGGTTAACCCCACCACAAGAAGCAGTGGGAATAGAAGGACTACCATTAAAACTTTTCTAAGGTCCACTGTAAAGTTCATCTGCCATCTAACCTATTCATAAGGTCACAAAAATCAGGATAAAGGGAAAACAGAAAAATTAGCTTCACCAGAGCCTTCTGTGGCCCTAAGAAGTTTTCAATGGTAGGCACCCAATTTCTACTATTTCTTGTGGTGTAGCCTACTTGAGGCTTAGATATACCTTATTTTTTTATTTTGTTCCCTAAAATGATATGCAAAACTTGATGGATGGTATGGATAAAACATATACATCACTGTAGGCTCCACAGAGCCCTTTGACAGTGCCCTCATTAACACGGGCGCCTCTAACTAAATTCGGGGTATTGCTGAATCCCAGACGCGTATAGCTACTACAGTGTGAGCAGTGAGATTCCTATTCAAGTTACGTCATCAATTTTTGCGAGCCCAACCGTGATATATGTGTTGTATCTACACCTTCCATCTATTTTGCGAGATCATTTTAGGGCACGAGAGAAAGAATGAGGTAGATCTAAAGCTCAAGTGGATCCCACCACAGAAAATAGTGGGGACAATGACTCCTACCATTAAAACCTTCCTGGGTCCCACACCATATGTTTTTTTGAGATCCAACCTGTTCATAAGTTAACATAGAAGAAGAGAAAAACACAAATATCAGCTTGTTCAAAAACTTCTATGGCTCTTAAGAAGTTTTCAATGGTAGGGTTCAATCCCTACTATTTTCTGTGGTGGGGTCCACTTGAGCTTTGGATCTCACTCATTCTTTGGCTCATGCTCTAAAATGATCTCTTTGAATGGATGAATGCTGTGAATATAACACATAAATTAGGATGGGGCCCATAGAACTGGTGAAGTCACTTCATTAGCAAATCTCGCTACTCAGGCATCACTAGTAGGAGTTAGGTGAGAACCTGGTTCCACCGAGGTGGGTGGGACCCCTGACCATGGGGCTTATAGTGATGGGGGCGTGGATAAAACACATATATTATGATGGGGCACGTAACATTGTCTAATAGCTAGGACTACTGGCATAGTCAATACTACATCGAGGTGGGTGGTGGCAAATATTTCACATTAATATATTTTAAACATTTAAGACCTTAGTCAAGAAACAGGTTACTCTAAATTCAATATTAGCCTTTCCTTCATATTCACTTCAGATTTAGATTTCAGGCTGAATTCGGGCTTCAGATTTCACAAACGGGTATACTTCAGATTTAGTCCGTCCATCAGAAGTGTTTCTAAGTGCTAGCTAGGCCTCAGAACAGACAAAAAAAGAAGAAGAAGAAGAAGACAATTAAGCAACTTAGGTGGAACATACATGAAACAATGTAGGTATGGGATCCCAACCATAGGTTTGCATGTCGGGCCACATAGTGTCTATAATTCATCAAATCCGTTCATCAGACGTGGCTCGCAAGGATGAAATGGATGTTAAAAAAATATAGATGTCTTAGGCATGAACATAGATGTCTTAGGCATAATTGCATATTTTCCCATTGGTGTGGTCCAGAGGTCAGCTAATATTTTATGTGGACGATCAATATAACGGATTGCACATGATGGGCGGAGTAGATTTTACATATACAGCGACAGCGTGCTGCGCCCAGAGTTTGTTTTGTTCCAGGCTATTCAGGTTCGTTTGCGAGTTTCGAGGAGGGAGACCGAAAGGTCGCACCGGACGAGACGCGGATTGCGTCCTGCCTGGATGCATCACCGTCCGGGCAGACTTGTGGAGGACCTACAGTGAAGTATCCGTTTATCCACTCCGTCCATCTATTTTATAAGATCATGCTAGGAAATATTCCAGGGATTGCGTCCCACCCTGGCCGTCTCTAGCTACGAACAGGCACTTCTGTGTGGGGCCACCGTGATGCATCTGTGTATCCACGCCGTCAGTCTCTTTTCTCCTATCATTTTAAGGAGTCCCCCAAAAATGAGTCAGATCCAACGCTCAATTGTACCACACCAAATAATAACCTTGGGTTGCATTAAATGCAAGAGTCATCTTTGGTGTGTTCCATTTTAGCTTTGGATCTGCCTCAATTTTAGGGGTCCACCTTAAAATATTCTGAGAAAATGGATTGACGGAGTGGATACACAAATACTTCATGTGCACCACACAGAAGTGCCCGTTCGTGGCTAGAGACGTGTGGGGGTTGGACGCAATCCGCGTCGTGGTAGTGACTCACTAGTGGACAGTGCTCTGTGGGACCCACCATGATCAATTTATTTAATCCACACCATTCATTAATTTTAGTTTAGTGAATGATATAAAAAACGAGGCAGATCCGAATCTCAGGTGGACAACACCACAGGAAAAAGTAGTGATTTATTGCTTACCATTAAAAACTTATTGGGCCCACAAAAATTTTGGAATCACCATGATATTTGTGGCTTCCCTTCATCCAGGTCTGTGAGACCTAATCAACCGTTAGGATGGGAAACAAAAATTAAATCAAGCCTTAGGAAGTTTTCAACGGTGAGCGTTTAATCACACATGCTTTCCTGTAGTGCGGTCCACTGAGATTTAGATCTGATTACTTTTGGGCTCGTCCCTAGAATTATGATCCGAAATGGAAAGACGGCGTAGATAAAACAAATACATCATGGTGGGGCCCATCGAGCACCGTTTAGTAGGGAAGTCCATAGAACTGTAATACCGTATATGCAACTTCCTATCATGCACATCATATGATTATACATTAATCTGATCCGTTCATCTAGTTTCTTCTACTGTGGATAGTAATTGTTTTGCAAAGGTATATAGAATGGATGATCCTATCCGTCCAACTGGTAGCCTATAAAGCATCAATAGAAAATAAAAAGTTAATGGTTAGTTGAAGAATCACAACGGATAATACCATCTACTTTACGTCATTGTTGAAACCGGAGCGGATAAGATTGGTTCGGCTTCACCCAAGAAAGTGTGGTACAGTGGGGCCCACCTTGATGTATGTATTTTACATCGACACCGTCCATCTGTTTTTAGAGATCCTTTTTGGGAAGGAGCCCAAAATTGAGACAGATCCAAATATCAGGTGGACCGTACTATAGGAAACAGTGTTTATTGAACCCTCCACCGTTAAAAACTTCCTAAGGCCCATCTTAATGTTTATGTAATGTTTGTTTGCCATCCAACCTATTGATAATGTCACAAAAACCTGGATGAAGGTAAAAACAAATATTAGATTGATTCAAAACTTTTGCAACCCACAAGAAGATTTTAACGGTCAATCACCACTCTTTCCCATGATATGGTCCACCTGAGATTTAGATCTACTTCCTTTTTTGGTATCATGCCTAGAAGAATCTAAAATAATGGATGAACGGTGTAGATGTGGGATACATACATCAAGGTGGGCCCCACAGTAAGGGCCACACCGTCTCCGGTGACGCCCGATTACTGCAAATCCATGCAACGTTGGTCACTGAGAGGTGGCTGTACAGCATCAGTTCCCCTTGCTCTACCGTATCATAACCGTTCTAGATGGGAGAGAACTGAAAGACAACCCTACATTTTTTTGTGTGACTCACAATCCTGGCCGTTGGAATCATTACCCAACTACAGACAATATACTATTTGGACGATCTCACCCATCTGATTTCACCGTTCTGAATTGTCGGTAATTCGGAGGATCTATATGGCCATTTATCACAGTTTTATCACCGTTCAGAGGTGTAGATAAAACACATACAACATGATGGGCCCACAGAGTCCGATCATCAGGGATAACCTTGGTGCTGCGACACCACCCAGTCTGCCTCCGAATTGAATGGATGCGGATTGCCTACTGTCCAAGAAGAGGCTCTGGGAACACTGTGATGTATCTGTTTATCCATGCCATCCATCCCCTTATTCATATCATTTTAAGGTATGCCCTACGAATGACGCAAATCCAACGCTCAAGCAGACCACACCAAGGGCTGCACATCTCGCTGCCCTGCCCGACCTGAATCGGTAGAAACCTGATCCATCCCGACCGGGATAAAATGGTCTAATCCTGGGTGAATGTGGCTGGAACGTTTTTAATTTAGATATGGTTTAGGATACACACCAAACCCACCCAACCTAACCCATACCTCGATCATGTATAACGTAACTTCCAAGTAGAAGGGCCCTATGTACCTCATCCTATTTCCTAGGCACGTATCGGAGTAAGTTTCTCTCACATGAAAAACCTCTTAATGTATCTAAAATCTAGACTGTCCATCAATCACACCGTGATTTTTTTTTTTGGTTGAGAAATCCACCCTATGCGCCTGTTTTGTCCGCCCGGTTCAACATATAGGGTCAGGTAGGGTTAGGGTTGACCCTTTTGCAAGTAGGGTAGTGTTAGGATTGCCCTGATCACAACCCAGGCTGAAATCCGAAACTTTAAAATATAATTAGGTTCGGTCTCGGTCTAGGGTTGGCCCAACCCGGACCTAACTCGAACCGTGTGCAGGCCTAACCACACCAAATGAGTAAGCTGGAAGCGGCTTGGGTAGTGAGTAACTCTTTATGCTTAGGGCCCACCATGATTTATGTATTTTATCCACTCCGTCTATTCATTTTACTAGATAATTTTAGGGCTTGATCCAAAAAATAAAGTATATAAAAAACTCAAGTGGACCACAGCATAGGAAACAGTGTGAATTGAACGTCTACAGTTGAAAACATCTCAGGGGCCACGGAAGTTTTGGAACAAGATGATATTTTTTTTTTCCCTTCATCCATGCCTGTGTGATCATATGAACAGATTGGATGACAAATAAACATCACCATATGCCCTGCGATGGTTTCAATGGTGGAGATAATTTTCCCACTATTTCCTGTGGTATGGTCCATTTGAGCTGGGATATTTTTAAATTTTGGGCCCAACCACTTAAATGATATGAGAAAATGGATGAACTAAACCACATACATTGATAGAAGGCTCTACAGAGTATTAAATGCAAGTTGCATTAAATACAAGAGTCATGTTTGGTGTGGTCGGCTTGGGACGTGGTTTGGCTAGTGACGCTGCCACTGGTCAGGTGGCTAGTGGTCGGTGCTCTGTGGGCCCCACCATGATGTGTGTGTTTTATCCACACCGTCCATCCATTTCTCAAGATCATTTTAGGGCTTGATCCAAAAAATGATCCAGATCTAAATTTCAGGTGGATCACACCACAGAAAAACAGTAGTGATCGAATGTCCACCATTAAAAACCTCCTAGGGCCCACTGTAATGTTTATTTGACATCCAACCTCTTGATTAGGTCATACAGACCTGGATGTAGGGAAAAAACAAATATCATCTTGATCCAAAACTTCCGTGGCACCCAGGAAGTTTTTAATGGTGAGCATTCAATTAACAACTTTTCTTGTGATGTGGTCCACTTGAGATTTTGATTTACCTCATTTTTGGGTTCATAACATAAAATGATCTGAAAAAATGTATGGACGGCGTGGATGAAACACATATATCATGGTGGGCCCCACAGAGCACCGACCACTAGCCATTGGCTAGTGGCAAGGTCACTAGCCAATCCGCGTCCGTCTGCTTGAGCGTTGGATCTTCGTCATAGCTTATGGATAAAGAGATACATCACGGAAAGGAGGAAATCCTCGTTCGATTTCAATTCGTCACGTGGAGTATTTGGGCCATTCTCCTCTTACTATCTCCCGCTTCCAGCTCGGATCGGAGCCATATGTATAATCCACGTGTACGGTGAATAAGTCGCTACATTCATACGCTCTGCCACGTGTACAATTGATGGACCGCCCATTTAAAAAGTGTCGGTGACTATCATCAGTCTCATCCGAGATTCTCTCCTCAGTTCGAGCCAACCGTTGCGGGAGCAGACTCGATCAACGGACCCAGGCCAGGAAGAAATCTAAAACCCCCCGGATACTCTGCCAGAGTGTGATAGTTCATACTCATAAGTACAAAAAGCTACAAGTCATGTATTCCACTCAAGGTAAACCGTCCAAAAATTCGATCCAATTCCAGATGGATCGTAATCCAATATTTTAATTAACGTCCTGACTTACGGATTTATATATGGACGCGCAGTGGACCGCTGAGATGAAAGTTCATTGGTCCAGATTCAACAAACGAATTCCATTAATCAAAGGCTAGGATGGTCCATCCACTTTGCCGTCATGTATGTGTTTTGTCCATGGTGTCCATCCACTTTGCCAGCTCATTTTAGAAGATAAGCCTAAGAAGACCTAAAGCTAAGTGTACCACGCCACATGAAATAGTTTGTTTGCCATCTAATCTGTTCATAAACTCGTGTAACCCTCCATGAAGGTGAAAACACAAATATCATATTGATCCAAAGCTTTCGTGGCCTCCAAGAATTTTTCGACTAGAAGCATTCAATCCCTTGTTTCCTATGGTGTGGTTCACTTGAGCTTTGTATCTACCTTATTTTTGGGCTCATACCCTAAAATGAGCTGACAAGATGTATGGACGGTGTGGATGAAACACATACCTCATGGTGAAGCACACAGAGCTTTGATAGCAGCCAGTTGGTTGGTGTGGGGTCACCAGCCAAATCTCACATCTAAGAGCATTTTCAATATTATCTGTTTCTTCAACGTTGAATATCGATAACACTGGTAGGAATTAATATTGATAACATTGGTGGTGACACGGATGACAGAAATTATAGGTATTAGTAATATATCGCTAAGCACTATGGAAATATGAACTGTATAAATTTTAGGTGTGACATGTATAACCAATGTACTGCCAAATTGTTAACTGTGTAAATTTCAAGCAATGCTTGTATTACTGGTATATATTAGCGTGGTTTTGATAATATCATCAATGAATTGATATTGCCAAAAATTTATTTATTAAAAAAATGATTGGATGAATGGATAGATGAATACGATGGTTAGATGGATAGATGGGATGAATGGATGTTTGGATGGGATGAGATGGATGAATGGTTGGTTGGATGGTTAGATGGATGGATGTATGGAATTGATGGATGGATTGATAATTGGATAGTTATATCATAATGCATGTATATTCCATTTATATGTTTATTTATAAATGTGAGGCCTACTTTCGATTGCCCATCCTTCTCAAGTCAGTTTGATTGGATGAGCCTGGTCATCGGTTTCATGATGTGGAAAATGGAGGTTCTATATAGAACCTCTAAGCATTGATGTAAATCGTCTATTATTTCGGCCTAACTTTGATGGCTTATTGTTAGGATCTTGAAATGCGGTGAAAAAGTAAAAAAAATTAAAAAATCACATGTTAGAATTTACAATACTATGGGTCACAATTAAAATGGCAGATTGAGTGAAGATAACCTTATTTTTCAATACCAATGTCTTGGTATCAATTTCCAAGTGGCCCCCCCCCCCCCCCAAAAAAAAAAATTTATAGCTAGGCTTGCCTTGGTCAATCCCACCAAAAGACCTTTGATGGCATGAAGTTTAAATGCAAGCATGTGAGTGATAAGATTCTCATGCACTCAGTTAGTCATATGTTTAATCACAATTATTAGTTAAATTTATATTGTTATAAATAATTAAGCTTTTATTTTATTAATGTGATTTCATTATTGGGCTTCTCTATTTTTATGGTAAATGTTATACCACGCATGACATTGTGTACCCAAAAGTGCAGACTATTGGGCACCTAAATCTCACAAGAAAAGTATGTTTTTGTTTCCTACAACACCTAAATCTCACAAGAAAACTATGTTTTTACTTCCTTCAAACATACACATTTTATGTTAATTGGCCAACAACTTGTGATATTTATGATATTTATTCAGTATATCATGCAGGCTCCCTTAGAAGGTATTCTCTATAACAAAGAAATAGTGTTTTTAATTTTAATTTTTATTTCTTATGTTCCTAAAAGACAAGGAATTTTATTATAGTTAAGATATTGGAGGAAATTAAAAATAAGGTATATTAAACTCTCATGTTTTAATTCCTACTGACTTATATAAGCATTGGTTTATAAACAGAGTGATTTGTGGGGTATCTAATTGTATCTTTTAGATTAATTGGATAGCATGGAGAAAACATGAAAAGGATAGGTTAAGTACTACATCAATGATACTTTCAATCTAATAAAAAAATTTACACACAAATAAAAACTTGAGAACAACATCGATGAGGATGTCATCCGAATTTACTAGTACGGATACACCATCAAAGAATTCGCTGCAACAGTACAAGTAAAAGAGGAAACAGATACAAAGGTAAATTACTTCATGAATATGATACTATAGTTTCTATTTAACCAGCCAATATGTGATATATAACCCATCCAATAGATACAAGTTGGTGACCAAACAAACCAAAACATGTTGCATCCAATCATAAGGTGGGCCACATCATGAAAAGAAATGCACATCATATAATCATCCAAATACAAATTCACATGTAGCCCATTTGATGATGCAAGTAACTAGATTTTTAGTTTACAAAGCATAGATGTAGCTAGGTGGTAGACCAGGTGAAGATAGCCTTGTCTCAACGTTGAAGTCATGGCATCGATTCCGAGAGTGGCGTGGCTAACATTGTGGTATTACTAACAGGGTGTGTACTACTGCTGTGCTGTAAAGGCACATTTTCCATACTCATCATCTAAATTATGGTCATCATCAAAGATTACAGTGCTCCTATCTGCATTGGGACACTTGACCATCCATTACATCGTATATCATGGGATATCATGGTAAAATTGACACCTGATTGTTCTAAGCATTCATTTACTAGCATATAAAATGATGGTAAATGACCAAATACGTTTAATAAAAAATTCATTTTAGGCATTGTGGATGGCTTATAGAATTGAAATTAGTTATCCTTTATTAATTAGTTTTCATTGTGCAGGAAATTAATGGAGTCCGTAGATAATATAATTCATTCAAGAACTTTAAAGATTCAAAAGAAATAAGAATCAAGCCTGTTGGAAAATAATGAAGAAAAGTTAGCGATAAAATATTGAAAACTGAATCATATTCTATAGGGGCGAAATGGAGTTACAAAGATTTGTATGACTATTATGATTTGATGCTAAAATAGATTTCAACAATTGCATGATACTTAAAAAAGCATACTCAACTGTCCTTAATGTTCTCTATACCTGGAAAAACCTTGAAAAGGGAATGTCAACCCTTATTTTTTGAGGGTGAAAAAATTACACATGAATTTTATATCCATCTATTTTTCGATGTCATTTTAACGCGAGACAAAAATTAAAGCAGATTAAGTCTCAACTCAATCCTATGAAACTTAAAGCTATCATACACTTATTTTGCCGTGTGTGGACGATGCTGCCTGTTGTTGAAACCTTGTCATGGCCCACCACGTTATTTATTTGCCATCCAACCTGTTCACAAGTTCACACAGACTTAGATAAAGGAAAATCACAAATATAGGAAAATCACAAATATCATCTTCATCTAAAACTTGCCTCAAAAAGTTTTCAATAGTAAGCATTTAATCGCCACTACTGATCTCTTTGATGTGGTCCGCTTGGATCTGTCTCATTTTGGGTCCATTCTTTCAAATAATAGATGGACAGTGTGTATATAAAGGGCGCGGATCTGCTAGTCCCACTGTGACTAGCGTAAGGGGTGGTTTCAAATCTCCGTGGGCTCCACCATGATGTATGTGTTTTATCCACGCAGTCCATCCATTTTTTCATCTTATTTTAAGGCACAATCCCAAAAATGAGACAGATCCAAATCTCAGGTGGACCACACCACAGGAAAACAGTGGGGATTGAACGTCCACCCTTAAAATCTTCCTATGGCCCACTGTAATGTTTATTTTCCATCCAACCTCTTGATAAGGCCACATAGACCTAGATGAAGGGAAAAAACAAATATCGGCTTGATACCAAACTTCTGTGGCCCCCAAAAAAGTTTTCAATGGTAAGCGTCAATCCCCACTGTTTCCCTGTGGTGTGGTCTACCTGAGATTTGGATCTATCTCATTTTTGGGCCAGTGCGTTAAAATAAGATGGAAAAATGGATGGAAAGAATGGATAAAACACATACATCATAGTGGGACCCACGGAGATTTGAAACCACCCCATCCGCGCCCGTATATCACACATTGCATCCTAGTGGGTCTCCATAGAGCTGAAGTGACGTCAATACACCACCAAGGTCACCACACAATCTGCTTACAGTTCCTACTGGAGCGATTTAGGTGAGACCCGGTTCCACCGAAGTGGGTGGGACCCTTGATTGTAGGGCTCACAGTGATGTATGTATCTTAAATCCAAACCATCCAAACATTTTGAAAGATCATTTTAGGCCGTGATACCAAAAAATGAAGCTGACTCAAATCTTAGGTGGATCACACCATAGAAACAGTTGTGATTGAATCTCTACCATTACAAAACTTCATGGACTTCACCGGAATGTTTATTTTCCATCTAACCTGTTGATAAGGTCACAAACATATAGATGAAGAGACCACATAAATATCATCTTGATTCAAAGATTTTGTGGCCCACAGGAAGTTTTTAATGGTCAATCAGCACTGTTTCTTGTACTATGGCCCATTTAGGATTTGGAACTGATTCATTTTTTACATCATGCCCTAAAATGAACTTTCAATGCGGATGAACTGGATGGATATAGTTCCATACATCACAGTGGCCCCACAGTCAGCGGTCTCACCCACCTCCATGGATCCGGGTCTCACTCGCCTAATACGCTCCCAATTCCTACGCCACGCCATCGGACGCGGGTTCGCTGGTGACACCGAACACCAGCATGGGAGCTGGTGTCAAGTGTGTCCCCATGATGTATTTGTTTCATCTACTCCGTCCATCCATTTTTAAATTTCATTTTAAGTTTCTAGCCAAAAAAATGAGGAAGATAAAAAATCTCTAGTGGACCACACCATAGGAAACATTAGAGATTTAACAAACACTTTAGGAAAATTTTTGAGGGCCGCAGAAGTTTTGGATCAAGATGATATTTTTGTTTTCCATTAATCCAGAATTTTTTGATCTTATGAATAAGTTGGATGACAAATAAATATCACAGTGATCCCTAAAGAGGTTTCAACAGTGGATATCATTCTCTTCACTATTTCCTGTTGTATGGTCCAATTGAGATTTATATCTTTCTGATTTTTAGTATCATGTCTTAAAATGAGCTGTAAAAATGGATGGATGGTGTGGATAAAACAAATACATCATGGTGGACCCACAGCCCACAGGTCTTTGACACGCGTCACCAGCCAATCCACTAGTACTTGGCATTGGTGGAGAACACGATAGAGAAAGCGGATTAGGTGAGACCCCGGACTCACCCAAGACGACGCGGCTCTTAGCCTCTTACCGTGGGTTTACAGCCGGGGCCACCTTGATGTATGTATTATGCATCCACCCGTCCATTCATTTTTCCAAATCATTTAATGATTGATTATCCTACCATTAAAAACTTCTTAGGGCATGCTTTAATATTTCCGTATTGTTTAATTACCATCCAATCCATTGATAAGGTCTCGTAAGCTTGGATGAAGGGAAAAAACCAAATATCATATGGATCCAAAATTTTTCTGGCCCATTAATGGTCAAGAAACACTGTTTCTTATGATATGGTCAAGCTGATAATTGGTTCTGCTTAAATTTTGGGATGGTGCCCTAAAATGATATGGAAAAACGGATGTACAGCATGGATACATAATAAATACATCAAAGTGGGCCCACAATAACCCAGGGTAAGGTTCCCACTCTTTCTATAGTGGAGATATTGGCACATAATGGCATATCATAGCTATATTATTAAAAGCTTGTAGTTCATTCAAGTGCTATCAAATAATATTTCAATGCTTTCGCATGTTCTTGGTTGCTTATATGGCTAAGGCCTATGTTATAGAGTATATAACTTCGATAATAGGAATCAATTTCTTGTCACGTAACTTTATAATAATTTTGTAAAGCTTCCCCATAATTTCCTTCGGATTGAGCCGACATCCACTATCTTGGGTGAGGCCGGGGTCTCACTTAATCCGCTATCAAACTGAACGGGCGCGGCTTCCCTGGATCCACCGAAGTGGGTGGATCCCTTACGGTGCCGTCCACCGTGTGATGTGTGTATTACATCCACGCGTTTTAGAGCATGATTCAAAAAATGAAGTAGATCCAAATCTCAGGTGGACTATAATAAAGTAAACAATGGTACTAAACCATTAAAAGCTTCCGGTGGGTCACAAAAGTTTTGGGTCAAACTGATATTTGTTTAATATCTTTGTCCATGTCTTTGTTACCTTTTCAACAGGTTAGATGGAAAATAAACATTCCAGTGGCCCCATGAAGTTTTTAATGGTGGGGATTCGATCATTACTATTTCATGTGATATGGTCCACCTAAGATTTAAATCTGCTTCATTTTTGTGATAATGCCCTAAAATGAGCTTTCAAAATGCATGGACAGTGTAGATGTAAGGTACATACATCACAGTGGCCCCACAGTAGGGGATCCACGACCTCAGTGGATCCGCGCAAACTGCACCCACTGTGAACGGGCTTTTGGTCGGAGAAAGGGGTCAGCTGGATGGAGTGGCCACACCCTAATGTATTTTCAAGATAGCCGGATTGTGTCCTTCCTCAGTGGAGGGGCCCACCATGATGTATCTGTTTATCCACTCCATCTATTCCGTTTCAACGATCAGGCCGACCACATGAGACCAAGAATGAGGCAGGTCCAATGGTCAGATCGACCACACCAAATACTGAGCTCGGGTCGAATTAAATGCACCAAGCATCAAATGCAAGAGTCATTTCTGGTGCGGCTGATCTGACCGTCGGACCTGCCTCTTTCTTGGTCTCATGTGGTAGGCCTGATCTTAAAAACGGAATGACAGAGTGGATAAACAAATACATCACGGTGGGCCCCTCCACAGCTCGGTCAATCCGACTTTATTGTTAAGGGCATAAATTAGGTGTTCTTGGGTAACAGCTTAGTGGGTGTTATCCTTACTGGAGGGACCACATTGATGATATGTTGTATATGAATTCTGTCCATTCATTTTTTCAGACCATTCTAGGATGTGTTACAAAAAAAAAAATAAGCACATCCAAGTGTCAAGTGGACCACACCACAAGAACTAGTGATAATTAAACTCTCACCATTAAAAATTCACAAGGTCCACCGTAAGAATATCCGTAACGTTTATTTGTCATCCAAACCGTTGATAAGGTCAACCAGGACTGAATGAAGGTAAAATGAAAAAATATTAGCTTGATCTACGACCGGGTGGACATAAAATAAATTCATCAAGATAGGTCTCATATGGTATGGGTAAAACCACTAAGCTCTCTATTTTCAAAATCTGCTACGACCCAGGTGCGTGGAAGTCGGATTGCGTGCTGGGTAACTCAGTAGGCCTTATTGTATTGGGAAAACTATGTTGGGCCTACCATGAATGTACGTGGCTTATCCAAACCGTTCATCCATTTTTAATGCTCATTTTAGGAGTTGAGCCCAAAATTGAAGCATATCAAACCTCATAGGAAACTGTGTGGATAATGATGCCCACGGTCGAAACCTTCCAAGGGCATACAGAGATGTTTATCTGTCATCCAACCTGCTCATAAGGTCACACAGACATTCAATGGTAGGTTTTCAATTCACACTTTCTCCTGTGGTGTGGTCCACTCGAGCTTTGGATACCCTTCAATTTTAGGGTCATACTCTAAAATAAGCCATTAAAACGGATGGACGGGTTTGATAAGAGACAAAACTTATGGTGGGCCCAAAAGAGTTTAATCCGTACTAGCGTACTGGGTTAACGCGGATTGCGTCCTACCCTACCCGTCTCCACTGGGAACGGGCAGAAGCTCCGAGTGGACATTCATAATTTATGGGTTTCATCCACACCGTCCATCCATTTACTCAGGGTTTCATCCACACCGTCCATCCATTTACTCATATTATTTCAGGTGATTGGAAGAAAAAATAGGCAGATACAAGGCACAGTTAGACTACAAAATGGGGATTAAATTATCACCGTTGAAACATTTTGAGAGCCATATAAGTTTTGGATGGAGCTGATATTTATTTTTTTTACCTTCATCCAGTTCTTTGTAACTTTATAAATAGGTTGGATGGAAAATAAACATCACGGTGGGCCCTAGGAAAGTTTAAACGGTGAGAATCATTACCACCACTGCTTCTTGTGGTGTGGTCCACTTGAGCCTTGGATTTACCCAAAATTTGATTATAGTCCATAAAATCGCATGGTGAAATGGATGGAAGGTGTGGATAATACCTATACATCATGGTGGCCATTCAAAGCTCCTGCCCGTTTCGAGCTAGAAATGCGGAATCCGCGTCCCTATGTGCTATCTTAACTTTCATTCTCAACCTATTTTCATCTTCTCCGCGTTATCTTATATACCATCCCTCCCACACGATAATATCATCTCTTCCTAGACGATTTTCTTGAAAATTCTGAGATATGGCTGATTACCCACCTGGCTACAGGTTTTGCCCTACTGATGAAGAGCTGATTACGTATTACTTAACGAGAAAGGCTAATTCCCAAGAACTCCCCTGCAATATCATCACTGACGTCGATTTCTACAAATTCCATCCAGCTGAGTTGGCAGGTTTGTAACGTAGTCGAATCCCTTTCTTTCTTTCTTTCTTTCATTTTTCTTTTCCATATGACGTAGCTCTTATTGGTTTTATTAAAAACCAACAAAAAAAAAAGGTGAACTGTTATATTAGGTGAACTGATAGAATTTATATTTACAAGAATTTATCTTTAAGGAGCCATATATTTGAGTGAACTGATAGAATAATTTTATCCCTTATCAAAGTTTGTTTTTCTCTATACAAATTATTTAATTTCTCGTTAGAAATGTCCCTATATAAATATGTATCTGAAAAGATTGGCTATATATACAAATTATTTCATTTCTCATTAAACATTTATCTTTCCTTTTTTATGTTTTTCTTTCTCAAGTCTGTTTCTACCCATTCCTAGGAAAAGCCGGATGAAATTTCAAGAAATTAAACAAAAATCAAGAAAAAAATTGTGATAATTGATAGATTAGTTGTATCCCTTATTAAAGTTTGAAGAGGTTAGTTACTCTTTGGAAAATCTTGAAATTTTTTTTTTTTTTTTTTTTTTTTTTTTTTTAGTCATGCAACACAACCACCCTGTTAGCTGTGCAATGCACCCACCCTGTTAGCTGGGCAACGCACCCACTTGGTTAGTCACATGATGCACCCACCCACTAGTGGGGTTAGTGTGTCTCCTTAGCACTTGAACCTGAGACCAGCTGTTGAAACGCCTAGGCGTCTTCCAGGCTAGCTGGGCAACGCACCCACTTGGAAAATCTTGAAACCTAAAGAGGCTGTTGATAGACTTTACAATCATGAAGGAAAAAGAGAATGATTCAAAAGGGTTGTAATGCAAAGGATTATGATCTCTCTTTTTTAAAATGCTTTTTTTTATTTTCTTTCTTTCTTTTGGGTTATGGAATGATTAGTTTGGTGTCCTTTCATGATCTAGTATTGCGCATTGAATAAGTATGTCAAGTTACTTTGAATCTAATACAAAGTTGTGCAGATAAATACAAGTGTGAGAACAATACTTGGTATTTTTTCACGCCAAGAAACAAAAAATACAAGAACGGGTTAAGGCCTGATCGAGCTGCAGGCCCCGGATTTTGGAAGGCGAGTGGAGCGGAGAAGATGATCATGGATCCAAAAGATAAGACATCCATTCTTGGAGGAAAGCATGTTCTAAATTACTACGAGGGGAAGCAAGGGAACAAAAATGGAACCAAGGGAAAGCAAGTGAATGAAAATAGAAGAAAAAGTAATTGGATCATGCACGAATACAACCATCAAACAGCATCAGAGAGGCAGCAACAATAGAAGTGATCATCAAGAACGGAAACCTGATATGAAGGTAAGTCACTGCATGAACATAGTCCGCTAATTCCCCAATTTGAACATCCATCAAATAAGCCAAGAGTACAAAACAATTAGGTGGCTGAAAAAACAAAGGATTTTTACAGCCAGTTTATGATATCCAAATTTCCATCGGTGAACCAAAAACATGGTTAGTCCAATCAGAAGGTGGGGCAGATTATAAAAAGCAATACACACCATAAAAACATTCAAATATAGCCCATCTGATTATGCTGTTTACCAGAATTTTGGTTTGTGTGCATGGATGATCAGGGAATGTATAAGGTGTGGCCCACCTGATGGAGATGTTCGTGGCTGTGCTGTAAAGGCACATTTGATCATCCTCATCATCTAAATCATGCTCATCATCATCAAATATTATAGTGCTCCTAGTTGCATAGGGACATTTCGGAATCCAGTCAATTCATCCAGACCGTCCATCAGTAGCATATAAAATGGATGTTTGAGACAATTATGACCAAATAGGTCTAATAAATTTTGATAATCAATTTTACCAGAAAATCCATGGATTGAAAGAAATGTAAAAATTGGATGGCTACATCATCCCATCGTTCCATTAGGCTGTCGAAGTGTCCTAATGTGAGAGGAGCCAGATCCACAACAAACCTCTTTTAATTTGGGCCTAACACTCTGTAAATGTCATCGACTTCACCCACCATGAGCGCCCCTTGTGTCCTCATCCTTGAAAAATAAGGCAGATACAAAAGTCATGTGGAAACTCTCCAAAATCCGTTTTGTAGCCCACCTATGCTTGGAATGGCAAGCTTTTTTGGGTGTCCATCCATCCTTGTCGGACACATTTTCTGAATGGATTGGATGACAATATGAGATGGACCCCACAAAAAGTTTTATAAATGAGCTTTTCCTACAAAGCTAGGCAGTGGATCCAGTCCCATGCATGCCTACATGCACCTACGTTACTTTTGCATGTATGATTACAATAAAAATGATGTTATCTTTCTCTTTCTGCAGCTGGATGACTGGGTGTTAAGTAAAATATATCATCGTGCTCCATCTAAGGGGAAACAAGTAGCGAATGTCCCATCAGAGTTAGATCTGGATATCGACGACGAAATAAACGCATTAATGGGGAGTGACGATGATGAATATGTTGATCTGACTCAACCAGGACCATCAAATGTTTGGTGCCCACCTATGCAACTGAACGGGCTCGAAAATGGCAATGATGGATTTTTTAATCAGGACCAACCTGGGCCATCGAATCTTGGGTCCCTACCTATACAACCAAACGGGCTTGGAAATAGCAACGATGAATTTATTGATCAGACCCAACCTTGGCTGTTGTATCCTTCGTACCCGACTATGCAACCACTTCCTTATCAGGCTCAACCTGAGCCATTGAATCTCGGGTGCCCACCTATGCAACCAAGTGGGCTCAATGAAAGCAGCACATTTCTTGCTATGTCCCAACCCGATCCTATGAATCTAACTGGGCTCAGTACATTCATGGAAAATGATGGGTCCCTATTGCAGCCAACTGGACTCCCAAGTGACAGATTTGAAGGAATTCAACCACTTATGCAATCAAGTCAGGAAATGGACCACCTCGCTAATTGTTATCCGTCCATCAGCAACCACTTCGATTGTTTACGGCCAGTACCACCACCAGTGATGAGTCCCCAACAACAATCAAGTTTCAATGAAGCTCTACTCCAGTGGGATCTGAATATTCAGAGGCAGCTTCCTATGAAACCCAATTCCAACCTGAGCCATTTGAACATTTAGGCGGGTCTTAGAGGAGTGCAGGCATTTTCGAACAGAGCCACTTTCCCATATAAGCCATGAGCATTGCTGGACCCAAGTTTCAGACAGGCCCTATTACCATCTGGGCTCTTTAGACAGGAGGCAATCTTTCAGGAACTCCACTCCACATCTGATGCATCTGACGGCAAGGTGTTAAGTCCCTGGTCCACTCACATGGCCGGCGGCCTAGGCGGTGCTGATGAATCTCGGGCCATTTAAATTTCTAGGCTTTGGCATGCACATATTATGTATGGTGCACATATGTAAGGAGTCCTGTGATGTGTTTAGGTTTGTGTTTTGAACATACTAGTAATTGTGGTTGGTTAAAAAGTCTGGTGGAACTTGGTCATGTAGCTGGTAGTGTTGACATGAGTCTTGTTTTGGGTTTCAATATGTGGAATATAATTTCAATAGGTACCTTTGATCTATAATCTCATTATAGATGATCCTAACCATTCAATTCAACTGAAATGATCTTAACCATTCAATTCAATGCCTTCTACATTGTATCAGAGATGTTCTGACCCTTATTCATCATGAAGGGCCTAATGGAAACGATGTAGTGTGCTTAGTGTATGGAAAGCTTTCATCCTCTCAAAAATCACTTCAATCGCTCCTATGAAATGACTTTGGTCGCCACTTAAAAATGATTTTATAATATGATGCCTTTACTTGTTTTAAAATCCAAAATATGCTGGTCATGGGATAAAATAACTAAATTACCCTTGTGCATTTTGTTTCTAAAGGGCCATTTGAATGCTAGAAATTATAGGTTTTGGTACCAATTCCGAGTGGGGGTGGTTAACATTGCAGTGTCACTAACAGTGGTGGTGGGTGTACTAACAATGGATGTGTGTACTAAAAAAAAAGAAAAGGTGATGGACGTCCGGAAAAGAGGAGCTTTGACCATTCAATGACTGTATTATATTTTTAATAAAGAGGTCGTATAAGAGTAAGGGAAGCTTATCCCTAATTCCATGCATTCGAGTATGTAACTTTTTGTGCATATGCATATAAGAATTACGAGCCACACACAATGGCATTATCCTTGTCCAATCTTCTGCAGGGAAAAGTGCATATGCATATAAGAATTATGAGCCACACAATGGCATTATCCTTGTCCAATCTTCTGCAGGGAAGTTGTGAAGCTTTGCTCTTTGAGAGTTGGTGGAGTTTGTTGGTTCGGCAGGACTCGGGGATTTTGGATTTGTTGGCTGCTGGCTAATGCATCTCTTGTGGATTGTTTGCAATGGGTGTCAGGGGATGAATGTTGCTATTGTGGTTTGCCATCATTTAATTGATCTTCTGGCTTTTGCTGTGGGGTTGATCATTGTTTTCCTAACAAAAGTGGTGGTGCGTTGCACAAAACTTTAGCATCTTGCCCCCATCAGTGAATCTTCAGCTGCATTCTCTCCTGGGGCGTGGGTGCCACCATGGCAAACACACCATGCATGGGTTACTTGCGCCTGAGACATCGTGTCCACATGAGTGAACCAGTGTGCAGGCTTTATAGGGTTTTGTTATAAAAAAAAACTCTAGGATAACAAGATGGACTGCTTAGATCAATCGACTGATGATCAAAGGTGGGTCACGATTAACCCAAAACAGACAGCGATGTTGAAGTCTATTCAGGTGGAAACGCTGAAAAGAAAGAAGGATTCTTTGCTTCTACGTGGTGGTCAAACCTGGTTCTGATTGGATGCACTGCAGGTGTGAACAAGCTGCGCACATCCACAGCCCAATGGTGGGATCTACAATGATTATCTGTGAAATCCACTCCGTCTTACTGGCATGCATGGTCCTATTATAACACCTGACCAAGTATATATAAGACAGATCTAATCCTCAAGTGGTTCATAACGGTGTAATTTGTGCATTCAGTTAATGATAACCAATTATTTATTGGTCAGATTATGATTGAACCTAGACATCAGTAGTCAACCTGGTTCTAGGAACCACTCAGCGGAGAACTAGTCATCGTTTTGATTAATTAATTGGTCTAATTTGTATAATCATATGACATGTTGCATTGACCTGATTACTGCGGACCCAATGAGCAGTAGATTTTTAAGTGTATGCCAACAATCATATGTAATTTGCATGTGACCTTATACACATGTTTATCAAATTAATTTTCCCAAGTAACACCTGATTACTGAAAAGTATGGCGTGTTACATTTGTTGGTCCAGAAAAGAAAAAAAAAATTCACATGCTATGTAAATGCTTTACATGGTAAAGTGTTTTATCAGTAAATCATTAACATATTTTACATATGTTAAAGTGTTTTATTTGCAATATTCTATTTACATATGCAAGCATTCTACTAATTAAGTTAGTGAATTTAGTCTAATTTCATTTTTGAGTTACTTTTCAATGCTTGATTGTGTTTTTGTATAAAAAAAATTATAAAGATACATTTGTGTTCAAACTATGTGCTAGAAAAGGATATAATTTGTCTGTACATCTTTCATTTAGGCATGCATCATGTGGGCACACCTCTAACAGCCCCTCATTGTCAAATCACTTTGATTGAATGCTTTTAGCCATCTTATCCATCCCATCAATGGATATTGAAATGGGCAATTCATATTCTCTAACATGTCCGATCATTAATATAGACCATCCATCACATGTAACCCCATCTTTGATTGTCCATCCATCTCAAATCACTTTGACCAGATGACCCTAACCATTTGTTTTATGGTTTGGTGAAATGGACAATTCATATTGAGTAAACTCTAGAGGTCTAATTTAATTAATGTGGGCCATCAATCCTGTGAGGCCTACCTTCGAATATTGCGCATCCTTCTCAAGTCACTTTGATTGGATTAGCCTGGTCATGGTTTCATGATCTGGAAAATGGATGTTCTATATAAAACCTCTAAGCGTTGATGTAAATTGTCCATCATTTTGGACTAACTTTGATGGCTCATTGTTAGGATCTTGAAATGAGGTGAAAAAGTAAAAAATTTTAAAAAATCACATGTTAGAATTTACAGTATACTATGGGTCACCATTAAAATGGCAGATTAAGTGAAGATAACCTCAGTTTTCAACACTAAGGTCTTGGTATCAATTCCCAAGTGGGGTGTGGCCAACAGTGGAGTGTTACATGTTAACCCCCCCCCAAAAAAATAAATAAATAAATAAAATATTCCCAAATTTCTAAGAATGAAAACTATAAATTTTATAGCTACGCTTGCCTTGATCAATCTCGCCAAAACACCTTTGATGGCATGAAGTTTAAATGCAAGCATGTGAGTGATAAGATTCTCAAGCACTCAGTCAGTCAGATGTTTAATCACAATTATTAGTTAAATTTATATTGTTATAAATAATTAAGCTTTTATTTTATTAATGCGAATTAATTATTGGGCTTTTCAATTTTTATGGTAAATGTTATACCAAGCATGACATTGTGTATACAAAAGTGCAGACTACCTACTGTTGGGCACCTAAATCTCACAAGAAAAGCATGTTTTTGCTTCCTACGGCACCTAATTCTTACAAGAAAACTATGTTTTTACTTCCTTCGACATACACATTTTATGTTAATTGGCCAACAACTTACACATTTATGAAATTTATTCAGTATATCACACAGGCTCCCTTAACAAGGTATTCTCTATAACAATGACATAGTGTTTTTAATTTTTATTTTTATTTCATATGTTCCTAAAAGGTAAGATACTTTATGATAGTTAAGATATCAGAGGAAATTAAAAATACGGTATACTAAACTCTCATGTTTTAATTCCTACTAACTTATATAAGCATTGGTTATAATTCATTTTATGTGAAATCCATCTAACATGCATGCCCCTAATGATCTCCTTGTCTCACCATAATGCATGCCCCTAATGATATCCTTGTCTCCTAGAAATCAGGCCAATTAAAAATTCAGGTGGGCACCACATGTATAGTCAAATATGACTAAAATATTGAAAATCATGTGTTGCGAATCAGTTGAGTTTTGAAACAGAGTGATTTGTGGGACATCCAATCATCTTGACATTGCGCATCTTTTGGATTAATTGGATGGCATGCAGAAAACATGAAAAGGATAGGTTAAGTACATCAATGATACTTTGAAACTAATAAAAAAATCTATGAGGATGTCATCTGAATTTACTAGGAGGATACACCATCAAAGAATTCGCAGCAACAATATGAGTAACGGAGGAAAAAGATACGAAGGTAAATTACTTCATGAACATGATACTAGTCTCTATTTGCGTAGCCAATATGTGATATCCAACCCATCCAATAGATGCACCTTGGTAACCAAACAAACCAAAACATGGTGCATCCAATCATAAGGTGCTCCACATCATGAAAAGAAATCCACACCATACAATCATCCAAATTATTGTGTAGTCCATTTGATGATGTAATTAACCAGATTTTTGTTTTACGATCATAGATGTAGCTAAGTGGTAGATCGGGTGAAGATAGCTTCGTCTCAACACTGAAATCATGGCATGATTCCAAGAGTGAGGTGACTAACATTGTGGTATTACCAACAGGCTATAAAGGCACATTTGGCCATCCTCATCATCTAAATTGTTGTCTTCATCATCAAAGTAGCTAAGTGGTAGACCGGGTGAAGATAGCCTCGTCTCAACACTGCTGAAATCATGGCATCGATTCCAAGAGTGAGGTGACTAACATTGTGGTATTACTAAAAGGCTGTAAAGGCACATTTGGCCATCCTCATCATCTAAATTGTGGTCTTCATCATCAAAGATTATAGTGCTCTTAGCCGCATTGGGACACTTTGAAATCCAGTCATTACATCCAGCATGCATATCATGGTATATCATGGTAAAATTTCCACCTGATTGTTCTAAACATTCAATTACTAGCATATAAAATGATGGTCAATATAATTTATGGCCAAATATGTCTAATAAAAATTTCATTTTGGGAACATTGTGGATGGATTATAGAATCGATTTTACTAGATAACCCATGGATTAAAAGAAATGAAAAATTAGATGGCTATAGAGAAAGAAGGCTCATAAGTTATTAATTTTGTATACTCACTATCATTATTTTTCAGATTAATTTGCCTTTATTAGATTAGTTTTCATTGTTCAGGAAATTAATGGAGGCTGAAGATAATCTAAACCATTCAAGAAGTTTAAAGGTTGGAACAGAATCAAGCATGTTGGAAATCCTGAGGAAAATTTATTGATAAAATATTGAAGATTAAATCATATTCTATGGGGAGATGGAGTTACCAATAAAGAGATTTGTATGACTATTGTGATTTAATTCTAAAATCCACCTCCACAACCAATAGCATGATACAATTTTAGACTTAGTTCTCAAAAACCATCCTCATCCCTGATTAATGTGGTCTATACCAAGAACTTGGAAAGGGAATGTAAACATGGGCACTTGTTTTCTCGATCCAGAGGCAAGCATGCGGGGAATAAAAGCTGATAAATAAGATACAATGAAACTTAAATCTATCCTATACTCATTTTGCCGTATGTTATGTGGGCCTCACTACCATACTGCAGAAACTGGTTGGGACAATGATGTCTGTCGTTGAAACCTTGCCAGGGCGCACCACGCTATTTATTTGTCATCCAACCTGTTCACAAGGTCACACACACTTGGATGAAAATATCAGCTTGATCCAAAACTTCTGCGGGCCTCAAAAAGTTTTCAATGGTAAGCATTTAATCGCCACTGCTTTCTTTGATGTGGTCTGCTTGAGCTTTGGATCTACCTTATTTTTTTTATCCATTCCTTAAAATAATCTTGTAAAATAGATGGACAGTGTGTATATAACACATACATCCTAGTGGGTCCCATAGAACTTAAGTGATGTCGATACACCACCACGGTCACCACACAATCTGCTTCCAATTCCTACGCCAAGCCATCGCGGGTTCGCTGGTGACACGAACACTACCCTGGGAGCTGGTGTCTTTGGGTGCCACAATGATGTATTTTTTTCATCTACTCCGTCCTTCCATTTTTAAATGTCATTTTAAGTTTCTAGACCAAAGATGAGGCAAATACAAGTCTCTAGTGGACCACACCATAGGAAACAGTGGAGATTGAACATGCACCTAAGGAAAAATTTTGGGAGCCAAAAAAGTTTTGGATCAAGATGATATTTGTGTTTTCCATTAATCCAGATTTTTTTTAATCTTATGAACAGGTTGGATGACAAATAAACATCACTGTAGTCGCTAAGAAGGTTTCAACGGTGGACATCATTCTCCTTACTGTTTCCTGTTGTGTGGTCCACTTGAGATTTATATCTTTCTCGTTCTTAGTCTCATTTCTTAAAATGAGACTTACAAATGGATGGATGGTGTGGATAAAACAAATACATCATGGTGGACCCACATGTCTTTAACACTAGCTCCCTGGCTAGTGTTTGTGTCACTAGCCAATCCGCTTCCGATCCATAGATCGAGCACTCCTACCTGTTCAGAGCTCGATACAGGCTGGTACTTGGCATGTACGTATGGGTGGAGAGCAGACGTCTAAGAAATAGTTTTCTTTGCGAGCGTTACCGTGAGAGAGCGGATTAGGTGAGACCCCGGACTCATACAAGACGGTGCAGCCCTTACTGTGGGTTTACTGCCGGGGCCACCTTGATGTATGTATTATGTATCCACCCTATCCATCCATTTTTCCAAATCATTTGAGGGCATTATCCCAAAAATGAAGCAGATCCAATTATCAGGTGGATCATAAAAATAATAAAAAAAAAGGAGTAATGATTGATCATCTGTGGATACCGAATTGCACTCGAGCATGCAGTGGCTCACTATATTTTCTTTGGCTTTGCATTTAGTTTTATTTATCGGGTGTACCGTTGCAATGATTGACTTCCTTAGCTTTGCTTGCCTTGGTTGTGCAAAACCTTTCCAAGGAAGACCGAACGACGTTCTTAGATTTGGTATATTAGATGGAGTTGCCGCCAGCCGAAAAGAGGCTTAGAATCCACGGTCGACCAGAACCCTTAAAAATGCCCAAATGCCGAGGGTATTCCAAAGAACCACTGGTCTCAAAATGACTCCCATTTGGATAAGTTGGTATGTGCTAGGCCTGGTAAAATTCCACACGACCTTTTAACCCGCACTAAACCCACACGAAAAAAACCAGTGTTCGGGTTTAGCCTTATCGTGTCGGGTCACTAACGGGTTAACCCGTTAAGACATGTTAACATAACGGGTCGGGTCAATGCTTCACCCACGAACCTGTTTAACCCGTTAACATAATGGTCTAGATCACCAAACCATGGCCCACCTATGAACCTTGGCACTCCATCATATGCAATATTGTAATGTACAGGTGATTCTTCCTCGTCTCACTAGTGAATCCTATTGTTTTCAATGATAAAATGGGCCCACTAGGTGGACCACAACTGTATGTTGGGTCAGACTGTTAGTTGTCTTCATCAACGATGTGGCCATCTGATGAGTAGATTGGCCTAACGGGTTAAATGGGTCGAGTTATGGGTAACCCGTTAAATTAACGAATGGGTTTGGGTTTTTAAATTTCAACCCGTTAGTTAACGGGCCGGGTTTGGGTGAGCAAATTTTTGACACAATATGAACATGGTTCGACACGACCCATTTCCAGGCCTAGTTTGCGCCATGGATTCTGGGTAAGGGCTGCGGTTACGACAAGGGAAGGTGTTAGGCACCCCCTGACCGCCTGTGCAACGCACGATCTCTATTTTGCGAGTCTTAATGATTTTTAGGGGGATTCTGAAGAGTACTCAAACCTGTAAGATTATGCAATACTATGCAGGATTTTTAGAGCCCGAGTAGGCAAAATAACAAAAGCAGCAATAATATAACAGGGTTATGCCGAACTATACAGGCTTTTTAGGGCCCGAGTTGACACAAACAGAAAATAGAAAAATGCAAGGTAAAAGTGTGAGTGGGTGTAGATGTCATAGATATGCAAGGAATGTGCGGAGTGGAATACAGTTTGATTTGAGATGTAAGAAGAAGATAGGAAAATCAGACACTCTTTACGAGGAAAGAGATGGTCGGACATCCCTACCTCCGACCCTACTCGTGAATTTCAGCGTTGGCAGTGGCTCTTGACTTGTAGGTTGACAGAGACAGAGCTAGGATCGAAAGATCGAAATGAGATGGAAGAAGGAAATAGATGGTCAAAGTGTCATGACTTCGTCCTCTGTCGAATCGTTAGGAGTTTGGGACAAAGTGTGACGCCTCGAATTTCAGGGGTCGAGTACAATCTCGATCCTCGAGATTTCGGGTGTCACTTATGCTTTGTGAAAGCGTGATTTCTTGTTTAAGAGTAATAATGCATTAAAGCACAAATTCATAATCAATTGAAGCAGTAAAGACAAAAATTAAATTTAAACCTGACCAATATAAAAGGTGAAAGTAGGACAACTTCGCGAAGTCCTTGAACTCGCCTTGCAAGGCATCCTCCTCTGAGATACATGTATCTATTACAACAGAGCTTGGTGGTGTTTTGAGATACCATCCTAGGAGTGGGAGTGAGTGATCAACTCGGTGAGAATTATAACTTCAAGTTTAACATGTTATCAAATAAATAGGGTTAGGCATTGATTCCATACAAAACATGCTCCTATTCTACTTTTATTAGTGCATGAATGACATGAGATCGCACACCATGCATGTTCCGGATGTAATATAAGGAACACAGAGTGGCACTGATGCCACATCAAGCAACCAGGCACTCCCAGAACCTCCAAATGCAAGTGGGTTGGATCATCCTTCGACATCCTGGCCTATAACAGTCAGACAGTTGCCTAAGAGATCCATAACGTGTATGCATGATTTGTTTAGGTTTAATTAAGTCATTTCTCACTCAGCATATTGGCGAAGTCAAAATACCATTGTCTAATTATTAATCCTGAACGGGACTATCTGGCTCCCAACTGTGCAATGAAAATCATCGCCAGTAGCCCACGCTTCCCTGTCACCTCCACCCACCAGATTATAGTTCCCAACATCCTACTATAAACAGGGGCCTGGCCAACCTTCTCGAGAATACCGATAGGGTTCGTTGTCCCACCAATCGCTCCAAGGACACTACGGGGAAGTGACTCACCCCAGCATAGGCCGACGACTCGAACACGGTGTCCCATACCACCATGCCCGGCTCAAAAGACTTATCAGGATCGCCTTGCATGCACTTATAATTATTAGTGGAATCAGCACTTTCTTAGGATCCGATATTTCGTATTAAGGGGACTGTATTACTATAATCATCAAACACTCTTTCTGTCATGCATTGACAAATTTGATTAATTCTAGAGGTGTTCGTCTGGACCGACATGAGTGTAAGCCACCCCCGTAGTCCAACTACTACCATCCATCCGTGTCTCCCTCAGACCAACCGAATACATCTCGGGTAGCCGACACATTTGGGCTACCTGCCTTGGAATGTTTGGACAAATATTCTATTTCACAAATTCTTCACAAAACCTAATTTACTTTGCAGCATACTTTTAACGTAGAAAAAATGCTAACTGGATATCATACATGATAATACCATATATTCTACATGCAAGTACTCCAATAAGTCGATCTACAAATAATGCACTTCATTCAAGCAATTTATCTCACATAAGCATTTCATCAAACACCTTAGCAAGAACAAGTTAAGATACCACATATATTGCAATAATACGGGAAATAAAGAAATTAACAGTGATAATACTACCCCTAATGACTCAATCAATCATAAATTTATCTAAGGTTGATAAAAGCAAACCTAAAGGTATAATTCCGCACCCTAGGGTTTAGGGTTTCTTGGTTGTCCGAGCGCCTAGGGTGAGGGTTGGCAGGAATCGGCGAAGCCTAAGATCAAAGTAAGATTAGGGTGAGGTTAGTGTACTCAACCTTAGAATGCGTAAAAAGGGAAGATGGGATTCACATCCTACCTCCAATCGAAAGGGGAATCAATGAAGATAAGAAGACTGGTGGCCAGCACAGGATCTTGAAACTGGGAGGGATGAATCCAAGCACAAGAGCTCACCTCCTAAATCCTCACTCTTCATTTCTTCTTCTTCTCTTCCTCTCCTTCTCAATTTCTCTTTCCCTTCTCTCCGCAGGCCCCAATTTGGATCTGGGGAGAAAGCCTCAAATAAGAGCTATTTATAACTTTAAAATTGATGCAAATGGCCCTAAAAAGTTGGGCATTGGGTATTTAACCCTATGGGGGTCTAATTCCACTAGTTTTTGTCCACTTGGGTCCGCGGGGGCTCACCTAGACCATGAAATAGTTGCTACACGACGAGATCTATCTAAGGCTATAATCATTTATAATTCGGATGCGGTGATCAACGAATATGGCCCAATGTCTATTCAATGGTCACCGATCATCGATCGGGCCTACGGCTTTAGGGATGTGTGTGAGGAATTATTCAAAATTAGGATCCTAAGTTTCATCACGATTTAACGGCTCGAAAGCCATGACTTCATGTAAATTTGAACGACAGAATTCACTTAGCGCCCGTTTGATTTTTAAATTACTTGTGTAATTTGAAGAAATATAGTAATGATTACCATTTACAAGTAATGACAGATCTTGTTAGAAGGATTTGACTACCCAACCCCATGTTTGATTTATTGTTGAGAAACGGCGAAGAAAGTGAAAGTCGCTGTTCTCCTGTTTGGCAAACGAAGTATATGTCCCATCATCTCTATTTGTGCTATGTATTGTGGTCCGCAGTGAGACGTAGGAAAAATGAATACCGCTGTTTGTTTTTGCATAGATGTGGCGATCTCGACCGTTGGAAAATACACGGCAGTTTCCACTTTTTGTTTCATAAAATCGGATGAAATATTCCTTCTTATGAACACTCTGATGGGCCATCTAACCGGAATGTTGTTTATCAGTGCCATCCATCCGCAGACTGAACACAGTTTAGACTAGCATATAGATATATAGATGACCAATCCTTTATGTTGCATTTGGAGGAGGTGACACCTACCACCGAGCCACGGAGTTGTATATTTCGATCATGCCTTTGAATATAATAGTTGTGATGTAGGAGGTTAAAACAATCAGAGAACCTTCTTACAAGACATTTGAACTGTCATCCCTCTTAAAATAGTTGAACAACATTACGGACCAGTTGTAGTTTGAAAGGATTTGTAGCATCACCTCTGTTGATGAAACTCACAGACCTTTTACTATATACATTCAAGGACTATAAAACATAGACCCACTACCAACCATCTTATAGTGGTTATGTTCCTGCAAAATGAGAAGCTTTGGAGACATTACTAACCCAATCACAACCATACGTCTGCTAAACCATATGTGGAAAACAAATAAATCCATGTGGAAAAGAAATAAATCCTAAAATAAACCTATGGATCAAGTAAACCCAATTAACAAAAATGAGTTCGAGAAGGGATTTTTTTGTGAGAAAAAACAATCCACGACAATAGTGATACTGCTGTGTAGGAAACTAACATCACATGGAGGCCTTAAAGTCATCTGACAATATAAACATGTTGAAGGCAGCAATTCCATTGTCCTGTCACAGACCTACATGCCCAGAACACCATACGTCCAAAACATAACTAAGCATAAGGAAACGAAA
This sequence comes from Liriodendron chinense, assembly GCA_003013855.2. Lineage (NCBI taxonomy): Eukaryota > Viridiplantae > Streptophyta > Magnoliopsida > Magnoliales > Magnoliaceae > Liriodendron > Liriodendron chinense. The sequence goes on along the minus strand of PVNU02001538.1, from coordinate 71,222 downwards.
TGATCAAAGTTAGCAAAAATAACCAAGTGTCCAAAAGAAGTAAACCACAAAAGAAAGATTCCACACCATACTCATACTTCCAACTAGAAAGACGTCGTCGCAAGAATGCCTTCAAGTCTTCCAACATAGGCTCCATGATGAAGGCAACATTTCCATAGCATCTTCTTCATCAACGAGGGCTGAAAAGCTAGATTACTAAGATGATTAGCAGCACAATGAGAGCGACTCACACGTGTATATTAGAAACGTCATGTACTTCTCCAAACATGGGGCCACCAGAAAATGAAGGGCCATAGGAACATGTGCCAGCGTCGTCCCGTAACAATGTTCTTCACATCCAAGTGAATCGGTTAAACCATCAGCGTTATCGGGTACAGCAAAAGATGGAGCATTCGATGCAACGCCTTCTCTAGTGAAGTGTAACCATGCATCGAAAGTGTCATGGGCGTTAGCATAACTATGGAAGTTAGTATTACGAAACCTAAACACCTAAGCTTGGCATTCCTCCCAACTGTAGTATATATATCCCTGGAATTCGGCCAATAAAAACGGCGTACAACTTCTTTGCCATCTAAAGCACATAACAAAGCATTTTCTAGTGAAAATATCTTCAAATACTTGTGAAGAAATATGGACACTTATTGAATCCTAATATCAAACATAGCTCAATTTAGAAGGAAATACAAAAGTAGCAGACATTGCCCTCCTGCTATCAATATACTAAATTGCATAACAGATAAATCAGAAAGTATAATTAAGGATAACACCGACTGCCCAATGAGAACACAATCGATCAAAACAGAATATAACAAACAATACCGATTAATGAGAGTGACAATGACTAAGAATTACCAAATCAAATAATCCTGCGATACTAACATTAGTAGGTTTCATGTCTCGAAAGATCAACTTCCTACCTATCCTGCACTTGATTTTCAAACATGAACAATTCGAAAATCATAGCATAAAAGATTTAAAGTACATAATAACACAAAAGTCCAAGAAGTTAAATATTCATGCTGCCTACTCCCAATTATCAAATATACAAAAGTATATCAAAATATAAAGTAAAATAACTTCAACTTGTCTAATCTTGTGGACAATTGTCCAAATTAAGCAAGGCGCCCTAAGGCGACAAGAAAGTGTCGTTCAATGACCAAAAAGCAACCAACTGGCTGCAGTAGATGTCATGCACTAATCCAAAAAATGTACAACCAATTAGGAAACCATCACTCCCTCAGAAATCGTTTTCCGCAGCTCGAAGCAACATCAACACATAGTCTAGTCTCTTGGCAGATGAGAGTTCAGTAACGCGGCTCTGTTTGCCTCGTCCTTGGACAGTATTTGGGTTGCAGTCAACACCTCATGAGAGGTCAGCCCCTCAATTTCTTCCGAAGCGGCTACAATCATCGACATACGTGACATCTCTTTCTCTTGGGACATACTAATCGCGAGTGACTTTACCGCGGCAACAACCTCGCTCATTCTGGCACAATTACGTCGCAGGGTCATCCTAGTCGAGCTTTTTTCCTGAAATTAATCGTGCTATTGGAGGTCGTCGAATTGTTGTCGTTTACTGTAGGACTGTGATGAGAGTTATGTTTGGCATCCCCAGTTTGGTAAGACGAACGAATGTCCAGTTCACTGTCACCTACATCATCGGAGGACAATATAAGCGTGTCATCATTCAAATCTATAGGGGGAATGGGTGAAGATTCTTGATGTCTTGATCTTCCATAAAATGCATCGACAGGTGTGTTCCCCGTATAAGAACATCTACCGGTAGCTCGGTCATTTCCGAACAAGAATGTCATTTCATCATATCTTCACACCAGTTTTCCTCTTACGGGTTGAGTGTATGGATGCGACTATGGACAGCAAAACACAAGCAATTCAGATGCCAACAAAATTTTATACCACGAAAAAATATATAATAATGTTAACGATAATGAAATGTTCAATGAATCCTAATTCTACCCGAATGTAATCATCCCAAACATCATCAGGGGCAATCACAATTTTCAAGTCATCATCCCATCTAAAATCGGAGGCAAGTTGTGCGTCATGAACCTTAAAGTACACCTTTTTTAAAGTCCGAAGGCGATTCCCAACATTGTTGGATATCAGATTGATACCCAATGCACTTTTGATGTTATCGACAATGATTTTGTATGTCTCCTTCTTGAATCCCGAGGATGTTTTCCTGCCTGATGCAATTACCTCCATTAATGTATCAATAAGCACGTTGTCCATCTCTTCAGTCCACCGCATGGGTGTCGAAGAGTTTCCATTCTCCTCAAGTGATTTTGGATCACGTTTTATTGGAGATCGTCTTGGTGTTTTCGTTTCATCTTTCATTGGTTTCTTACCTTTATCCTTTTTAGGAGTTATTGGTTATCGCACTGGTTTGGAGACATATTAACGTCAAAATCGGCTGTAATCTACATCAGGATTGACATGAAATAATGTGTTAAGGTATAAATATATCAATAAGAGCTAGATGAACAATTCACATATAATGACACTATAAATATGATTAAAATGACAACCAAAAAGACATGTATAACATAAAAACTTTTATAATTCATGCTCTCTAAATATAACTGGTGGAAGAGAGATGGTTAGCATTAGCATTCGACACAAAATTCCACCAATAGAGTTTATCCCTTCTAAGCCCAATTTATCCACTAAACATGACTTCAACTTCATAACTGACGACTCACAGGATACGAATTATTTCATATTCTAGTTGCGATCTCGTCTCGTTTGGCGCACTCGTTTCGTTCACTTTGCGTAGCATTTACTAGCAAGGGCACATCATCAGCGTTACTTATGTCTAAGGGTGATGGATTCAACTCGCCCGACACATCGCACACACCATCTTCTTCAGATATATTGTCATCTGTCTCATAATTACGAATGAAATTGTGTAGCATGCAACAAGCTATCACAATCTTCACCTGCATGAATATGCCATATTGAGGAGCTATTTTCAGTATTGGAAAATGAGTCTTTAGAACTCCAAAGTACCGCTCAAGTTTTTAAATTAGGTATGACGGTAGTTGAACAATTCCTTTTTGTTTTGTGGTTTTCGCCCTGTACAGTATTCGTTGAGGTGGTAACGTACACCATGATATGGAACCATAAAACTAGGAGATTGTGTGTAACCAACATCAACAACATATTATCTTCCTACAAAAGGTTGTATAAATAATTAGAGGATGTTGGAGACAGTGCCTTTTTAAAGGATGCACAAAGCTGGAAATGGATACTCATAGTACCTTGCGGTATGATTAGTGGATCGTGCTGATGTGTGAGGGTGCTATGTAATACTCGTGCATCAGATGCAAATCCCTCCCACCTGGCAAGCACATATATAAACTTCATATCGAAATTACAAGTAGCCATAACATTTTAAGATATAGTACCCTTCCGATTACGATATTTGCTACTATCCAATACAGGGACAAAAGCCGGTACGTGTGTTCTGTCGATTGCACCAATGCAATCCTAATTTTATTTGTGTGTTAGTAATGGATTACAATTGAAAATGTATGAAGAATACTTTTGAGATATACTTTCGAGGAAAAGTTCATACCTGAAAATACGTACTCCAAATAGGGTTTGTGGATATTTCAGTTGGCGTGTCTGGACCGAAAAGTTTCACGAACAAGGGATATAGTTGAACAATTGCATATAATGCCTTTGAGAAATATCGGCTTACAGTTTCTCCAAACCGGATGAGGTGATGGCCGATTACACAATTGCGTACGTTATGGCCATTGTATGAAGGAACATAATGAGTTGTTCCTCCATACTAACATGTTTTCCATCAGAGAGTGCATTTTGAATCTTCAACATTGCACATAACTAGAAGAAAGTTGCCTTGTTCATTCATAACTGTTCCTTACAATCAATGTCTCTGCATCTTATAAGTCTGTTTATTATGCGGGCTCGTTCGTTATCACCTTTTTTGGAAGGATTGCGAAATGGTAGTTGCGACAATATTCTCCCGCAGCTGTCACTGCTGTTGTGGCAGATACAGTGGCTGCAAATGCAGCCATCTCTTCCTCAGTCCATGCTTCGTGATCCATCTTATCTTTCATTCTTTTAAGATAGATGGAATGAAATTTAGTAATATTTGGACCTTGAACCAGATATATTTTACTATAACAGCCTACTCCTAATTGTGACGAGCCTACAGAATACCAGCAGTGGAGATGTTATGTGAATGTATATTCCTATTCCTAAGGCTATTACTTTGCACAATATATAAATGGACATCTTATCTATAATCTGAAATGTCTGAATTTTCTCTACTTTAATAATCGATTGTCAAATACCAATATAACATAATTCTTTACAAATGTTAAGGAATCGACTAATAGAAACTAACGTCGATTTTTTAATATTTGATCTTCTTAGTGTTTGCTTCTTATAGATTTATAGCCCCTAATTATGCTTAATTGAGGTCCTCCCTTCCAAATTTGCCTAGTAAGAAGCATAAGGAAGAAGACTCCACTTAACTCATCATTCTGGTCGAAATGGATCACTACCCCTCCTAAATTGCCTGAAGGCCATATTAAATTAAAGATTGACAGGAAGTGATTCCACACATGTACTGATACCGCATAATGCATGTATAAGTGATTCAACAGGTTACTCTTATATATGAACGGGTGTTGAAAACAGTAATCTGTAAAAACTTTTTTTCCAAATCTAATAGTTCCTTCACATGAGATTGAAAGGAAGATCTTCATGTACCATTATTGAGAACTTACCACTCTAGCATATACGTAAAATATTTTTCAACAGGTAGGGCCTCAAAATTCTCTTTTCTAACAAAGGACATCACTTGTCCATCCCTACTATGGCTGCCCGTCAACGGGATTTAAGCACACCATTGCACAACACAAGATATAACCTCTCACATCAACAGAAAACGCAATCACATGACAGAGAACTTCTAAAACATCTGTCCACAAACCAATATTTTTCACTGATAAAGTAAGGCACCAACTATCATAACAATTTTTTCGCTATTTGATAGCAAATTTGATACCACACGATTGCATAAATTGGTTCAGAAAATAATTTTCACTCACTCTGTAGTTCCAGTCACTTTGTAGTTACAAATTTGACACTACACGATTGCATAAATTAGGTTTCCATACGGGTGTGGTGTCATTATTTAGTAGGATGTTTATCTATAACGAACAAAAATATATACATCATGAGAGATATTAGTACAGCTCGTTGTAAGAATATAATAACATCTACAGTGGACCTAACTGTCATTAAAATGGATGAATCGTAGACATGTCCAGCGTTATAAATTACTAGCCAATCAGCAGAAAACAATGAACAGAATAATTGAAATGATCTGATTTTTTATCCTTGCTTAAAATATGTAGAAGTTAAAGATTCATGAAAATTTCATTCGACGGTTACACATACCCTCCTCTATATAATAATTATGGGGTAAGAATTTGAAGATGATTGATCTGGTCATCGACTTATGACATGTTTATCCTATTGTGTGACTACACTTAGCAGTCGTGGCCAAACGTGGCCTTAGCCAGTTTAATTGGTTGTTAGTTTTGAGTTTGTTCAACAATGTGTTTATGTGGGTAGAACAATCTTTCATTTGCCTGTATATTATATTTACACAGTTCGAATAGTGGATAATAGAAGAAATTTATTTTCAAAATTGGACTCTTCTTGATTTCAAGTGGATGATTCTTCTTCTACCTTTCATCTAGTTACCCCCAAATATTATCATGATATTTTGCACTCATTACAAATACTGTGCATTTTTTCTTTGGCTTAAGTCTTACATGAAATTTGGAACAACGAAAAATGTCATTATAAACTGCCCGGCCAAGTTTTCAGGCGCAATCTAACCAGTTCAGTATCGTTTACATGGCATCAGTATCTATGGATGGTCACGATGTATTTCAAAACATGGGCTCCTCTGTTATCTACCTTGTTGCTACCACATACTCTGATATACATGCTACGCATTTTCTGGAATCGTAAACCATCCACATATTGGTGCCTAATGAATGTAGGATGATAACATAAAAACGACAATGAACAGTGAGTATAACAGAATCTATAGCCATAGGTTATGAGCATGCAATGATAGATTACAAAATGGGTCTCAGGTCGAGTAGCTTCAATCTGGCGTCAATAAGCAGTTTAACCACAAATAACTACCATGATCTTCAGATAGGTATATCATCTCAAGCATGAAGAACGACCCAGGTGTGCAACGTGCGTGTAATTACAGAGTTGAACATGAATGCAACTGAGTGTTAGTGATGCCAAATAGGGACCCCACCATGCGACGATTTATTGGTTGCATGTGTTTGCATGATATATCTTTAAAACGATCTACACTCTCTGAAATCAGATAAAAAAAAATTTACAGTGGAAACAGACATGTTGTTAGAAAGTATATCTACTTTATGGCAAAAGATTCAATTTACCTGGTTAGAAGGGATGCTTTAATTTTGCCGAAGCATGTTTCTAGGATATGCCGGTTCAAAGTGATGGTCCACTTTATCAATGCCAAGAAGGGAGTAGAAGAAGAAGGCTAGCTAGTTAAAGTTTATATGCTGAAATTGGTAACGCAGAAGCTGTCAATAATGTAAAGCCAACCTTTCGACTATGAGCACAGTTGATTCTGGATTGATCCGCAACGGACTCTTGCATTCTTCATTATCCACAATCGAGACCTACTTCAGCTCCTACGGCATGGAAAACACATCAATACAAGTAGGTAACCCTCATAGCATGGCAAGGCAAGATTACAATCATCTCCGAAAAAATAGAGAGATAGCAAGAATTCCACAGTAGAAGGACATTCCATAAAGAAGAACAACTTACCACGAAATTGCTTGTCGGACTTCACTGGGGAAGAGGGAGAGGAATGGAAGAGGAAGTCGGTTTGGGTTTTAACGACATGTGTGAAGGTGTATGCAATACAGTACTACATGGGACTCCGGATTCTCATTTGACTGCTGGATGAGACGTGGCCGACTACTAGTCGTTTCGATCATCAGTTCGCAGTAATCCCTTCGATACGCTGCTGGATTACTCAAATTTTGTTTCCGTTTTTTAGGAAGAAAATCACTGCATATCTCCTCATTTTCAAATGGCTGCAAACGGTAATAATTAACATATTTGCATTCAATTCACGATAGGTGAAAAAAATAAACGAGCCATTAAGTTCCTAACAGATTCTAAAGGTATTGACACATCTCAATCACTCACCTTACAAGCCTAAGTTGAACGATTCAACAAGCGATTTTGGCTCGATGTTTCGCGATAGATATCAAGCCCACTAAGACGAACGACTTTCCTTAGTTTCTAATTTAATGGCCCACTAATGATCAGTCTAGAATCTATTAAGTATTTTTTGAGGTTTTCGAAAATAGAGTTGAGGATGAGATTTCTAGGGTATGTTAAACGTGGTCCGATCTACTTACGTCTAAAGTTTGGCTGATTTAAAGTTAACAGAAATAGTGTTTTGGCCTAACTCGCTCTTATCCATTGATTTGTAAATTAAACGAAAAGTTGATTAAATTGGGTTATAAGCGTAATCTAAGCGGTGATTAGTATTGTTCTCTGTTAGATGTTCATTATGCATCGGTTAGGTCAATTTATCGATGGTGGGTCCACTAGATTTAAGCCTTAGATTTATACATCGCATGATCAGGCTCAAACTTTCGACGATTGAGCGTACGAGTTAGCTCCTTAAGGATGTTTAATCAAATTTGTAGGTTCTTTGTTGGTAATACTAGTATGTCTTTTAGAATCGAGCATCAAACGTCGTTAAATGATTAAATAAATTAATTGTAGTGAAATTTTTTTAAGGATTTTGAAATTCAAATTGGCAAAAATCTAAAGCGTTACACAGAGGCAGTGCGAGCTCCTGACATCTGGACTTTTAATTGTATTGCAAGAGGTCGGCCGCCAATTGGGCAGAGTCTCTGCGAGCTCCTGAAATTCTCTCTAACCCTCTGATAACTATCACTAATTCCCTCCTTCTGTTTTTCCCGTCCGTTCAATCTAATTGGCTTTAAATAGACCACTGGCATTTGGCTCATTGCGTCTGATGGGGGGCGGGCCACACCTCAGAAGCAAGCGTGGAGTTATGATTGGACGACCGAATGGTGGGAGACAGGTGGCGAGCGCGGATTTTTGGTGGAATTCGAATGCGGTTCCTAAGTAAACGCATTGAAAATATAAACATTTATTTATATTTGTCTCATGGGTGCCCTTAGGGTTGTACTCCACCATATCTATTCTTGCCAATGTGTTCCTGTTCTGATCAATCCACACCGATGGGTGACCTCAAGACACTGTTTAAGCCGTAAATGTCATCACTGGGCCTCACAATGAGTAGGGTTAGATGCACTCGAAGGTGGGGCATCTACATGACCTAGGGATGCGTATTATGCATTCACTGAATCCATGGATGCAGATTACATAATCACCGCATCCATGGATGGATCGGTTTATGCTTCACCCAAGTGGGGTGTCTATATCGTCCTACCATTAAAATCTTCTTAGGGCGTGCTTTAATGTTTCCATAGTGTTTATTTACCATCCAATTTGTTAATAAGGTCACATATGCCTAGACGAAAGGAAATAACAAATATCAAATGTATCAAAAACTTTTGGGGCGTATTAATGGTAAACATTGTTTCTTATCATATGGTCAACCTAATAATTGGTTTTGCTTATTATGGAAAAATGGATGGTCAACATGTATACATAATAAATACATCAAGGTGGGCCCACGGTGATGGGTCGCACCGTCTTGGGTGAGGCCGGGGTCTCACCTAATCTGCTCTCAGACTGTGAACGGGCTTTTTGTCGGAGAAAGGGGTCAGCCGGCAGGATGGAGCGGCCCCACCGTGATGTATTTTCAAGGGCATAAATTAGGTGTTATTGGGTAACAGCTTAGTGGGTGTTATCCTTACCCTAGGGACCAACTTGATGATATGTTGTATATGAACTCTGTCCGTTCATTTTTCCAGAACATTTTAGGATGTGTTACCAAAAAATAAACACATCCAAGTTTCATGTGGACCACACCACAAGAGCTAGTGATGATTGAATGCTCACCATTAAAAATTCACAAGGTCCACTGTAAGAAGATCCGTAACGTTTATTCGTCATCCAACCCGTTGATAAGGTCAACTAGAACTGAATGAAGGTAAAATAAAAATATTAGCTTGATCTAAGACCGCGTGCTGGGTAACCCAGTAGGCTTTGCTGTATGGGTAAACTATGTTGGGCCTACCATGAATGTATGTGGCTTATCCACACTGTTCATCCATTTTTAATGCTCATTTTAGTAGTTGAGCCCAAAATTGAAGCATATCAAACCTCAAGTGGACCCACCACAGGAAACTGGAGGGATCATGATGTCCATGGTCGAAACCTTCCAAGGGCACACAGTGATGTTTATCTGTCATCCAACCTGCTCATAAGATCACACAGGCATGGATGAAAGGAAAACACAAACATTAGCTTGATCCAAAACCTTTGTGGCCCCTTTTAAGATTTCAATGGAAGGTGTTCAATTCACACTTTCTCTTGTGGTGTGGTCCACTTGAGCTTTGGATATGCTTCAATTTTAGGGTTATACCCTAAAATAAGCCGTTAAAACGGACGGACGGATTTGATAAGAGACAAAACTCATGGTGGGCCCAAAAGAGTTTAACCCGTACGCTACAGCGTACCGGGTTAACGCGGATTGCGTCCTACCCTGCCCGTCTCCTGCCCGTCTCCACTGGGAACGAGCAGAAGCTCCGAGTGGATTACGTCGTGATGTATAGGTTTTATCCACACCGTCCATCCATTTAGTCATATTATTTCAGGTAATTGGAAGAAAAAATAGGCAGATACAAGGCACAGTTAAACTACACAGTGGGGATTAAATTATCACCGTTGAAAACATTTTGAGAGCTATATAAGTTTTGGATGGAGCTGATATTTATTTTTTACCGTCATCAAGTTATTTGTAACTTTATGAATAGTTTGGATGGAAAATAAACATCATGGTGGGGTCTAGAAAAGTTTCAACGGTGAGAATCATTACCACCACTGCTTCGTGTGGTGTGGTCCACTTGAGCTTTGGATTTACCCAAAATTTCATCATAGTCCATAAAATCACATGGTGAAATGGTTGGAAGGTGTGGATTATACCTATACATCATGGTGGCCACTCAAAGCTCCTGCCCGTTTCCAGCTGGAAACGTGTAGGACGGAATCTGCGTCCCAGTACGCAATCCGATTTCAGGTGCGTCAGCAACTAAAGCTGTGCGGACCGTCCAAACTCTTTCATTTAGTTTGGCCCACCTAAAATACCAATGACACTGATTTTTCGGCCCCAGGACTACATTTTAGGGTACCATCTAATGCTTTGAGTGGATTTAACATAATCATCACAACCGACCCATGAAAAATCAACAGTGGACGTCTCTCACCTTGGTGTGGCCCACTTGATTCATAGTATAGCCTGATGATTTTTTTCCGCTAAACCTAACATATAATTACAAATTCGATGATCGAATTGGATTTCACATACATATCAACAGCGGCCCCTCTAAAAAATCAAGAGTGGGCATTCCTCTTCCAACCGTTTTCCTTGGTATGGCCAGGTATGTGGCTGATTTTTTAGCACTAGACCTAAAATTGGGTCATAAAACTGATGGTCGGAGTGGATTTAGAAAAAACATCATAGTAAGCCCACCTAAACGCTTAAATCCCCTTTCCCGCTTAAAGATACAACACATACATCATGGTGATCATGGTGGGGCCAACACAATATGGTGACGTCACCTCAGTACTTCAGTAGTTCTCGCTACTCAACCTGTCAGTAGCTAATCCGCGTCCCTATGTGGATATAAATACGAAGTCACTATCTTAACTTTCATTCTCAACCTATTTTCGTCATCTCCGCGTTCTCTTACCATCTCTCCCACACGATAATATCATCCCTTCCCAGACAATCTTCTTGAAAATTCTGTGATACGGCTGATTACCTCCTTCTGATGTAGAACGGGTCACTGATTATTTCATGGCCAAGATGGAGCAAAAGAAGACCGGTCAGGGTCGAAAGTGATCCGGACCGTCAGGACCGTAAATCGGTCATATCTCACAATCCGGAATGAGTTACAGGATGTATAATATATCAATTTGGGGTAGCTCGAGCTACTTTAGCCAACCAACCCCGCTATGCCGGGTTCCCAAGCCGGAATCGCGAGATTCGACCGTATCGACGGTCATTAGGCTAGTTTATTTTCAGTTTTACTATTTATAGGAAGTTTTATTTTGATCATAACTTTGCATCTGTAGGGTTTTAGAGTTAGCGTCCAACATGAAAAGGGCTTAGAATATTTCGTAGAACAACGTGGTTGAGGCCGTTTGATAACTTTCTATTTTTGGCCGAAAACCAAGAGTTCTAGTAGGATTGAACGACTTCTATAAATAGTAAGTTTACTATTTATAGTAAGTTGCGTTTTCTAGGAGTTTTAGTTGGAGTTGGATTCTGATACTTTACCTAGGGTTTAGTTTCCTATTTATATGCATTGTAATTTCGTTTTGATTCATTCAATCTTCAATAAACAATTATTTGGAATTAAATTCTTTTTTTTTTATCTTTTCTTTCTTCTCGTGGATTCGAAAAACTATCGGTTAGGGAGACGGTGATCGACCTACCACGTCCCCCCTGCGTCATTGGTATCAGAGAGAGGTTTCTTCCTCAGGACGATGACCTCTAACGAAGGGATGGATCCTCATCCTAAGGACGGTGCTCCAAGGAACTATCTAACGGCGACAGCTTTCGAAGCAGCACAACGGGAGAACCGGTTGATCCTGCAAGGTATACAGGCGACCCTCGACCAGATTGCAGCATCGCTAGCTCCGCTTCGAGCCTAAGGAGACCAACAACCACCAACCGTTGCTATACGGGACAATCATGTTGTCCGTAGAGCACCCCAGGTGGATAATCGTAGGGCTACACCAGACGAATCAGAACCAAGCAATGACGAGGTCGAAGACATTTTGGTACGACGACCTGCGCTAGGAAATGAGCGTGTGGAACGAGCAGAACGAGACTATCGGAGCAAAGCTGATCTTCCCAGCTTTAATGGCCTACTTCGAATAGAGGAATTCCTCGACTAGCTGGTAGAGGTCGAGCGATACTTCGACTATATGGAAGTGCTGGACGACAAGAAGGTAAAACTAATTGCTTATAAATTTAAATCCGGTGCTTCAGCATGGTGGGAAACCCTACAGGTTTCCCACACCCGTCAGAATAAGACACCCATCCGAACATGGCCTAGGATGAGACAACTTCTTAGAGCTCGATTCCTCCCTAACGACTATGAACAAATTTTGTTCCAACAATACCAAAATTGTCATCAGGGAAATCGAACCGTAGCCGAATATCTTGAAGAATTCCAACGATTGGCTACACGGAATAATTTATCGGAATCAGAGGCACAACAAGTATCACGATTCATTGGTGGGTTGCGATTTACAATCCAGGATCGAGTCCAGATGCATCCAGTATGGACGTTGAGTGAGGCCAACCAATTGGCCACTCGAGCAGAAACACAGTTGTCACGGCCCCCTGCTCGACCCTATCCGGCAACACGAAATCCCAACACCAGACCCACTCAAGATACAGCGTTGGCCAAAGGCAAGGAGCCTATAGGAGGGCGTCCTCAACCTCCTACGGCCACGAACCGGGACTGGGGAAGCGGTTCCTCAAGACCTCAACGTACAGCTCCCACTACAGCGGGTTCCAGTAGGATCCCCAACCCATATGGTCGGCCAAGACCAGACCATTGTCTCCGTTGTGGCCAACCAGGTCACTGGTCGAACGCTTGCCCTCAACGCCCTGCATCGCACTTAACTACGAATGAAGGCGGCGTGGAAGGTGAGTCAACAGAAGACAACCCTGAATTGGAACAGGCCGAAGAGGGGGACACAGAAGATGTCGATTGGCTGACTGAAGATCATGGGGAATCGCTAGTAGTAAGACGACTACTTTACGCTCCCAAGAAGGAAGTGCACCCACAATGACATAATATTTTTCGCACAAAGTGCACTGTGCAGGGCAAAATCTGTGACGTGATCATAGACAGTGGGAGTAGCAAAAATATTGTCTCGAGAGTTATGGTGGATAAGTTACATCTGCCCATGACGAAGCACCATACCCCTTACTCTATCGGTTGGATCAAGAAGGTGAACGAAACTAAGGTAACTCATCAATGCATTATCTCGTTTTCCATTGGTAAGAGCTATAAGGACGAGGTCCTCTGTGATGTGGTTGACATGGAAGCCTGCCACATGTTACTTGGGCGGCCATGGCAATCGGATCGAGATGTGACCCACAGTGGACGGGAAAACATATACATGTTCACCAAGGATGGTCAGAAAATTGTTTTGGCCCCTATAACACCAGACAAACACCCTGAAGCTTCTAAAGTGGAGGGAAACTCTCTCCTTACCATTCGCGAGTTTGTTAAGGAATCAAAGGAAACGGGCCAGATTTATGCCGTTATGGTAAAAGGCGAGGAGCCAGGATCCTCTAATATTCCTCAACGCCTTAAACCACTGCTAGAAGAATTTCGAAGTACTTGGCCAGGAGAGTTACCTGATGAGTTGCCTCCCATGCGAGACATACAACATCACATCGACCTGATCCCAAGGACCAGTCTACCCAACCAACAGCACTATCGGATGAGTTCGAAAGAGTGTGAAATTCTACAGGGACAAGTGGAGGAACTGATCTGTAAGGGTCTTATTAAAGAGAGCATGAGCCCGTGTGCCGTTCCGGCACTCCTTACCCCAAAGAAGGACGGAACATGGCGTATGTGCATCGATAGCCGCGCGATCAATAAAATAACAGTTAAATATCGATTTCCAATACCACGGTTGGATGACATGCTGGACATGCTCGAGGGCTCTAAGGTGTTCTCAAAACTGGACTTACGGAGTGGATACCATCAAATCCGTATTAGGCCAGGTGACGAGTGGAAAACGGCCTTCAAGACCAAGGAAGGGCTATATGAGTGGCTGGTTATGCCCTTCGGTTTGACCAACGCACCAAGCACCTTCATGCGTTTAATGAACCAAGTGTTGAAGCCGTTCATTGGCCGTTTCGTTGTCGTTTACTTTGACGACATTCTAATATACAGTCAGGATGAAACGGAGCACATGACCCACATCAGAAAAGTGCTACAAGTGTTGGCCGACAACAAGCTATACTTAAATCTGAAAAAGTGTAGCTTCTTAACTGATCAATTATTGTTTCTGGGGTTCATTGTGTCGTCCACGGGTATCCGAGTGGACGAAGAAAAAGTTTGAACTATTCGGGATTGGCCGACTCCGACAAACATTCATGAGGTACGAAGTTTTCATGGGTTGGCGACCTTCTATCGTCGATTTGTGCGGAACTTCAGCAGTATCGTCGCGCCGATTACCGACTGTATGAAGAAGGGTCCGTTTCAATGGACCGAAGGGGCTGAGAAGAGCTTTGCAGAAATTAAACATCGGTTGTCCACTACCCCGGTCCTGGTACTCCCTAATTTCGATAAGCTATTTGAGGTAGAATGCGACGCATCTATTGTCGGCATTGGGAGAGTCCTTTCTCAGGAGGGTAGGCCGGTTGCCTTTTACAGTGAGAAACTCAGCGACGCACGACAGAAGTGGTAGACCTATGAACTTGAATTATATGCAGTGGTTCAGGCACTGCGCCATTGACGCCATTATCTTATTCAAAGGGAATTTATACTGTACACTGATCATCAGGCCTTAAAATTTATCAATACTCAGACTAATGTGAATCGTATGCATGCTAGATGGATTTCGTTTTTACAGGAATTCACGTTCGTTCTGAAACACAAATCAGGGCAGCAAAACAAGGTGGCAGATGCACTAAGCCGACGTGCATCCCTTCTTATTACAGTGAGCAGTGAGGTGATCGGATTCGACTGTCTCAAGGAACTTTATGCCGAGGACGAGGATTTTACAGATGCATGGAAAAAGTGCCAAGAGGGGCACCCGAGTGACCTTCTAATTCAAAGATGGTTTCCTCTTCAAAGGAAATCGACTTTGCATCCCGCAGAGTTCGTTACGGGACAAAATTATTATCGAGCTGCATGGCGGTGGCCTCAACGGTCATCTAGGACGAGATAAGACTCGAGCGATGGTGGAAGAGCAGTATTACTGGCCGCAACTTGCTCGTGATGTTGGCAGGGCGGTACAACGATGTCATATTTGTCAAACCGCTAAGGGACAATCTCAAAATACAGGTCTTTACACGCCATTACCTGTGCCAGATGCCCCTTGGGAGGATTTATCTATGGATTTTATATTAGGGCTCCCACGAACACAACGCGGCATGGACTCAGTGTTCGTGGTGGTAGACCGATTCTCCAAGATGGCACACTTCATTCCGTGCAAGAAGACCTTTGATGCGATACACGTTGCAAACCTTTTCTTCAGAGAGGTTGTGCGACTACATGGGATTCCTAAGACGATCACTTCAGACCGGGACACAAAGTTCGTTAGCCACTTTTGGCGAGCCTTGTGGAATCGGTTCGGTACACGACTTCACTTCAGCAGTGCTTATCATCCACAAACAGATGGGCAGACTGAGGTCGTCAACCGCACATTGGGGAATCTCATCCGTTGCCTTTCAGGTGACAAACCGAAGCAGTGGGACATGGCCCTGGCTCAAGCAGAGTTTGCATTTAACAACATGGTAAACCGATCGACAGGAAAGTCTCCGTTCCAGATTGTTTATGGGTGCGTGCCTCGTCACACACTCGATTTGGTTCCCCTGCCCAAGCTTCCGGGCATGAGCGTTACAGCTGAACATATGGCAGACTGAATCATGGACATATATGCAGACGTGCGCAACAAATTACAGACTTCGAACAAGAAGTACAAAGAAGCGGCCGACAAGCATCGAAGCGCCAAAGTGTTCGAAATAGGTGATCAGGTGATGGTCCACCTACGTAAAGAGCGATTTCCTAGCGGTACCTACAACAAGTTGAAACACAAGAAGATTGGACTGGTACCGATCATTCGCAAGATCAATGACAATGCCTACGTTGTTGATCTTCCGGATGACATGGAGATTTCAAGGACTTTTAACGTGGCAGATCTGTACGAATATCATGAACCAAAGCAGGACGAGAACTCGGGGTCGAGTTCTTTCGAAGTGGAGGAGACTGATGTAGAACGGGTTGCTGATTATTTCATGGCCTAGATAGAGCAAAAGAAGACCGGTCGGGGTCGAAAGTGATCCGGACCGTCAGGACCGTAAATCGGTCGTATCTCACAATCCGGAATGAGTTACAGGATGTATAATATATCAATTTGGGGTAGCTCGAGCCACTTTAGCCAACCAACCCCGCTATGCTGGGTTGCCCAAGCCGGAATCGCGAGATTCGACCGTATCGACGGTCATTAGGCTAGTTTATTTTCAATTTTACTATTTATAGTAAGTTTTATTTCGATCATAACTTTGCATCTGTAGGGTTTTAGAGTTAGCGTCCAACATGAAAAGGGCTTAGAATATTTCATAGAACAACGTGGTTGAGGCCGTTTGATAACTTTCTATTTTTGGCCGAAAACCAAGAGTTCTAGTAGGATTGAACGACTTCTATAAATAGTAAGTTTACTATTTATAGTAAGTTGCGTTTTCTAGGAGTTTTAGTTGGAGTTGGATTCTGATACTTTACCTAGGGTTTAGTTTCCTACTTATATGCATTGTAATTTCGTTTTGATTCATTCAATCTTCAATAAACAATTATTTGGAATTAAATTCTTTTTTTTTTTTTTTTTATCTTTCCTTTCTTCTCGTGGATTCGAGAAACTATCGGTTAGGGAGACGGTGATCGACCTACCACGTCCTCCCTGCATCACCTTCCCATACGATCTTCTTGAAAATTCTGAGATATCACCTGGCTACAGGGTTTGCCCTACTGATGAAGAGCTGATTACGTATTACTTAAGGAGAAAGGCTAATTCCCAAGAACTCCCTTGCAATATCATCACTGACGTCGATTTCTACAAATTCCATCCAGCCGAGTTGGCAGGTTTGTACCGTAGTCGAATCCCTTTCTTTCTTTCTTTCTTTCTTTCTTTTTTTTTTTTTTTTTTTTCTTTTCCATATGACGTAGCTCTTATTGGTTTTATTAAAAACCAACAAAAAAAAAAGATTTCATTTACCTCCAAATCCAAGGTTGCCAAACACAAGAGGCAGCTATTTGGACTTGAAATACACTCATTTTCCACCAAATCTAATGTCCCGAACGAAGTGTCTGTGCTGCAATGCTACAGGCAATAAACACTAGCTTCATGGATGAATTGTGGGGATTTGGACACGAACATTAAAAAATCTCAATCTAATCTAATGAATAAAAATGCACACGTGTCGATAATGATCTAGTAAGTAGCACAAAGACTAACAGTTCATCTCTTCCATGGGAACATATCGCAATCACTTTTCCTTCTGTGTGTGGGGCTTTTGCAGACACCCTACCTTCTTAGGCACATAACTAATGTTCTTAAGCTTTTAAGTGGCTCATGGGATATCCAATTGTCAATCCAGACTGTTCATTCAATGGCAGCACGGGGAACAAGCCATTGTGCAAAAGTTGCATTGATATAATGATCTTAACCCAATGAATGAGGCCAATTTGTTTTAATACCGTTTTTTTTATCCTAGTGAGATTTCTTATGCTTAGAACAAAAAAATAAAATGTTACTTTGGAATTATAAGTAACATAAAGCAAAATCTATCAAATAGATGGTTCAAGATGATGATTAGACGTGTCATTTTCCCCCCTCAATTTCCCTGTCTATGTTCCATGATATTGATTGGATGCTTAGGATCATCTAATTATGATACTCGGAATGGATGATTTGGCATCTCAGGTGTCACTTAAAAGGATTGTGTCCGACCTTGGTCGGACCTTTAAGCGTCCGACCAGATCATTGTGGGCACTGTGATGTAGCCGCTTGGATGCCGTCCATCCCTCTTATAAGATGATGTTATGGTATGAACCCAACAATGAGTTAGTCGACCACACCAAATAGTAAGCTTGGGTGGCGTTAAATGCAAGAGTCGTCTCCACTGTAGTCCATAACACCGTTGGATCTTCCTTAGTTTTGGGCCCATCCCATAACATAATCTCAGAAAATGGATAAACAGATACATCACGGTGTGCCCTTGTACAGATCTGGTCGGACGCTTAAAGGTCCGACCTTGGTCGGACGCAATCGGCGTCCACTTGAAAGGTTTGACGTTGCTAACGTCCAGATATAATGAGAGAAGGTCACAATTGCAACCAGTTGGACCACAGGGTATAACTTCCAACCTATTTAGTAAATGTGACATCCAAACTTCCAATAGGTTATCCCCACCATGAGGATCACCTTATTGAAAAATCAACCCTATCTACACATCGGATGGCCCACAAGATGGAAGATAATTTCTAACCATTGATAAGTAGTAAAATAAAATTTCGGTCCATTGATGAACGGATATGGATGATTTTTAGCCATGGTGATCCTCATGACGAGGCCAACCTATTAGATGTGTTGTTTGTTTTATGCACATGAAGGATTGGAAGTTCTGTTTGGGTATACGGTAGCTAACTGTCCAACTGGCTGGACATAGAAACCTTCTCTCACTACTCCGAGAAGGACTCGGATTCGGTAGTTACCCTGCACTACTTGCGTTTGGAAGCGGATTGCTGGTGTACCGCACACCAGCAACGTAGCTGGTGCAGTGACGTCACCAAGTTCTGTGGGTCCCACCATGAGGTATGTGTTATATCTAAACCGTCCGTCCATTTTTCTAGATCATTGTAAGGCTTGATGCAAAAAATAAGAAAGCTCGAAAGATCCAGTGGACCACACTGCGAAAAGAAGTGGGAGATTGAATGTATACCATTGAAACCTTCTTAAGGTTTCCAGAAGTTTTGGATCAGTCTGATATGCGTTTTATCCAAGCCGTCCACCCATGTTTCCAGGCCATTTGGCATGAGCCCGAAAACGAGGCAGATCCAAATCACAGGTGGGCCACACACAACAAGAAACAGGTGGGCCACAGCCAGTACGCAATCCGATTTCAAGTGCGTCAGCCACTAGGGCTACGCTGACCGTCCAAACTCTTTTGTTTAGTGTGGACCACCTAAAATATAAATGAGCCTGATTTTTCGGTTCCATTATTACATTTTAGTGTGGCATCTAATGCTTGGATCAGATTTCACATAATCATCACAATGGACCCATAAAAAAAAAAAAAAAAAAAAAAAAAAAAAATCAAGTGTACGCTCTCTCACCCAACTCTTTCCTTTGGTGTGCCCACCTGATTCATAGCCTAATATTTTTTGCCACTGGAGCATGGGAATTAAACATGTCGGAGTGAATTTCACGTACATATTAAGGTGCCTCTCTAAAAAATCGAGGGTGGGCATTCCTTCTCCAACTGTTTTCCTTGATATGGTCTACATTAATCATGGATGGTACTGATTTTTTAACACTAAATCTGAAGTTGGGTCATAAACATAATGGCCCGAGTGGATTTAGAAAACACATTACAGTAGGCCCACCTAATCCCACAAATCCCCTTTCCAGGTGTTTACGGTATCTTTGATACCAATATCTGCATGGACGCGGATTATAATTAGCTTCTGACAGGCTGTAGCGCGACTCCTATTGAAGTGACGTCACCATGTTTTGTGGGGCCATCCTGATGTATGTGGTGTATCCACACCGTCTATCCATTTGGAGATATAAATTTAGGGCATGAGCCAAAGAATGAGGCAGATCCAAAGCTTGAGTGGACCCCACCAAAGAAAACAGTGGGAAAGTACTTCTGTCACCCCACTAGTGATTTCCACCGTTGAAACCTTCCTAGGGTCCACTATGATGTTTATTCGAGATCCAAACTGTTCATAAGTTAATACTGGTATGAAAGAAGGGAAAACACAAATATCAGCTTCATCGAAAACTTCTGCCACCCCTAGAAGTTTTTAATGGTAGGCGTTCAATCTCCACTGTTTTCTGTGATGGGTCCACTGAAGATTTGGATCCGACTCGTTCTTTGTATCATACCCTAAAACGATCTCTCCAAATTGATGGACGGTGTGGATACAACATTATACATCATGGTGGGGACAGCACAATATGGTGACGTCACTTCAGTACTTCAGTAGCGAGTCTCGCTACTCAACCTGTCAGTAGCTAATCCGCGTTGCTATGTACGTATAAATACGAAGGGTGGTAAATATCTTTAACTTTCATTCTCAACATATTTTCATCATCTCCGCGTTATCTTACCATCTCTCCCAGACGATAATATCATCTCTCCCAGACGGTCTTCTTGAAAATTCTGAGATGGCTGGTTACCCACCTGGCTACAGGTTTTGCCCTACTGATGAAGAGCTGATTACGTATTACTTAAGGAGAAAGGCTAATTCCCAAGAACTCCCCTGCAATATCATCACTGACGTCGATTTCTACAAATTCCATCCAGCTGAGTTGGCAGGTTTGTAACGTCGCCGAATCCCTTTCTTTCTTTTTTCTTTTTTCTTTTTTTAATCTTATCCATATGACGTAGATCTTGTTGATTTTATTAAAAGCCAACAAAACAAAATTGTGAGGAATCAGTTGTATTTACAAGAAAAACTTAATTATCGTTTAAAAAAAATATATTTGAGTAGGGCTTCAAGTCTATTGATAGCCATATATTTGAGTAGACTGATAGAACCATTGTATCCCTCATCAAAATTTGTTTTTCACTATACAAATTATTGAATTTGTCATTAGATAAATATATATCTGAAAAGGTTGGCTATATATACAAATTATTACCTTTCTCATTAAACATGTACCTTTCCTCTTCTTCTTTTTTTTAAGTCTGTTTCTACCCATTCCTAATAAAATTTTTGTGAGGAAATTAAAGTGGGATGAAATTTCAAGAAATATAAAAATCAACAAAAAAAAAAGTGATAATTAATAGAATAGTTGTATCCCTTATTAAAGTTTGAAGAGGTTAGTTATTCTTTGGAAAATCTTGAAACCTTTTTTTTTAAGTTATTCATGCAAAGCACCCACCCTATTAGCTGGGCAACACACCCACTTGGTTAGTCACACGATGCACCCACCCACTAGTGGGGTTAGTGTGTCTCCTTAGTACTCACACACACCCACTTGGTTAGTCACACGATGCACCCACCCACTGGTGAGGTTAGTGTGTCCCCTTACCACTCAAACCTGAGGCTAGTTGTTGAAACGACTAGGTGTCTTCCAGCTGGGCTAGCTGGGCAACGCTCCCACTTGGAAAATCTTGAAACCTAAAGAGGTTGTAGATAGACTTTACAATCACGAAGGAAAAAGATAATGATTTAAAAGGGTTGGAATGCAAATGGCTTATTAGCTCTCTTTTTAAATTGATTTTTTTTTCTTTCTTTCGGGTTATGGAATTATTAGTTTGGCGTCCTTTCATGATCTAGTATTGCGCATTGAATAAGTATGTCAAGTTACTTTGAATCTAATGCAAAGTTCTGCAGATAAATACAAGTGTGAGAACAATACTTGGTATTTTTTCACACCAAGAAACAAAAAATACAAGAACGGGTCAAGGCCTGATCGAGCTGCAGGCCCCGGATTTTGGAAGGCAAGTGGGGCAGAGAAGATGATCATGGATCCAAAAGATAAGACATCCATTCTTGGAGGAAAGCATGTTCTAAATTACTACGAGGGGAAGCAAGGGAACAAAAATGGAACAAAGGGAAAGCAAGTGAATGAAAATAGAAGAAAAACTAATTGGATCATGCACGAATACACCATCAAACAGTATCAGAGAGGCAGCAACAATAAAAGTGAAGAAAGGGAACCCGATATGAAGGTAAGTTATTGCATGAACACGGTCCACTAATTTCCCATTTGAGCATCCATCGGGTGGGCCTCACCTTGTGGGTGACACTGGCCCATTCATCAAATAGACCAGTGTACAAAACAATTAGGTGGCTGAAAAAAGGTTTATGATATCCAATCCGTCCAATAGATGGTGATCAGGTGAACCAAAAACATGGTAAATCCAATCATAAGTTTGGCCAGATTATAAAAAGCAATACACACCATTAAAACATTCAGAATATGCAATTTACAAGATTTTTGGTTTGTGTGCATGGCTGATCAGAGCATGTACAAGGTGTGGCCCACCTGATGAAGATGTTTGTGGCTGTGCTGTAAAGGCACGTTTGATCATCATCATCATCTAAATCATGGTTATCATCGTCAAAGATAATAGTGCTCCTAATTACATTGGCACACTTCAAAATCCAATCAATCGATCCGGCCGTCCATTACATCCGGCATGCATTTCATCGGTTATAATAGAATAATTTCCACCTGATTATTCTAACCATTTGATCAGTAGCATATAAAATGGACGTTCGAATCAATTTATGGCGAACTGTGTCTAATAAAATTTTGATTTTGATGGACAGCATGGATGGCTTATAGAATCAAATTTACCAGATCATCCATGGATTGAAAGAAATGAGAAAGAAATGAAAAAATTGAATGGCTATGGAGAATGAAGGGAAACTCATGGAACCATTGGATCATCCCATCTTTCCATTAGGCTGTCCAAGTGTCCCAATACGACCAGGAGCCAGATCCACAACAAATTAAGTATCCTCGTCCTCCAAAAATCAGGCCGATACAAAAGTCATGTGGACCACACCACGTAAAATCATGATCATTTTTTGGAATTGCCAGATTTTTGGGTGTCCATTCATCATTTTCAGACAGATTTGCTGAATGGATAGGATGACAATATGGGATGGTGGGCATCCTTTGATGTGGCCCACTGGAGTCTTGCATCCGCCTGATTTGTGGAGAGAAAATTAACGAGTGAGGGCACATAACAGATGGATTGGGTGTAATTTAGGTATCATGATGGACCCAACAAAAGGTTTTGTGAATGAGCTTTTCCTTCAAAGCCAGGCAGTGGAACCACACCCCATGCATGCCTACATGCATCTACGTATTTTTGCATGCACGATTGCAATAAAAATGACGTTATCTTTCTCTTTCTGCAGCTGGATGACTGGGTGTTAAGTAAAATATATCATCGTGCTCCATCTAAGGGGAAACAAGTAGCGAATGGCCCATCAGAGTTAGATCTTGATATCGACGAGGAAATAAACGCATTAATGGGGAGTGATGATGATGAATATGTTGATCTGACTCAACCAGGGCCATCAAATGTCTGGTGCCCACTTATGCAACTGAACGGGCTTGAAAATGGCAACGACGGATTTTTTAATCAGGACCAACCTGGGCCATCGAATCTTGGGTCCCTACCTATACAACCAAACGGGCTCGGAAATAGCAGCGATGAATTTATTGATCAGACCCAACCTTGGCTGTTGTATCCTTCGTACCCGACTATGCAACCACTTCCTTATCAGGCTCAACCTGAGCCATTGAATCTCGGGTGCCCACCTATGCAACCAAGTGGGCTCAATGAAAGCAGCACATTTCTTGCTATGTCCCAATCCGATCCTATGAATTTAACTGGGCTCAGTACGTTCATGGAAAATGATGGGTCCCTATTGCAGCCAACTGGACTCCCAAGTGACAGATTTGAAGGAATGCAACAACTTATGCAATCAAGTCAGGAAATGGGCCACCTTGCTAATTGTTATCAGCCCATCAGCGACCACTTCGATTGTTTACGCCCAGTGCCACCACCAGTGATGAGTCCCCAACAACAATCAAGTTTCAATGAAGCTCTACTCCAGTGGGATCTGAATATTCAGAGGCAGCTTCCTATGAAACCCAATTCCAACCTGAGCCATTTGAACATTTAGGTGGGTCTTAAAGGTGTGCAGGCATTTTCGAACAGAGCCACTTTCCCATATAAGCCATTAGCATTGCTAGACACAAGTTTCAACCGGCCCTATTTACCATCTGAGCTCTTCAAACAGGAGGCAAGCTTTCAGGAACTCCACTCCACATCTGATGCATCTGATAGCAAGGTGTCAAGTCCATGGTCTACTCACATGGCCGGCGGCCTAGGCGGTGCTGATGAATCTCGGGCCATTTAAATTTCTAGGCTTTGGCATGCCCATATTATGTATGGTGCACATATGTAAGGAGTCCCGTGATGTGTTTAGGTTTGTGTTTTGAACATATTAGTAATTGTGGTTGGTTAAAGAGTCTGGTGGAACTTGGTCATGTAGCTGGTAGTGTTGACATGAGTCTTGTTTTGGGTTTCAATATGTGGAATATAATTTCAATAGGTACCTTTGATCTATAATCTCATTAGATGATCCTAACCATTCAATTCAACTGAAATGATCTTAACCATTCAATCCAATGCCTTCTACATTGTATCAGAGATGTTCTGACGCTTATTCATCATGAAGGGCCTAACTTTGTTGGAAACGATGTAGTGTGCTAAGTGTATGGAAAGCTTTCATCCTCTCAAAAATCACTTCAATCGCTCATATGAAATGACTTTGGTTGCCACTTAAAAATGATTTTATAGAATGATGCCTTTACTTGTTTTAAAATCCAAAATATGCTGCTCAGGGCATAAAATAACTAAATTACCCTTGTGTATTTTGTTTCTAAAGGGCCATTTCAATGCTAGAAATTTTACCTTTGGTAGATGGTTTGTAAATTATTTGTCAAACCCATTTGTGATAGAGTGAAGATAACCTCATTTCAACACTGAGGTTTTGGTATCGATTCCCAAGTGGGGGTGGCTAACATTGCAATGTCACTAACAGTAGGGGTGGGTGAACTAACTATGGGTGTTTGTACTTGAAATTATTAAAAAAAAAAAAAAAACATTTGTGATGGACGTCCAGAAAAGAGGAGCTTTGACCATTCAGTGACTGTATTATATTTTTAATAAATAGGTAAAGCTTATCCCTAATTCCATGCATTCAAGTATTCAACTTTTTGTGCATATGCATATAAGAATTATGAGCCACACAATGGCATTATCCTTGTCCAATCTTCTGCATGGAAGTTGCCAATCTTTGCTATTTGAGAGTTGTTGCAGTTTATTGGTTCGGCAGGCCTTGGGGATTTTGGATTTGTTGGCTGCTGGCTAATGCATCTCTTGTGGATTGTTTGTAGTGGGTGTCAGGGGCTGAATGGGGGCTTTGCCCTCTTGTATAGGCATATATGTTGGCTGTTTTATATGATGGGAGTGGCATATCTTTCTATGGTTTGCCCTCCGGAATGCTGGTATACCCTTTTTTGGTTTTTAAAACAACACTACATGTGTACTTCCACTTTAAAAAAAAAAAAAAAAAAAAACAATGGCATTACCTTCATAGGCAACGAAATGAACGATTTTAATCAATTAAATGAGCTCCTGTAGAGCACTCATTTTGTAGTTCCAAAATTGAAATTGTTAATCACTATTCAACCCAATATCATTTTACAAGGGGTTGGTTTTTTTAATAAATCAGTCATAAGATCACGATATTATCTTTTTCAAGAAGTGGGTTGGTTTTGTGCTAGTACCTGTGAGACAACCTCAAGATATTGTATGGTGTGTAATCTTTACATTGTACGTACTTAATATATTTGTGTTACATGTGTTTTTCATTGAAAATTTTAAGGGCGTTGTGCAGTTTATTTGTTCTTCTAATTTGTGATGCTCGAGGTGGTTTCCTTCTCTTTCTATTTCGATTTTTTATTTAATAAAGGAGAGTTTTGAGTTTACTTTCAGGACACCTATTGGTAGATCGGCCGTCTCTTTACGGGAAAAGGGATTGACTTGGCGTTATTAGGTTTTGGATTGCTGCGTTTGGATGTACAAACTTCAAATACTTCATAAAATCGTCTTCTCTACTGCATTTAGGTTGTGTTTGGATGCACAAGTGAATCGATCGCCCAAGGAAATTGGCAAAAGTCAGCGATTTTCTCTAGTACTTCTGGTGAGCAAGATTGCCATCAGAATGTAATTCAGTTCCATAGCACATCCAAACGCGTGCTGAGAATTTCAACCATTCCTCTGCTCTAACATTTTCTACATGTTTTTAAATTGAACTGGATTCTTTTCTTTTTTTTTAATCAAATGGCCAAACGGAACACTCCACTCAGTTCATTGAATAGCCAAATTGAGCAGATGTTGTTCCAAGAGAAACTCAATTTCCCCTAAATGTGATTTCAAGACAGCCAAACGCACCTGGCCAATGCATTTTCCCTTCCTATATCAGAAAAGAAGAAATCTCAACAAACAGATCGAATCCGAATGAGTAATCTACCTTGGACAGTGAAAATCATCCGACGGTCTCGAAAGAATGCAGAAAGAGGACTATATGAGACTCGATTTCTAAGATTCTCAAAGCTATACAAAAGCTGATAGTCACACATCTCATGATGCTTTCTACCAAAGAGGTGCTATCTGCAGACGTATCAGCTAGGCCGCACAACGCAACCCATGCATAACTAGTTGAAATACTGCCATATGATTTGATGGTGTGTTTGCAAGTCGCAGATCAGCATTCATGACATGCCTGCTGAAGTTGTCAGGGAAATCATATGACTCATACGAACTGTCTGTCAATTCGCTTGCATTGGTTAGCAGTCCACAAAGATTGACATTAGTGCTTCGCATGCTCCCAACACCTCCATAAAGATTGAAAATTTCTTTAGGCCCAGCATTTTTATTAGCATATGTTGCACACCACAAGTATGCGTGCATGATATGAGCAAACACCTGCAAATATACGCAGTCACCACATGCACAAGCAGATCCCAACCCAACCTCAATAGAACCCAACCTGAAGTCCTCTATACTGGACCCAACCCAACCCATGTACATGTGATTATTCCCAACCCAACCCAACCCAAATACATGTGATTAGTCCCAACCTGACCCAAATTTGCCCAACCCAAGTTCAAATCAGGTTGACATTTTACAACCCAAACCAAACCTGAGGACAATGACAACCTGACTCGAGCTCAGGTTGGGTCAATCGGGTTCAGGTTGACCTGAACACAAGTTGCAGCCCTGCATACACATATGCATCTTAAGGACCATAGGTGCATGCCTGGTACCAGATCCAATTCGATTTCCTCTGACAGGCTGCAGTGCACCCATAATACCACACCAAAGTGTTTCAAATGGCATTCTCTAAACGGGCAAAAGTTGGGGCACTGATTTCCAACAGACTGAAAGCGTTTAGGTTTACCGGATTTGAAAATCATCTGAAACACAAGAACTATGTGGTATTCTTCGCCCTTTTGAAGGGTATCTTGTATTTATCTTTGATCTATTACCAGCATCGGCACATAGCCTGACATCTTCAGCTTCCTGCTTAACTCATCCAACACCAAGTAAATCTCTTCTGATCTAGGGTGTGCTTTGTCTGCCACAACAAACTCATGAACAACATCGCCAACCTCAATCATGCTACATCCAGGAGGCTTCCGGACCCCCCTCTCAGCCATCATTTCTCTAACTGCCTTAACACCATCAAACCTTTGAGCCACAGCATACATATTTGATAAAAGCACATAAGACCCACCATCCATTCGATCCAACTCAAAGACGTGGGCAGCTGCCTGCTCACCAATCTCGACATTGCCATGAATGCTACAAGCACTAAGCAATGAACCCCATACAATAATGTTCGGCTCAATCTCCATTTTTTCTATCAACTCCCTAGCTTCCCTAAGAAGCCCGGCACGTCCAAGAAGATCTATCATGCATCCATAGTGCTCAACCGTGGGCGGGATCCTGTAATAATCTTTCATCAAATCCAAATATCGACTCCCATCTTCAACTAAGCCTTTGTGAGCGCAAGCACTTAAAATGGCTAGGAACGTGATGGAATCCGGTCTAACACCCGACTTCTTCATCTCATGGAAGAGATCTAATGCGCATTGTGCATGCCCATGCAATGCATGGCCCCAAAGGATGGCATTCCATGTAGCGATGTTTTTAGAAGGCATTTGATCAAAAATTTCTCTTGCCAATGTGATCGACCCACATTTACAGTACATGTCTACCAAAGCAGTCCCCACAAAGACATCAGAAATCCCGTTCTTCTCAATGTACCTTCGTACCCAATCACCTATATTTAAAGCACCTGTTTGGGCACAAGCAGAGAGAAGGCTTGAGATTGTGAATTCGTCTGGTCTAACATTAGAAGCATGCATTTCCATGAAAAGTTCAATTGCCCGGGTTGGAGATCCACACCTTGAATAACCACAAATCAAAGAATTCCACACAATGGTATTTCTTTCAGGCATTTCATCAAACAATTTCTGTGCATAACCTAAATTCCCGGATTTAACATACAAATCAATCAAGGAAGACCCTATTCTCACCCCAATCATAGGTCCAACATTCTTCTTCACATACCCATGAATCTGCCTCCCTAATTCTTTGTCTTTTGTCATTGCACATGCCGAGATTAAACCCAAAACGGTTCCCTCATTGGGCCTCATCTTCTCCAATGCCATCTCTTTAAAAAGCTGAGAAGCTTCCGAAGCCTTCCCCATTCGTGCATAACCCATGATCATGGCATTCCAAAAGACAACATCCCTCTCCGCAGATTCATCAAACACTTGCCTTGCATCATCAATTCCTACACAGGCAGCATAAAAAACAAGCAAAGAATTCTGTATAAACCGATCCGAGTCATACCCAATTCTTATAATCACCCCATGAACCTCTCTCCCTTTCTCGCTCGCAGAACAATTCGTACAAGCCCTGAAAACAAAAGGAAATGTGTGATTATCAGGCCCTTCGTCATCACCGACCCACATCTCATTGTAGATAGATATAGCAAAGGACGGAGTTTCAGATGAGGAGTACGCCCGGATCATGGCATTCCGGATGAAAATCCCGGGCTCACGGATCCCAACAAACACCTGGGTCGCATATTCAAGATTCCTACTGTTTAAGAAGGATTCAACAATCTTGGTCAGGATGAGATGGTCGTAAGCGAGGCCGGAAGCGATGGATCTGGCGTGGATTTGTTTCAGCTGTTCGATGGTTTCACAGGAATCAATCAGATGAAGGAGAGATTTGGGAATTTGGGGTTTCAGGCTTTGATTAGAAAAGAGAGATTTTGAAGGTTTGAGGTAGTGATTGGGATTGAGGAGAAGGAAATGAGAGAGGCGTTTGGTTTTGAAGGTCTGATGGCGAAGGTGATGAGAAGCTAGCATTTCATTTCAGTTGGATTATCCTTTTTGGAGGGAAATGGAGGGTTTTGAGACTTCAAAAAGTAGTTTCCTGTTATGACCGTTGGAGTGTGTGGTTTGTCACTTTGAAAGTACGTGAATTATTTCATGCGCAGGAACTCGGAAGTTGTACACGTGGCATGTTTTAATTAAAATAAACCGTCCATATTTTGTGGCCCACTGTAGATAGATCATCATCCAAGATCCAGATTGATTGAACTATTTCAACCTTTGATTGATAGGCATTTGTTTATTTGTTTAAAACCGTTGAATACTTCTCATCTCAACCATCCCAGTAAATTCCTAATAATCATCCTGTTAGGAAATCAAATCTAGATCGTTTTCGTCTTCTGAGCCGTCTAAAATGGGACCCACAATATGGACGGTTTTATTTTAAGTCACTTTGATACTACGTACACAATTTTTTACTGACTGAGTATCAACCACAATAGTCTTCTAGAGTATCAAAATTCTTTTCTAAATTTCAAAGTAGAGCTGTCAATAGGCTGGGTCTGGGCCAAGGTAAATAAAAACTTTGAACCCAGCCTGCTTGCCCGGCCTGAATGGTTCAAAATCCGGGCCAAATCTGACCCTAGGCCCAGCCTGTCAACGGCCCTGATAAGGGGTAGAAATGGGTCTAGTCAGCCCATGGACCAACTGACCTGACCCCACTTCCCAACTGGGTGGGTCCATGCTAAATGGGTAACTGGTTCGGGCATGAGTCATGCCTGCCCGTCCCAGCTAGAAAAAGTTAGGTTCTGGCCAAGTGGGTTAGTTTGGGCTTCAGACAGCAGGTTTGGGCTAAGTTGGGCTGACTTGAAGCCATCCCTGACACAACCCATTGCCACTAGGGCCGTCAACGGGCCGAACTGGACTGAGTCAAGGTCTGTTCAATTCCAACCCACATAGTAAATCCTAAGCCCCTGACTCCACATAGGCCCCAAAGATTTGGTACGTTTGTTAGCCTTGAAATGGGATTGCGTACTGAGTGACTCAGTAAGCTTTAATCGTACTGAGTCAACTCTGTTGACCCCACTGTGAATGTATTTGGTTTATCCACGCGGTCCATATGTTTTTCCAGATCATTTTAGGGGTTGAACCCAAAATTGAAGCATATCCAAAGCTCAAGTGGACCACACCACAGGAAACAGTGGGATCAATGATTTCCACCGTTGAAACATTCCTAGGGGTCACAGTGATGTTTATTTGTCATCCAACCTGTTCAAAAGATCACACAGCCATGGATGAAGGGAAAACATAAATATGAGCTTGATCCAATTCACACTGTTTCCTCTGGTGTAGTCCACTTGAGATTTGGAAATGCTTTATTTTTTGGCTCAAGCCCTAAAATTATCCGGTAAAATGAATGTATGGACTGGATAAAATACATATATGACAGTGGTCCCCACATCCGCTTCGTTGGCCTTGGGATTAACTTGAAAGAAGAGGATAAATATGATGATAGTTTGATTCTTCATTACCGTAAGTAGGAATATTGAAAATCTAATGAGTTTCTTTGTCTTAACTATAGAAAAACAAACATCCTCCAAAAATTCCTAACAAATGATGATTGAGATTAGATTCAGCATTTTTGAACCACCAAAATGCTTGGTTTTCATTTGGATCATCAGGCATGGTATAAAATAAAATAAAATAAAATAAATCCAGCATGATATATGATAGAAATACCCTCATAACAGCAAACAAGCCCACCGGGCTGGTGGGCTCTTGGACACAACCAAATCGAGGCTGATTAATATAAAGGCTTAAATTTTATGATCGAGCCCAGCCTTCAGGATTAAAAAACCGGTTATGTTACAATTATATAGTCCGTTACATAAAAAAAAATGGCCACCCCCCTTGCATGACATAGGGGTGAATTGGTCTATTATGAAAAATGGACCACATGGGCCCCATATTGATGATATGGGCTAATATCTCTGCATCCACTCCGTTACAAAATACAAACTCAATTTAAAGCTAGATGTAGGACTATTTAGAGAATTAAAACATAAAATTAAATGGGATTCATGAGCCAAAATGTAATGTACCATATTAAAAAAATTAAAAAGTCTAAACTTTTTTTTTTTGTATTTTTTTTTTTTTTTTTCATCTTCACTTGTTGTACTTGTATGTAATACCCTCTAATCCACCAAACCACATTCAACTTGTGTTCAAAGCCTAAATATGGTATTATATGATAACTTATAATTATATCATCAACATATGATTGCATGAAATAGACTTATAATCTTAATTAGAAGCCTAAACATAGGAGTTTTACTCTTTTAGAGTCATTCCCAAGCTAATGGTATCAGGCAGTCTGAGACAGTATTTTTACTGAAGAATGTCCTGTTACACCAAATATATATTCAAAACGAATAAAAAGAATAGATATTTTTACCCTTTTTTACATTTTTGAGTTTTTCAATATTTTTCACATTTTTTTAATGCTACGGTGTCATAACAGCCGTTATGATAGCTATAACAGCCATTATGAGAGTCATTAAAGTGGTTACATCATGTATCCTAGTGGTCATACAACCAACCATTATGCCGGTTGTTGTCGCTACTGAATACCTTGATTCCAACCAGGTTGGGCTTAGGTGGACCAGTCCCAGAAACCCAACAAGCAAGCACGGACGTTGACAGCCCTATGATGCCACCTCTGGTGAAAAGACTGAGGGTCTCGTGCAAGTTGGCAAGTTGTTGGGCTCGAGCCGAAACAAGACCAGCACAACTTGACCCAGGTCTAGCCACTCGAAATTGTGGGCCTAAAAGACCTGTCTGGACCTTAATATCATGCCGGCAGCCAACCAATCACAGATCTAAAAAGGCCCAGATCTGGCTCTTACAGGGACAGGAACAGACAATGTTGTAAAATCCGAGCAGGCTGGCCCAAGAGTTCCATGGCCCATCGACTGTACTAGTCAGCAGCTCAGAAGTCAAAAGAGTGAACTTCAGTACTCTGGAGTGTGATGCTCCAAACTCCTGCACATAAAACTGTGTATATGGGAACATGCGCGTTTTAAATGAAACCGTAGGAAACAGTGGTGATTGACCATTAATGGTCCACAAAAGTTTTGGATCAAGCTGATATTTGTTATCTCCCTTCATCTAAGCTTATGTGAGCTTATCAACAGATTGGATAGAAAATAAAAGTTACATAAACATCAAGTTGAGCCCTAAGAATTTTTTAATGGTAGGGTGTTTAATCACCGCTGTTTTGTGGTGTATGATCTACCTGATAATTGGATTTTTTTTAATTTTTTGGATCATGCTGTAAACTAATCTGACAAAAAAAAAAAAAAAAAACTATGAACGGAGTGGATACAGAATACATGTGTCAAGGTGGGCCCCACAGTAATGGCTGTATGATCTTGGGTGAAGGTGGGTTCTCACCTAATACACTCCTCGGCACACACAGCAAGCAACGGAATTTCTTTAAGCGTAAAATTTACGTGGGGCTCACAATGATTTATATCTTAGATCGACACTGTTCATCCATTTTCTCAAACAATGCAGATCCAAAGCTAAAATGGACCACACCACATAAAAACAGTAGGAATTGGTGCAACCGTTGAAAACTTCTTGGGACCACAGAAGGAAGGCTGTGATAAAGCTGTTATTTGTATTTTAACTTCATCCAGATATTTGTGATCTCATGAACGGGACAGATGGAAAATAAGCCTAGTGGTTGGCCCTTCGAAGGTTTTAATGATGGTCTGTTCAATCCTCACTGCTTTATATATTGTAATCTACTTGAGTTTTTTATATACCTCATTTTCGGGCTCATGCTCTATAATTATCTAAAAAATTGATGGGCGGTGTAGATATAACACAATAATTATGGTGGTGTGAACGTTGGAAATCGACACCAACACTCTAATGCATTTGCTTTTGTAAGGGTTTGAGGGTTGGAGGTTTGACTTGGATTAATGTAGTAAACTTGAAGTCACCACTAGCCACTTTATCTCGAAATCTCATAGCCGGCTAGAACCTGCAGAATCTATAAAAGCCAGAAAATTCAAAGACTCTCTTGCTTTAACTTGACTCATGATCTGCAATTTGGGATTCTAAGGGACCTTGGTTACAAAGAGGGAAGGTGTTAGGCACCCTCTCTGCCTGTACAAATGTACGGTCTCTACTTTGTGTTGTAAGCTAATTTTAAGGGGATAATATAATTAAATGCAAAGTATGAAAGTAAGACTAGGCAAACTTGAATTTCTGATGTGACAAGGTTCCAGCATGCCACAGAGCTTACGTCTGGAGAATGTCTATAAAAGAAAAGGGGTTAAGAGGAGGTGTGATGACGTTAAAAATGATATGTAAGAGGACTATGCTACCATAAGTTTCTAATGCGACAGGATCCGAAGTTCCGACAAGTCATAGAGAATATATTCAATGGTGACATAGAGAAGCAGGGGGGTTGAAAAGGGAAGTGATGATGCGATTAATGAAATATGGATACTAATGATGATGGCACGATCTTTAGCTTGCACTTGAAGTGGCTTTGAAGATTAGGCACTATGGCTTAAAAGGGTTTACCCAAATGGGTTAAGTGGCTGGGAGGAAGCTTGGAGGAGGCTAGGAGGGGGCTAAAATAGATGAAGGCTTGGAAAGCTCAAGCTCACCATCTTTCTCTTACTCACTTTCTCACTTTCTCTCATTCTCCCTCTCACTCTTCCTCCCTTAGTTTTCTTGGTGTGTTGAAATGATGAAAAGATGGGGGTATTTATAGTCTCTTGGATGACATTCTAATAATTGTAGGGACTTTGAGGGGTAAATTTTAATGTGGAAGGTGGTGATTGGTGAGGAGGAAGGGAGGTGTCACGTGTTGGAGAGCCTTCAAACATGTGCACAGTTTGGGTGCTCAGATTGGTCGGGTGACCGATCTGGCCATGTGGCCCAGATGCACAAAAGGCGCTAGACTGTTTTTTCTCACCCTAGACCTGTCTGGCGACAGGTCTACAAGGGGCTTAGACCGGTCGTCAGACAGGTCTAAGGTGGGCTTAGACCGGTCAGGCGACAGGTCTAAGGCGAGGCAGCGTTGATGTATTTCCTCTGGACTTTTTTTGTGCAAGGTGCGACCGGTCAACTGCATACGCATTTTTTTGCGCAACCACGCAGTAGTGCATAAGAAGTTGCTATTTTCGGTTTGTTGCCTATATTAACGGGTTGTAATCGAGGTTAGCTAGTATCCTAAAGTGTCCAAGGTTTTCTAATCGTGTTAGGAAGAGAGGAGAGAGTTGTGTGAGAGAGAACTTGGTATTTTCTCTGTTTTTCCTTGCTTGTGGGCTGTCAATCTCTGTAATATTCTGTTAATCATAGTAGATCGCTTTGTGCAGTGATTTTTTAGCCGTTGAGGGATTTTTCCACATGAATTTAGATTCTCTTGTGGTGAATGCTTGTGTGTGGCTTTGATTGCATAGTGTTTCTCTTTTAATCTCGTATTACTCTGTGCGTTCGGCTTCCACTTCCACTGCCAGTTTTCCCAACACCACATAGCACTTTCTTATTGGTTAGAGGGGGTGGTAAAACTGCAAATAATGAGAAGTTTGGAGGTATGGGTGGTTTTAATGCAACTGTCTCATCTAGAGGAGTAACAGCTGGTTGGGGTGAGCTCATTATAGCCTGGATTGGCACTTCGAGTGTCACAACATTTGCCTTGTATTTTATTTGAATTTAGCTAAATTTGGAGATTTTAGGTAAGGCTTGGTTTAACTTGAAAAGTGGCTATAGCTTGGGTAGGGTTAAGGCTTAGCTAATGGCTTAGGGAATGGGCAAGGCTTGGGAGTGGTTTGGGTTTAAGGAATAGGTGCTTACCGATCATCCATGCCTTATCAAATTACTAGCTTAGGTGGGGTGTCTACAAGTGGGACCCAAAAAAGTTTCACACCTTGAAAGTTATGTTGTGTAGCTAACAATCTATCATGGTGGGACTCAAAAAAGTTTCACACCTCGAAAGTTACGTTGTGTAGCTAGCAATCTATTTGGGAGAGAGAAATCAGGTGTATCTTGTTACATGGAATCATCGGAAATGACGTGTACCAATGAGAAGCGATGGCACTGAAATTTTCTGTGCCTTCAAGACAAACTATCCGCACTCATTACGAAATTGTCTTTACAAATCCTAACAAGCTAGATAAGTTGGACTCAAGCTGACTTATGAGCTGTTGTATGTAGCCCAAACCTTGCCCGATTGAGAAATGTGCCAAAATCATACATCTGAGACCAACCCTCGAGCTTAATAATCTAACCCAAGCATGGACAAGGCGGCCCAGGCCAAAAAGCCCGATAGGACAGCCCGACTCATTGATAAGCTTATGTTTATGTCTACTTTCTTCATCTTATTTGTGGATGTCGTTTGGCATGTAGGTGAGTACATGCACACCAAAAAATGTGCCTATGTCTTTTGCTCTTTACTATCTTGTTTTTGGATGGATGTGAAGTAAGCTCGTACTACTATGTTTGAAAGACTTTGAGTTGCCACCAATTGAATAAGGCCTAGAACCTACAGTAGGTTCATTGAACCTATAAAATCGTCTTGAATTAAAAAATTAGAGGCTCTCCCCAGCTGATAAGGTCTACAACCAGGGATTTTAGGTAAAGATTTTAGTGATGGCGAGGGAAAGGGTTATGCACCCTCCACTACCTACGCTTGTTTAAGGTCTTTATTTTATAAGATTTAGGACTTTTTGAGAAATTTTGGAGTTCTGGAAGGTCTTATATTAATTAACTATGTAGCTCCAACAATGTCAGAAACCGATTAATATGCCACTACTCACCTAAATTACCATTAAGGAGATTGCAATGTCTTAACTTATGATGGGTTTTAAGGATGACGTAGCTGCAAGAAAATGCAGAAAAGAATGATAAATGCGATATGTTAATGCTCTAATACTATATGAAATATTAATAATTAATAAGTCACTACTCACTCAAATTACCACTAAGGAGATCACAATGTCTAGATCTAGTATGAGTTTCAATCTAGGATGGGTGACTTCTGATACATTAGGATTCAAAATTTTGGCTAGGTGTAAATCATACAATTAAGATTCACTCAAACTATAAGCAAATGAGGTATGAGAAGAAGGATATACAAAGTATAAACAAAAAAAATAAATTGATGGTTGAATTGCCACCTATGGACGTGGAGACGTGAGAAAAGAAAATGAGAGCTAGGACACTTTTCTTAAAAGAAAATGATCATAGATCTTAAATCCCAACCTTACACTGTCGAACTTGAACTATTGAGATGACTTGAATGCTAGTGTAGACTAGGTTGGAGGATCTGGATGGGGGCACACTCTCACTCTTTTCTCTATTCTCTGTTGTACTCTCTCTCTCTCTCTCATGTCTCTATTTTTATGTCTATTCTTATCTTTTTTTTCTAAGTAAATGAGAGGGGTGACCTCTATTTATAGAGGTTGGCCTGATTTTCTAGTAATTAATAGCAACTTGAAGGGCAAACATATCACGTGGAATGATTTGAACTATTGGAGGACATGTGTCATCACAGATTTGCTTTAATAAGTGGTAAATGAGGAATTTTGCCTCTCAGGATAAGTAAAATGATCATTCCACCCTGGGGCGGTAATATTGTTGCCACCCAACCTTAGTGTTCCTTTACTGATATTCGAAAAAATCTTACGAGAGATCTTAATATTTACCCAAATTTGTAATGATTTAGGCGACAATGATATTGCCGTCTCTACATAGTTTTTGCACTTTTGAGCTCAGCAACCCTGCAATCCAATGCATGCTTGAGCCTGTTGAATGGGCATGACCAGCAACATTGTTGTTGTCTATGCACTTGTTGCCATTCCATGATGTCTTGTTGCCTTCTTAACATAAATGACATGGGGCTCAATTGGGATTTTACCTATGAAACTTAACAGCCTAGCAAGGACTTATGGCCTTATTGTGGATTTGAGTATGGCCTTATACTGTAGACACTCCACTTCAACTATTGTGGATAAATTTTTTAAGAGTTAAAAGCAAGCTCACAAGTAATCCATTCTGGTTCAAAATAGATGTACAATTAGTTGAAGTGGGGTGTCTACAGTATTATCTATTATCTATTAGTACTATTATGTTACTACCAATGCTTTCATTTTAATTCCATCTTTTAGTGTCTTTCCACTCATTCATCTCCTAACGAATCTTCTCTTAGATCCATCAAGTGATCATAGCGGAAATAATTAGCTATAAGAAAAGGATAGCTTCCTCAAACTCTGCAAATTGAATTGCTCAATGGTTGGACCATAAAACCCTCAGAGCTGTTTGGATTGAAGTCAAGTTGTGTCGCAACAAAGCTCTACAAGTACATTTGTCGGGATTAGTTGTTTGAGGTCATGTTGTTGTGAATGATTGTTCTGTTCCTTGTTTGTCAAATTCTATACATTCTTGGAAATCACAAAAAATTAAAAACAACCATTTCAAAGTAAAATTTGGTAGATTTTCCTCAAATATGAAGTTTTCATTCCCAACTCTACTTTTTTTATTCCACCAATCATCCATTTTGCAAGGGATTCTTCCCATACTAAGGGAGGGGATTAGCTGTTACCCAGGGAACACCTCAATGGGTGTTACTCTAACCGTGTGGGGCCCACCTTGATGTATTTTTTTGCATATTCTGTCCATCTGTTTTTCCATCTCTTTTTAAGATGCGATGTCAAAATCTTAAGAAGATTCAAATCTCAAGTGGACCATACCATTAGAAACAATGATGAACGGCCATAAAAAAAACCTTTTGTAGGCTACCAAAGTTTTGGATCAACAGGTTGGATGGCAAATAAACATTACGAAAATATTACGATGAGCCCTTTGGAATTTTTAATACTGAGGCACTCAACCAACACTGTTTCCTGTGGTGTGGTCTACCTGAGATTGTTGACATGCGTAGTCTTTGATTCTTTGTTGATCATATGTGGTCCCACTGGGCCCCACATATAAATTCGCAACATGATAAGGTGTATCTAGAATGTGGGGAAAAAATCTGATACTCTGGCCAGTGTGATCGTTGGTACGCGGGCATTTAGAAATCATATAGAAATTGCGGTGATCTCTTTTAAATGATCCTATGCAGTCGAGCTGTGTGGGTGCCACTATGCTGTATATGTAAGATCTAGGCCGTCCATCAGAGACTCCTCTTTCTATAGTATAGCAGACAAAAAATCCAGGCCGATCCATTACTTGGGTGGCCACACCAGCAGGAAACAGTTGAGAGGGGAACCCCCACCAATGGTTGTGCATGGACCTCAATATTGTGTATATGAAATCCAATATATTCATCTGCCCTCAATGAGGTGGCATGCCACAAACTAGGTGGGCCCCAGTGCAATCAAGGGTGGGCATCCCTGTTACTTATTTCCCATTGGTGGGCCCACTAAAGTCATGGGCCAGCCTGATTTTTGGGACAATGGAGTAAAATAAAGAAAGAAAAAAAGAAAAAAGAAAAAAAAAAGTCATCTCCTGGTGCGCTCACTGGGCCCCACTGACAATTCATTGTGGACCGATGATCATGGCTTTTTAAAGGGAACCGGAAGGAGAAAACTCTGATACTCTGGTGGACTGTGATTGATGATACGCAGGCACATAGAAATTATATAGAAATTGCGAAAGTGGCATTCAAATCATTCAAAATTAAACGGTCCAGAATATGGGTCCCAGATTAGATGTGTCATCAACCAATAATTACGGTTATTTGATTATCTGGCTATAGGATTGGTAGACATCTATTGGACGGTTAAAAAATGAAAAATCATCCAATGGTCCTCTTGCAACAAACAAGTGACACTGAATCAATGGCTGGGATTGTTCAACCAGTCTGACGCAACGACATGTATTCGTTCCACGAATTAGTTGGCTTAATTTGAGTTAAGATATGTCAAAATTTGAGTTAAGATATGCCTAGGGGTGTACAATTTTTTAGTACCTGCGTATCAAGCGTCATAGGCTGCCAGAGTATCAAATGACTCCCACAAGACATTTTCATGGTAATGGGGATGACTCTTGCGTGACATCTAAGCCGTGCATAAGGATGGATCCACCTTGAAAATGATGGGTCCCCGAAAGTCATGCCGGCCAACTAATCATGTTGGGACGCTCCCGACCGTTGAAAAATCCTTGCCAAGGGTCAGTATCAACGTGTGTCCCATTTAAAGCCAAACGGCCTATTTTTGCGCATGATCACCTACGTGCTGGAGACCACTTGCAAGTATGAGATGTCCTACGGTCCATGGCAAGGGAAGCGGATTGGACGCGGCTTTGGTGAATCCCTGACTGTGGGGCACTCCTTGATGTATATGTCTTATATCCACGCCGTCCATCCAATTAGAAAGAACATTTTAGCGAATGAACCAAAAAATGCAGCAGATCTAAAACTCAAGTCGACCTCATAACAGGAAACAGTAGTGAGTGAACACCCACTGTTATAAACTTCTTATGGGCCAACGGAATGTTTATTTGCCATCCACCCTGTTGATTAGGTCACAAAGTCCTGGATGAAAGGAACACACGAATATCAGCTTGATTTAAAATTTTTGTGGCCCTCTGGAAGTTTCTAAGTGTCACTCACCACTTTTTCTTGTGCTATAGACTATGATCTACCTGAGACTTGGATCTGCTGCATTTTTGTGCAGTTATTGTAAAATGATATGTAGAAACGGATGTACGGCGTAGATATAAGAAACATACATCATGGTGGGACCCACAGTCAGGATCCACCGAAGCCGCATCCAAGCGGACTCGGTCAGGCAGAGGCTCTGTGGGGCCCACCGTAATGTATGGGTTTTATCCACGCCCTCCATCTATGTTTTTTCGTATCGTTTTCCGCTATGAGCCCCAAAATGAGGTAAACCCAAGATTCAAGTGAACCACACAGTGAAGATGGAACTCCCACCATTAAAAACTTCTTAGGGGCTGCAGAAGTTTTGATCAAGCTGAGCTGATATATCTGTTTTCTCTTCATGACCTAAGGAACAGGTTAGATAATAAAACATCAGGGTGGGCCCTAGGAAGGTTTCAACGGTGGGCATCATTGTCACCGCTGCTTCCTGTGGTATGGTGAGTGATCTACGCAGATAGAGACGGACAGTCGTGTTATGGGATCTGTGGGGCCCACCGTGAGCTAAATGTTTCATCCACGCTGTTCATATATTTTGAAAGATCATTTTAGGATGAGTACTCAAAAAGAGGTAAATCAAAGGCTTAAGTGGACCACACAACATGAAGCAGAGGAGACTTAAATCCTACCGTTGAAAAATTCTCGGGGACCACGGAAGTTTTGGATCAAGACATACACATCCATGGGACCTTATGAACAGGTTGGATGGACAATAAACATCACAGTGGGCCCTCGGATGTTTTCAATGGTAATATTTCAATCCCCAGTGCTTCCTGTGGTGTGGTCCACTTGAGACTTTTATCTTCTTACCTTTTGGTCTCATGACTTAAAATGATCTTTCATTATATATAGACGGTGTGGATAAAACATATTGCTCAAGGTGGGACCCACAGAATCCCTGACACGACCGTTCGTCTCTATCTGCATCCTGGTGGGGTAGTACCCAATCCGCGATCAAATGGCATGTGTCACGTGGACACGGCATGAGTCTCGGTGTTTTCATGGTTTCTCGTGCTTTGTCCAGTGCATCGCGAGGCATGGGAGTTACAGTGCCTCCCGCCCACACGGCATGGTTGGACAAGATCCGGACCATTGAAAGGTTCGATAGTGAATGGGCCATTGGTATAAATTACTAATAGAGCATTCATCTGCGTTCAATTTGTGGTGCATGGATGGCTAGTACACAAAATGTATCAATTGCTCTTGTCGAGTGAGAAATTTCATGGCTAGGATTATCCCATCAAGATCATTTTTTATTTGTATAACATCTTACGTTTTTTTAGCTAAAATTTTAACACGAGTCGCACAAAGTAGATGTTGCACGCTCATTGCGGTGGGCCATACGCACACAGAAAAGATTTTTAACGGGTTAAATGTAAAAACTCATTCATTATTTTTGAGATAGTTTCGCACTTTTTGATTTATTCCTCTACACGCTACTTTTATGATGTAACTCCCGACGTATTAACCTAACACCTAACACGAATTAAATAGCCCTTTGTATGCCCACACAAAAAGAGGAGAGAAAAAACCAAGAGATTTTTTTGTCCTTGAGTTATTATTTTTTGAAAGGTGATACTTTTATTTTTGTTAGTCATGCAATGCGCACACACAGTCAGTCACACTATGCACCCACTTAGTGCAGTTAGTATGTCTCCTTTATCTTCTTTATGTACTTAAGAGGAAGGACCGTTTTCAAAAAGATATGCGGAGATGTTCATGAGACTCAGACCACGAACTCCTTGGGGTTCGGAGCCTTTAACTGGTTGGACGTCTCTGAGGAGTTTCAACAAGAAGTCTAGGTAACGAAACCAATAGGGTAAAACTCCCACTGCTAACCGCACTAATGGGTGCAACGTATGACTGACCGGGTGGGTATGTACTGCGATTAACTGGGTGGGTGTGTTGCATGACTAACCAAAAAAAAAAAAAAAAGACCACGACCTCCTTTATAGACAAAGGAGAAGGACTCTTTTAAAAAAGATCGGAAAAATTGGTCATCTTTTTTTACTGTTGATAGATGCACTTGATGGGTCATGCATTAATGTG
This sequence comes from Liriodendron chinense, assembly GCA_003013855.2. Lineage (NCBI taxonomy): Eukaryota > Viridiplantae > Streptophyta > Magnoliopsida > Magnoliales > Magnoliaceae > Liriodendron > Liriodendron chinense. Next base: position 29,257 of record PVNU02001538.1, on the reverse strand, counting down.
AGACACGTTTCTCACAATGAAAATGGTCTAGATTAATGGGTCGCATCAACACATAAGAAGAAATCGTAGAAAATGTTAGCACATTGAATTCAAACTAAATCTCTCAAGACTATTATAAAAGGGTCTATATGAGGCCACCTTAGGGTTGAATCCCCCTATACATGAGTATACGTAGGTGTGCACAGGCACACGCATCAAAACAAATGCTTTCCAAGTCAATTTTCAGGTAGGTTAGGCTTGCACCCATATGGGCTTAGGTATAGCTTAGCACATTCACAAAAGACAAAAGAGAGGATTCTAATATATACACATATTTTTTTCCATTCCCAAGCTATATGGGACTATCTTTTTTAACAAAGAGTTAAAGGAAGAAAACTACTAAAGGACAATCTACTCAAAAAACAAAAGCTATGTTTTCTCTCTTTTTCATATTTTATATTTTATTTAAGATATATTCAACAATTGCCCTAGTTGAACAGCTATATACGTGGAAAATGTTTATTTGTAAAAGTAATTATAATAGTAAAATTGGCCAAGTGCACAATGTAATGTAAAGTGCAAGGAGAGAGACGAACTAGAGAGAGAGAGAGAGAGGTAAACTAGAGAGAGAGAGAGACGAAAAGGGTGCGGTTGCACCCAAGTGTGAGCTAACACACGTATAGAGAGAGAGAGAGAGAGAGAGAGAGAGAGAGGCTAAGATTGTTTTGACAGTGGGCAATCTATTCACACTTTTTCCTGGTGTTGTGGACCACTTGAATTTTAGATTTACTCATTTTTAAGTTTACTTACTAATTGAAGGTGGTGCAGAAGATGTATAAAAAAGATGTGAGACATTCATCATAGCAGGCCTCAGATAGCTTTTGTTAACTAACTTCATTGATAATACTGCCCAAGTTACTCACAAAGACAGGTAAATGTGGGTGCTAGCTACTAAATGTGGAATAGTTAAAAAGACAAAAGTGCTATTAGTTAAAGGTGATGTAGAACGAGGACCCTCTGATGAAGGACGTGGATCAAGCACATTCCTATATCACATGGATTGGAAATGACTCAAGAAAAAAGTGACAGAATTAAGCATATTTCGGTCGACCGACCGACTGATGTCAGTCGCTCGAAATTCTTCTAGATCGCAAGTCGGACTCTGAACAATTTTGAACAATTTTGGTTAATCAACCGAGCGCCCAAACCCTCGAGTCGATCGCTCGACGACAATCGATGAATGATGGAAATTTTGCACGATTTCTTTCCTATTTTGATTAGGACTCTGTTAATATGATTTATGATTTTTGTTTTAGGCTATTTAAGTTCTCTTAAACTCGTTGTTATCCATTCAACTTTTCATATTATTAATCACTTTCGATTTTATTCGAGATTTCTCTCGTGGATTCAAGAAAGCCGGTGAATTCTAAAGGGCTTTGTGGATTCAAGCCACTTATCCCCTTGAGTAAGACGGTGATTGACCTCATCACCTCTCTCCATGCGTCAATTGGTATTAAAGCGAGTTCTTTCCATTAGATCGATGTCTCTTAACGAAGGATTGGACAACAATCCCATGGACGGTGCTCCAGGGATCTATCATCTTATAGCCGCTGTTTTCGAGGCAACGCTTGAGACTTTCAAGCAGGAGAATCGTCAAGCTATGCAAGAGTTGCGGCCTTCCTTCAACCGCATAATGGAGGCCATCATGCCACCCCGCATTCATGGTGATGATCTACATCCGATAAACGTGAGGGTTCACAGTCATGTTGTTCACAATGCGATGCCAGCGATGAATTATAAAATCACATTTGTTTATAACCGAAATTGGGTGAATCAGATGGGTCGAGATTTCGGGATGAAGGTTGATCTTTGGAGCTTCAACGATCAACTCCCTATCGAGGATTGGTTTCTTGAAGTAGAGCATTTCTTCTTCTACATGGAGATCCCCAAGGAGAAGAAAGTACCACTAGTGGTGTACAAGTTGAAGGGCGTTGCTGTGACTTGGTGAGAGTTACTTCAATGCAATCGGACACAACAAATAAAGGCCCCAATTCGCACATGGCAGCGGATGAAGCGACGACTGTAAACATGATTTTTATACAACAATGATGATCAGGATGTTGGATTAATTAGTGATGAACATCTGGTCCCTGTAGAAATGGAGGACCAACCTCATCCTTTTCAAGTGGAGGGGTAGTCTTCCATACCTGTCTAAGATCTCGTCACAGAATTTTATGGGACATGTGAGATTAATGACTTAGAAAAGGGACAAGATGTATAACTCACCATCACCTCAAAGATCATTTAAAATTATAAGGGGGTGGAGGAGATCGACACCTTAGTTGTACAAGACCATGAGGAAGGGTTCGTAGACATTCCAGAAGTCCTAAAGACGAATTTGTCAGAATCCGTGAATATCTTAGAAAGATGTCAAACCGACGATGCAGGAAATCAAAGCGATTATACTCGTTGAAATTCCTGACAATATATCCCTTCAGCAGCAGATTGGTCTTTCTCATATTGGGCTTATCTTCAACAAGACGAAGACTCCATCCACCGACCAGCCCCAATTCGAGGAGAAATCAAAGAGTTTTATCATCGTGAACCAGTAAGTGACCAAGGACACTTATTGTGGACCTAGCCCATGAAAAAAGTCTTATACGTATTACAAACCAAGTTCGTTGAAGAGGTTGAACACGGTCCATGATCCAAGTCCAAAAGTAAACTCGATGACAAGTTTATTTCAAGTAGAAGGGGTCTGATGTAGAATGACAACCCCCTGATAAAGGACGTAGATCAAGTACATTTCTATCTCACATGGACCAGAAATGACCTAAGGAAAAAATGGCAGAATACAGCATATTTCGATCGATCGACCGACTAATGTTGATTGCTCGAAATTCATCTGAATCGCAAGTTGGTCTCTGAATACTTCTGGACAATTTCGGTCGACCGACCAACCGAGTGCCTGAATCCTCGGGTCAGTTGCCCGACAACGATCGACGGATGATGAAAATTTTGTGCGATTTCTTTCCTATTTTGATTAGGACTTTGTTAACATGATTTACGATTTTTATTTTAGGCTATGTAAGTTCTCTTAAACTCATTGTTATTCATTCAACTTTTTATATTATTAATCAATTTTGATTTTATTCGAGATTTCTCTCGTGGATTCGAGAAAGCTTTGGTAAATTCTAGAGGACTTTTTGGATTCAAGGTAGTTATCCCCCTGAGGAAGACAATGATCGACCTCATCACATCCCTCCCTACGTCAGAAGGACCAACAACATTGTTCTATTTAGCCAAATTCCACCGAATCTTGCAATTACATTTAGAAATGTCCTAAATATGACAAGGAAGTGGGTAAAAAAGTTAACATGATTAAATAATTTTTGTTCTTGTCCCAAAACACTCTCCCGACCCTTAAATAATCCCTAAAATAAATCCTAAGTATTTTCGTTGTTCGTGAGAACTTCAAATATTTTGCTCTTTTAGTATCAGGCAAGCATTTAAAAAACCAGGGTTATTGACCTTTCTTAAAACGTCTTTTATTACGTTTTAAAATCTAAGTCCTAAGTAGGGCTACTCAAGACTTAAATTTTGAGAACGCGAGCAATTTAATTTTCTTTTATCGCATCATATACGTTCATTCAAGTCAAATAAACGTCCATGCATAAACTAAATAAAAGTTTACCATTAAATTAAATCAAACTTAATAGATATTCAAATCACACCATCTAATACTTAAGTCATCACTTTTTAAATATTTGTTCAATTACATCGTTAACTTCAAACTTTTTACCTAAAATCTAATGAATCAAAAGAAAACTTTAATATAGATATCCGACTATTTGTAATATTTCAATTTTGCACCCATGACATTGTTCAAAGTGGGGTAAGCATGCATAAGCTTAGTAAGATCACATCCTTCCCCAAATCTTAAAACTTCAAATTTATATCAAACTAATCATTTACAATAAAATATATTTTAAGTGAAGTACCAAGAATAAAGGAAAATAAATTAAAATATCGGAATGGTAAAGATAATATGAATCCAATGCTTTCATGAATTCTCATAAATAATAAATTAAACAAATATCACTCTTTCCTATTAGCTTTTAAGAATAACCTAAGACAGTGCACCCATGATCTTTTAGAAACAATCCAAGCTAAGAACACGTACCCGTGACCTTTATAAACAATCAAAGGCAGTGCACCTGTGAATCTTTTAGGAATAATCTTAGACAGACCACCTATGAATCTTTTAAGAATAACCCAAGGCAGAGAGCACTTATAATCTTTTAGGAATAATCCAAGGCAGAGTGAATCTTTTAGGGATAACTCAATGCAGAGCACTTATGCTATTGTCACGATTGCATAAACAATTTAAGATGCATGTATGTCATGGAGATTCAATAATAAGTAAGTAAACAATGAAATTATTCATGTATATGAATAAAATGAATTTAAGATTTTAGAAATTTCACATAAATAACCTAAAAATTAAATTTCTACTATACTATGGTGTAGAATTTGTAGAATAGTGTAAAAAATCGTTATTGTCAAGAGTTAATCCCTGTAATTTCTGTAAGGCTGAGCTATGAAATTCCTTGGCACCTATTAAAGAAAATTCTTTGGGCCATTTAGATTTCTCTAGTACTGAGATAAATCAAGGAGAGACCTTCTAGGTTGGAAGACTATCATTGATATTGGATCAACATGCACAATTGGATTTTAGGTATGATTTAATATTCTCAAGTTAGTTTTTTTATTCTAAAAATTATGTATGATTATACTTTGAAGATCTTAGAATTAGGATTTTATTTTTGGATTCGGAGAAAAACAAATTTTATTGTGCATCTCTGATGAAATCTCATAAGTGACACCAATCAAAATGTTATGATTATTTTATCAAGAAAAATATAATTCATGGTCCATCAATGGTGTGACCCATCTCACCAATTGCTTTAATTATAGAACTAAAGGCAACAAACATCGTAGAAACTGAAAACCTAAACATATAGTGCATATCCTTAAGACAAGTGTACCTACTTGCCTCCTTATATAATTAATTCAAGTTACCGCACGTCACAAATATAAAAGATTCAAATCATTCAATCACTTAGCTCTACTTGGTGAAAAAATTATTACAATTTTATTGGATAATGTATACTTTTGTAAAATGACAATAACAACTTTCGTCTTATACTATAAAAAAGATAGAAACTGAGATAACAAGGGTAAATAGAGAAAATTGCTAATTTTCAAACATATTTTGTCTGTGTTTACAAAACAAGTTTTTATGAAAAATACTTATTGTCTAATATTAATATTTTTTCAGACAAATTATCAAAGAATTTTTCAATACTTATAAATACTAAAATTTAGCACTTCAAATTTTCATTACCTAAATTAATTTTCACATCTTATTTTTCAATTTCTCAAACAGGATCTTAGTGAAGAAGAAAAAATTTGATTGTTGTCCTATAGGCGCAAGTATATTACTAAACTACAAAAATCTCTTGACTTCTTTTCTCTTTTTTCTTTTTCTTTTCCCTTCTTATGACATTGGATTTTTCATTTCTCTTTTCTTTTATGATTTTGCTTTCCTTACATGCATGCAGGTATTGTTTTGAAATACGAGACGATCGATTCTAAAAGCAACCATGTTCGGAATTCTAAATTATTAGATGCCCATATAAAAAGTCCTAGTCAAAATCATCTAATCAATAAAGGAAAGATGAGAGATGGCTCGAAAATCAACATTTTACACCATAATTGGACATTCCATGACCATGACTGCCTGTGAGACATTAATGAGTCATATAGGATTTTAGAGAAATAGCCGGTCAAGTGAACGAGATAACAATTCAAGAAATAACCAGAAGTAGTATAATAGTTTTCACAATAAAGAACATGATGGCTTTCAACATATGATGCAGGGAGAACATGGTAGGTCGATCACCGTCTCCCTAACCGATTGTTTCTCAAATCCACGAGAAGAAATAAAAGGATAAATGAGGAAATTAATTCTGAGTAATTGTTTTTCGATAGATTGAATGAATAGAAACGGAATTACAATGCATATAAATAGAAAACTAAACCCTAGGTAAAGTACCAGACTCCAACTCAAACTCAAACTCCTAGAAAACGCAACTTACTATAAATAGTAAACTTACTATTTATAAAAGTCATTCAATCATATTAGAACTCTTGATTTTCGGCCAAAAATAGAAAGTTATCAAACGGGCCCAACCATGTTGTTCTACTAAATATTCTAAGCCCTTTTCATGTTGGGCACTAACTCTAAAACCGTACAGATCCAAAGTTATGATCGAATTAAAACTGATTATAAATAGTAAAACTGAAAAATAAACTAACCTAATGACCGTTGATATGGTCGAATCTCGCAATTCCGATATGGGCAACCCGGCGTAGCAGGGTTGGGTGGCTAAAATAGCTCGAGATACCCCAAAATGATATATTATATGTTCAGAAAGTCATTCTGAATTGCGAGATACGTTCAGTTTACAGTCCTAGCCATCCAGATCACTTTCGACCCCGACCGGTCTTCTTTTGGTTCATTTGGGCCATGAAATATAATCAACAACCTGTTCTACATCAACATAGCTGACCGACAATTCTTACCCGCTATATTGGGGATCCGGCCCATTTATCAAGTGGGTCCCACTGTGAACATCAATATCATGTCGTGTGTATTATAAGGCTTTTCCAGATGTGTCCCAGAAAGGTATGGCTCTTGAAAAATGACTGATGTCTGTATTCACGGTTAACACATGGCCCATCTAATGAGTGGACGACAAGCTCAGTTTTTTTTTTTGGGTAAGGACAGATTTTGGGCTTATCTGATGAATGGCTCTGATCCTGCATATATGTCACGGCAATGGCCGCTTCCGTGTAGCGACCGTGGACTGCTTTTCTCATTTGCCCGCAAGCATAGAAACCACAAGAGTCCAAGGAAAAGCCAAACGTAGCTTGCGTCTCAGTTTCTTGGACTTGGTTCTCCACGTGTACTTCTACAAATACCAACTGCGGTCAACCTGCCATGTATTTATGAAATATTTAGCCCTGATTATTTGGGACCCATGTCGCTGATCTTGTCAGAAGTTGCGGCCAGTAAACTGCCAGGGTCGCGGATTGCCTGCGAAAGCCTTTCGCAGGCATCTCCTGCCAAGGAATCTGTGTGGGGCCCACCGTGAGGTTTGTGATAAATCTACGCCGTCCAACCGTTTTGTGAGATCATTTTAGGTGTTGCGACCAAAATTGAACGGGATCCAAGATTTAAGTGGGCCGAAAACATGATGATTAAACTACCACAATTGAAATATTCGTGGGGCCACAGAAGTTTCGAATCAGGAAAATATTTGTGTTTTCAGTTCATCTCAGTAGGAATGACATTATGAACGGTATGGATGGCATATAAACATCATTGTGGACCCCATAGAGGTTTCAATGGTAAGAATTTCCCTACACGCCTTTTGCTTTAGTGCGGCCCACTTGAGTTTTGGATCCCATTCATTTTTAGTTGCAACGCCTAAAATGATCTCACAAAACGGTTGGACGGTGTAGATTTCTCACAAACCTCACGGTGGGCCCCACCCAGATTCCTTGTGCAGGAGATGCCTACGAAAGGCTTTCGCAGTCAATCCGCGCCCCTACTACTGAACCGACGTCACCACGTTATGTGGGCCCACCATGATGTATGTGTTGTATCCACACCTTCGATCCATTTGGAGAGATCATTTAGGGCATGAGCTAAAGAATGAGTCAGATACAAATTTCAAGTGGACCCACCATAAAAAAACAGTGGGGAGAGTGAGTCCACCGTGGAAACCTCCCTAGGGCCCACCATGATGTTTATTTGAGATCCAACCTGTTTATAAGTTAACACTGACATGGAACAATGGAACAAGGGAAAACATAAATATAAGCTTGATCGAAAACTTCTGTGGCCCAAACAATTTTTTAATGGTAGTCGTTCAATCCCTACTAATTTCTGTGGTGGGTAAACTTGAACTTTGGATCTGCGTCATTCTTTGGCTCATACCCTAAAATGATCTCTCCAAATGGATGGACAGTGTGGATGCAATAAATATATCAGTTGGACCCGGTGTTACGTCAGTTCAATAGCGAGTCTGGCTACTGTAACCACATTATGTGGGCCCCATATCCACACCGTCCATCCATTTGGAGAGATCATTTTAGGGCATGCTTCAAAGGACGAGGTAGATCCAAAGTTCAAGTGGAACCCACCATAGAAAATAGCGGTGATTGAACGCCTACAATTAAAAACTTCTTTGCGCCGCTACGTTTCCGATCAAGCTAATATTTGTATTTTTTCTTGCTTCATGTTTTTGTTAACTTACAGACAGGTGGGATCTCAAATAAACATCATGGTGGGCCTTAGGAAGATTTCAATTGTGGGTGTCACTGCCCGCACTGTTTTCTGTGATGGGTCCACTTGGAACTTTGTATCTGCCCCATTCTTTGGCTCCTACCCTAAAATGTTCTCTCCAAATGGATGGATGGTGTGGACACAACACATACATCATGGTGGGCCCAGAGAACTTCTTCAGTAGCGAGACTGGCCGTCCGTTGTTTCCAGGTATGTCCGGCACTATAGGACGTGGCTTAGGTACTACCACTGCATGCCCCAGTTCAGAACAGGCTGGGCCTCTGAGGTATCCACCGTGCTTTATGGGTTTATCCATACTGTACATCCATTTTTGGATATCATTTTAGGATATAATCTTAAAAATGAGGCATATCAAAAGCTCAAGTGGACCACACGTTGGAGATTATACGCCCACCATTAAAAGCTTGTTAAGAGCTGTGGAAGTTTTGGATCAAGCTGATATTTGTTTTTTACCTTTATCCTAGATTATGTGACCTTATGAACAGGTTGGATGGAAAATAAATATCACGGTGGGCCCTAAAAAAGTTCCAACAATGGACATCATTATCACCATTGCTTCCTGTGGTGTAGTCCTCATGAGCCTTTGATATGTCTCATTTTGGGTATTATACCCTAAAATGATATGTAAAAATGGATGGACCATGTGGATAAACACATACGTCACTGCGGGCCCTCACTGCCCTAGCCTGTTCCGAACTCGGGACTGACGGGGTAATACCTAATCAGCCTCCGGCAAGCCGCAACATGATGGTTCACGTTTATTTGTTCGGATATTCTACACGGGGTAGTACCTCATGTGACTCTTGCATTTAATGCAAGCCAAGCTTACTATTTGGTGTGTCCACCTAGCTTTGGATGTGCCTTTTTTTTGTTCGGACTTTAAAATGATATGATAAAAGGAACGGACGGGCGGATGAGCAGATACATAAACATGGGTCCCCACACATATCCGCCTGCTCGTGGCTAGAGCTAAAGCTGGGCATGGGGTCGGGTCAACTTAATTGACTGGACTTGGCCGAACTGTTCAAACTTGATTCGGATCTGTTCGATGGTCTAAGTCGGCCGAGTTGAGTATTAAATCCTAGATCCGAATTTTACTTGAGTCAGTCCCAAATTATACTTAAACACAACCTGACCCGACCCGAATTCGAACCAAAAGAGAACCGACTCGACCCAACCCGAAACCCGATCCGATTCGGTATCGGGTATATAACTTAAAAAAAAAAAAAAAGGCTAATATTTACCTTACCCGCCTGCATTTACCCATTTAGTATTTACCATACTCGCGCGCTATGCTGTTGCCCCACCCAACTGGCCGTCATCCTCCTCCTCATTTCTTCTCCTTCTCCTTCCACTTCTCCTCCTCCTCCTCCTCCTCTAGTTGAGCGTCATCATTGGCACTCGAAAACTATAAGGTAAGGATTTTATTATTATTATTATTATTATTATTATTATTATTATTATTGTTCTTTCTCATTTGTTTGTTGATTATTGTTCTAAAAAATTGAGAATTTTTGTAGAGTATTGGTTAAATGTTGAAATTTGGAATTTTTTTATTTTATAGATGAACTTGACTTAAATTGGCTCTTACTCGATCCGGCTCGGTCCTGTGATTGGGTTGGATAGATTGGATTGGATCAGGCTATGAATGGTTCAAATCGATTCAGGCCTAGCTGACTCGGTACCAAGTCTGATCTGACTTAGTTCAAGCCTTTTTCTTGGAAAGATAGGATCGGGTCAGCCCAAACTCAATTCAACTCGACTCAATGCCCACCTCCATATGCAACCGTATTATAAGAAATGGGTCGCTACATCCACCGTTGAAACCTTTATAATGCCTATAGTGATGTTTATTTATCATCCAAGTTATTCATAAGGTCACACAGACATGCATGCATGAAAGGAAAACACAAATATCAGGTTGATCTAAAACTTCCCCGGCACTTAAGGAGTTTGCAATAGTAAATGTTTTGCCCCCACTGCTTCCTGTGGTGTAGTCCCCTCGAGCTTTGGATATTCTTCATTTTTGGCCTCAAGTCCTAAATTTTGCTACAAAAATGAGTGAACGGATAATACATATACATCACTGTGGGCCCACAAAGTTTACTCAGTACGCTATACAGATAACTCAGTTCGCATTCCGGTTGGCCTGCATTAGCGTCGTTTGCCCTACGATGGTTTCGACATGGATGTTCAATCCGGCGCTGCCAGTAGCGTGTTATGTGGGACCCAAAATGATGTATATGTTTTATCCATTCCGTCCATCCATTTTGGATCATTATTTTAGGGCATTAACCTAAAAATGAGGCAGATCAGAAAATCAGGCGGACAACACCACAGTAAAACAGTGGTGATTGAACGCTTACCATTAAAAACTTCCTAGGGCCCACTGTAATATTTATTTGCCATCCAATCTGTTGACTAGGTCCCACAAACATGAATGAAGGGAAAAAATAAATATCATCTTGATCTAAAACTTTTGTGGCACCAAAGTTTCTAAAGGTCGGTGTCCACCTGAGATTTTTTTTTTATCAGTTTGATTTCATTTTCAGGCTTATGCCCTAAAATGATCCGTTAAAAAGGATGGACAGTGTGGATAAAACACATACATCATGGTGGGGCCTGCAGCACTCGGCGTCCGGGCCACGCACAGCATTTTTTAAAAGTGGGTCGGTGGTTACATGCGGGCTGCACCAATGAGATCACCTCCGGCTTTCAGCGGCCTCACCGAATGCAAACAGCATGGTGGGTCGCACAGGCAGAAATATGTCAAAGATCAGGCGGGCCGCACACGTATCAGGGATCCGGCCGTTCATTAGGTAGGGTACAAGGTAAACATGCCGTGCACAAAAATAATGGTGGTCCACAAAACAAGCGGTTATAAGAAAACATACCATTTAGGGCCGTTTGGATACCACCAAATAAGTTGCTTTTCTTGCTGATGGCAGCAGTTAATTAACTTATTTGAGATAAGTTAGTTTGCTTAATAAATAATGATCAATATTACTTATTTGCTAAAATTCACCACCTAGGTGCTTGTCCGTAGCCGTGAAAGTGTTGATTGTGTGGCAACCGCCCAGCCACATTGACCATCTAGCTTGCTCGGCCCACTGCGATATATTTGATCTGTGCCATGCATCTGGTTTGGATGTGAGTGGGGCTAGCATGTGAGGCAGATCTAAACCTCAGGTGGACCCTATATCAGGAAGCAACATTGATAATGATGACACCGTTAAAACCTCCCCAGCCACAGCGTGATGTGTTTTACTCATGCCATTTATCTGCTTTTCCAACTAGTTTTGAGTGGCCCAATGGGTAGTGGGGTCACATGCTGTGCACATGAAATCCACACCGTTTGCCCTTGTTGGTTCATACCAGAAATGAAACAAATCCAACATCAAATGGACCACAGCTCAAGAAACAATGGTCATTGACGCCCACCATTGGTCAATCCTAATGATGAGTGGCTCATATCCAAGGCGGGCCTTGCATGATGGATAGCCCACATTCGAGGTGGGCCCCACATTTGGGACGATCCACATTAAAGGTAGCTCCAGATGATGGGCAATGGATATTGATGGTGGGCCCACTTGATGGATGTCCAACATTAAAGGTGGACCCTACATAAAGAACGGTGCAGATGGCCCATATCCAAGGTGGGCCTCACATGATGTACTACCCACATCAAAGGCAGGCCCACACAATGAACAATCTACACCAAAGCTTGGCCCCAAATGATGGATGGTCGATGTGCACGGACCAAATAGAGTTGAGGAATAATGTTTGAAATAAACATGCTTTTCTACTTTTTTGGCTAATAAACTTGGTAACCAAAAATACTTATTTACTAAGTGAGCAGAAACCAAGATGAATTACTTGCCTAATAAGTAGCTTATCTTAACAATCCAAATGGGCCCTTAATGTGTCAGTGTGGCTAACTTTGATGAGCATAAAATGCGGATTCTTCGCAGGTGGACTGTTCACAATAAGAATGGGATTTTTACTGCAATAGCCCAGAGTTGTGGCTATTTTTACTAAAAAATCAATTTCTCATCTAGTTCTTCATTTTGGCCGGTTGATGAAAAATAAAAAATTTATGGTTGAAAATGCCCCTCCGACTGATTCCCCATGAGCACTATGGATTCCCCTAGGGCACGGTGGATTCACCCTGCGCACATGGTGGTTAGAGGAACATTCGACTGTAAAATTTTTAATTTCTCGTCAAAAGGCCAAAAACGATGAGCTGGAAGAGAAATTAGACTTCTAGCAAAAATAACCACAACTTAGTACTATTGCAGTAAAAATCCCTTAAGAATGCCGGGCCGTTTCTCTGACACATTGTTCCGTTCCTCGTACATGGAAGCCGATTGTGTACTGAGTAAATTATGTAGGACCCACCATGATTTTCTTATTATCCACTCCGTCCATCCATTTTATCATATAATTTTATATCTGGAGACTGCAAAAATGAAGGATATCCAAAGCTCAAGTGAATCACACCACAGGAAATAGTGTGAACGCATATTGTTGAAAAATTCTTTGCGACTACAGAAGTTTTTTATCAGGATGATATTTATGCATTACCTTAATTCATTTCTGTGTGATCTTATGAACAGGTTGGATGACAAATAAACATCACTGTGGGCCCTAAGGAAGGTTTCAATGGTGGAAATCATTTTTCCTGTGGTATGGTCCACTTGATCTTTGGATATACTTCAATTTTGGGTCCAACCCCTAAAATGAGCTGAAAAAACGGATGGACCACATGGATAAACCACATAAATTCACGGCGGGTCCAACAGAGTTTACAGCGTACTGAGTAATTCAGTATACAATCCCATTTCCTCGTTCATTTGAACGGCCCTCCTTGAACCGCGGCCCACTAGAAATTAGAATTGTTCAAAAATGAACAATTCAATACCATGTATGCCCTTCGACCAGGTAGAAAATAATGAGAAATGCCTTCACATTCTGGCAATGTGTGATGGATGATTACACATGCATTTAGAAGTTCACGTGAAATTGCATACGTGGCATACAAGTAATTCAAACTAAACCGTCTAAAATAAAAGTAATTTTTAAATGTAACCTTAACCAAAAATTACTTTTGCTTGGTGATCCAATTACTAGATTGATAAATATTTATTGGACGATTAAAAAAAAACTCCATCCAATAGTCTTATTTCAGAAAACAAGCGTCTACCACTCAAAGTCTTGCCTCCTAGCCCAGCTGGAAGATGCCTAGGCCTTTTGGCCTTTCAATAGCAGGTCTCAGGTTCATAGTGCCAACGAGACACACTAACCCCAGTGTGGTTGTGCAACTAACAGTGTGGGTGCATTGCATGACTAACAACAAAAAAAAGAAAAAAAGTAGTATCAACTAATCTGATTTTTGCCTTTCAATAGCAGGTCTCAGGTTCATAGTGCCAACGAGACACACTAACCCCAGTGTGGTTGTGCAACTAACAGTGTGGGTGCATTGCATGACTAACAACAAAAAAAAGAAAAAAAGTAGTATCAACTAATCTGATTTTTGCCGCTACAGTGGATTCTACAATTTGGTTGGTTTAATTCAATTTAATCTGTCAATCAACTTCAGTCTCTCTTACTTCTTATACATTGTTTGTGTGGAGAGTAGGCTTCCCAAAGGTAACGGAAGAGTGCAAAGTTTTCCTCGATCAGACAGAGACAAGCAATCGAGTGCAGAGGCAGAAGGGAATTCGACCGTAAGACCCACATGTCAAGCAAGAGCAAACTATAAGACCCACATGTCGAGCAGGAACAAAAACCGGCCTTAGTGATCTGATGATGTTGAGTAGAAGGGCCATCATCTTTGGAACCTTGGACGGGAAATCATCATATGCATGAAATAAACAGATGGATATCACGTTTGCTCAATTGCCTTTTTGGTCAACTTGCTTTGGATGGCTGGGAATCACTTATGCTTGTGCGAATTTGGGTAAACAAATTGAGTTGCATTGTCGTATAGTAGTTTGATTTCTTTAAATGAGGGGACTTTGGGTCAAAATGTCGAATGTAGTCTTGATGTGATTAAATACCGAAGCGTATGTGTTTGGATATGACTAAAATAGCATTTTGTTAATGGGTTTATTTGGAACCCATTGTAGCATTGTGTACGTAATAGAGTCACTTGGATGAGTTAGGATTATTTTATGATGATTGTGAATAATCTGCGGTGCGCTACATATTGGTATAACCCTATCTGAATAGTGCTATCGAGTGTTTGGATGATATAAATTAGCATGTCATCTCTTAATAATAAGAAAATATATAAATTATTTTAATTTATTAATAAATAATGAAATAAGGTACTCCATTTATTAATTCTTAAAAACAAATCACACAGATAGAATCATACGTGGGTGTATTGTAGATATTGGGGATGGAGAGAGAGAGAGAGAGAGAGAGAGAGAGAGAGAGAGAGAGAGAGAGAGAGGTGTTCTAGGGGGGATTCCTACTTTGTTTTCCACTTGTCCCTAATCTGCCTTTTTGCTGGGATGATGTCCGAGCAAACTCAGTAGACATGCTCATTGTGGTGGGCCCATATAGTATTTGTTGCGAGAACTCACTAATAATACACCTTCATATGGTCAACATGCTAAGGGGAGAGGTGTATGCTTGTAACTCTTAGGAAGTAATTGAAGTCTCAAAAATGCCTTGGAAGAAGTCAAGGTTGTTTGCTCTTCATAATTATAATTTTGAAGGGTAAATTTACACACACACACTTCTAGGTAAAATATAAGTTATTTAAAAGCTCTTTACAAGTAGAATATGAATATAATATTAGACAATGACCACAGTTTTTAATTCCTAAAATACCCAATTTTATATAAATAGATATATATGGATGATCATGTGATTTTCAAGCTGTGCCATGCATACATAATGGTGGTCACAATTTGGATGCTAAGGTTAACCTAAAGCATCTCTTGTATGTTGTGGATGAGCTTTCATAATTTAGCCAAAAGTGGTAGCAAACGCATCATTCTTACTGTAAGAGACCAATTCCACTAAAAGTCATTGTGGAAGGTTTTATTCTACTAGTTATTTATCTATGTGTAAAAATCCATTCACCTGCCAATGAAAGTTATTGATCACTTGTATACTCATTTGGTTTTCACCTTTTTATACATTATTGCCTATATGGGGTCCACCATGTTGGGCATGTGAATCTATATCCAACTCATGTATTAATTAACTCCACCATGACAATGGGATGTCCAAGAATTAGGTTTATCTAATCATTATGTGGCCGGCACAATAGAAAATAATAAACTACCCCCAAAATCCTATGAATCCGTGTGGTGGCCACAAAATGGTTGGATTGGCCTGTTTTTTTTACCGTCTGCCTTCCGTGATGGGAGACCTAATTAGATATGTTGGGTGCCATAAAAACTTCACAATAGGAACTACAAATAACCCTTGTAATAAAAGCCTGTTTGGTTAATGATAATAAGTATATTACCAAAGTAGACACGAGGTCTACTTTAATTAGGTAATTAAGCAGTCTTTTAAAATCATATTTAAGACTTTTGACTGCATTTGGAAAAGTTACGGGCGAAAATATCTCTACTTCTTCTTGTTCTTCTTCTTTATTTTTCCCTCTTTTCTAAAATTCCCCTTGAATATCTTATTCTTCTTTAGAAAATAAAAAGAGAATAAAAATATCAAATAAATAAAATAATTTATTTTTTTCTTCCTACGTTTTTTAAAGAAATTAACAAATAAATTAATTAATTAACTAATAAATAGATATAACATTCTTAATCCTCTTAAATAAAAAATAATAAATAAAAAGAAAATATAAATAGAAATATCAAATAAATAAAACAACTTACTCATTTGTTTCGCTCTTCTTTTTCCTCTTCTTCCTTTTTCTAAAAGAAACAAATGAATAATAAAATTAACTAATAGACATGCAAAAAAAGCATTCTTAATATTCTTAAATAAAAAATAAGAAAAAAATTTAAGAAAAAATTTACCAATAATGATCCATGTAATGCACTAACGACAACTTTTATAATGTACCAACAGTGAACAAGGACCCCCATAATGTGCCAGCAGTGAACCATGACCCTCGTAGTGTACAAACAACAACCTCCATAATGTACGAAAAGTGAACCGTGTCCCTCGTAGTGTATCGACAGTGTTGATTTGTCCCACATCAGTTGGGAGGGGGGTGGGATTTGTCTTCATATATCCTGGAGTTACTCCACCTAATAGGTTAACCTTTTGGGTGTGACACTACAATGGTATTAGAGCCTACATTATCCACCCAGTCCATGCCTCAGGCCCACGTGAGCAGGCGGAGGGAGAGGCCCACCATGCATGCGTGTTGCACGCCTCAAGTTCCGTTGTGGGAGGGAGGTTGTTGGTTTGTCCCACATCCATTAAGAGGGGGGCGGGATTTGTCCTTATATATCTTGGGGTTACTTCACCTAATAGGTTAGCCTTTTGGGTGTGACACTATAGAGAGTGACCTTAACAATACGCTATAAGCGAACACCAACACCTGTAGTATACTAAGAGCGAACCGCAACTCTCGAAATGTATTAACAATGAGTTACGACTCCTATAGTACACTAATAGTGAATTGTGGTCCTCGCTATATACCAACAATAACCCTCACAGTGTACCAACAGTAAATCGCGACCCCACAAGATACCAACAATGACCCCAATAGTGCACCAATAGTAAATCGCAACCCAACAGTATACCAACAACAAATCATGACCCCATAGTGTACCAATAGCGACCGCTACAGTATATCAATAGTGAACCACGACTCCAGTAGTGTATCAATAGCAAACAATGACCACCATAATATACCAACATCGACCATCATAGTATGCAATAGAGAATATCGACTATACATTGCAGGGTCACTATTGGTACATTTTTTTAGATTTCATTTTTTTTATTTAAGAAGATTAATAATACTTTTTTTCTTCCGTTCGTTGGTTAATTTTTCTAGAAAAAAGAAAAATGAAAAAAAGAATGAAAAGAAAAGGATAAGTTGTTTTATTTATTTAATATTTTTATTTTCATTCTTTTTTATTTTCTCTTATTTTTATTTAAGAAGATCAAGAATATTTTTCTATTTATTAGTTAATTTTTTTTATTTATTTGCCCTTTTTCAGAAAAAATGAGGAAGAAGAAGAATGAAAAGAAGATAAATTATTTTATTTATTTAATATTTTTATTTTCATTATCTTTCTATATTGTTTAGAGGAGAAGAAGATATTAAAGGTATATATTTTTATAATTTACTTATCTCTTGTTTTTTTTTTTAGAAAAGAAGAAAACAAGAAAACAATAAAAAGAAGTAGGGGCATTTTGCTAGTAAGAGGTCTAATTTTTTTTTTTTTTTTTTTAAGAAGATGCTGAATTACCTAATTAAGTATACCTTAGGTGTACTCTGGTAATAAACCTAAGAGTAATTATAAGGAATTAGGAGTAAATAAGTAATGATTACTTGGTAATTTCCTTCTCTAAGATGTTAACGGTATTAAGGTGTCATGTGTTTATGTGGCAAAACTTTGTGGGTCCGACCATCACAAATGTATCCATCCATGCCATTCATTCATTGTGCTATATCAGTTTACGGCATGAGCCCAAAAAATGAGGTAGATCCGAAGCTCAATTGGATCACACCACAGGAAGCAGTGACAATAATGATGCCCAACATTGAATCCACTGCTTTCGTGATGTGGTCTACTTTAGCTTTGGGTCAGCCTCAATTTTGGGCTCATGACCTAAAATGATCTGAAAAATTGAAATGGATGACATGTATATAACACGTACATCATGGTGGGCCCCAAAAAGTTTTGGGTTGAGTTTTGCCCGATCTGACACCTCTCCTCCAACAGAGAGTAGTTCTTATCATTGTTCTGTTACTACCGTGTACCAGCATTTACTAACAAACAGGCCCTAACTTGGAAGAGGGAAACGACCTCCCACAACTAAAAGGCAGGCAGGAAAGGGGGAGATGAGAATAGGGCTCTCAATGGAGCGGGTTAGATTCGAGATCCCATTGGCTCTGAATGTATATAATGTGGATTTGGATCTTAAAATAGGTCTAATTATTTAAATGAACCGGATTTGGATCTTAAAATAGGTCCATTTGCTTAAATGGACCAGATTTGGATTAACAAAAACATATCCGAGTCCGATCCAAATCAGACTCATTGTCACCTTATTGTATATGTTATATTCGTGCTGGCCATCCATTTTCCATATTATTTTAGGCCATGTCTCCGCTCTTAGGTCAATCTCATCACAGTCAATAGTAGGATTTGCATCATTTTGTTATTAAATTAAATATATTATATTATATATTTTTTAGATTTGTAATGAGGTGGATTCGGACCTAGATCCAACCCGAATCAGATGGTTATATGAATTTTGAATCGAAACGGATCTAACTATTTATAAACAGATCAGATATGGAAAACACCTTTTGGATCCGAGTTCGATCCGAATCCGTCTACAGATATTCAAACTTGGAGTCCGATCCGATCCAGATCCAACCCATTGAGAGCTCTAGATGAGAACCCTGGCTGGAGGAAAATTAATGTAACGTTGAGCTTCCATGCCAGCTAACACGAGGAGCATGCTTCCGACTGCTGGATGGCACAAGTGTCAAAGATCCGAGCCATTCATCAGATATGGTACGCAATGAACATGTCATGGGCAAAAAATTGCTGGTCTAAGGTTTATATATCACACTTGTATGAGAAATATGGGCAGTTGGAAATTTTGTCCAATTGTCCAAATCCAAACATGTGTGGCTCACTTGGTGAGTTTACCACCCTAATTTTTGGTACACGGTATGTTCACAATTCACTCTACCCAATGGACGGTCTGGATTGATGACATGTGCACTGTCTATGGTAAGGTACTAATACCAGTGAATGGCTTTTTCATATGCTTAATGGGAGAATTGGAGACCGTTAAAAGTCCTTCCCACATTTCGCTTATCCAGGAAGTTGTATTTTTAGCTTTATGGGAATCCAGCTATTTGAATAATGCCCTAATTGAAATTTGAAGCCCATAAAAGAGGCACAAAAGAGCATTGTGTTGATAATGCCCCCACCTGGACTGAAATGGGTCCAGGCAGGAGCTTTGTGGGGTCCACCGTGATGTATGGATTTTATTAATGCAGATTAACCATTTTTACTTATTGTTTTAGGATTTGAGCCCAAAAATGAAGAAGTTGTTTTAGGATTTGAGCCCAAAAATGAAGAAGATCTAAGGCTCAAGTGGACCACACCACAGGAAGCAGCAGTGATAATGACACCCGCTGTTTAAATCTTCCTAAGGCCAACTGTAATGTTTATTTGCCATCAAACCTTTTCATAAGGTCACATAGACCTGGATGAAGGAAAAAAAAAATTTCAGCTTGATCCAAAATTTATGTGGCACCCAAGAAGTTTTTAATGGTGGGTGTTCAATCCCCATTGTATGGTGCACTTAAGCCTTGGATCTACCTCTCTTTTTTTCCCTCATATCTTAAATCAATCTTTAAAAATGGATGAACAGGGTTGATGAAACCCATACATCACGGTGGGCCCCACAGAGCCCCTGTCTTCACACATTTTTCATCAAGGCTGCGGCAGTACGCAATCCACTTCCGTGTTCATACTTCTTTTATAGCATAACCCGTTGACCCGTGGAGCGCAAACAATGCTATGATGGATGTCAAATGGTCCCCCATTTGGAAGCATAGATTCCAAGGGATTTGTTGGGATTTCAGCTTTTTGGGTAATTTGGTAATGAGGATTTTGATTCTTCCAAATTCCATAAAAGAGCCCCTTTTCATTCCTACCTTAAAGCTAGTATGCAAAATCTTTTTAATGTCATAGGTATGGAAATTCATTGGATTCCACAAGATTTTAATGGATCGTTTGTCACCATGGATTTGAGGAGAAGTGAAGAGAAACCGGTTGCTTTATTGTGTTTGAAACCATGGATTTGATGAGAAGTGGGTTTGAGAGGAATTTAGGAGAATTTTAAGAAAGCATTTTTAGCTCTTTGTCAAATCTTTTATATAAAAGTGGGATTTAAGGAGAAATCCTCCCCAACGGGGACCCAACATAATGTGTCCCCAACTATGGGACCCAACATGATGTAGATTTTTCATCCAACTTGTTGACAAGGTCACAAAGACTTGGATGAAGGGACACCACAAATATCAGTTTAATCCAAAACTTTTATGCATCATAAAGGTCTCACTCTCTACTTTTTCTTGTTTTATAGTCCACTTCAGATGCGGATTTGCTTTATTTTTTTGGATCCTAGCATAAAATGATCTGCAAAAAGGGATGAATGGCATGGATTTAAAAATCGAGGCTAATATGGTGGGATTAAAAGTTACACCGTCTATTCCCTCATGTCTGATTTCTCTTCAAATCTTGGCTGCCAAACAGAAAATCTAGAATTGATGAGAATTCATATCGTGGAATCTACTTTCTCCTCAAATCCATGGTACCCTATGGGTGTGTGTGCAAATTATCATATCCATATTGAGTGGAGTGGTCATCCGCTATCTGTTTGGTACATGGGCTTGAGTAAGATTAGGTGGGATGGAATTGCATTGGGTCCTGTGCAAATTCCATAAGAGGTTTGGAGGTGGCGGGAAGCATTGGGATTAGGTGGGATGGAATTGCATTTCGCTGTATGGGATTTCTTGTGGATTCTACATTTGTGGGCCCCACATTGATGCATGTGTTTTATCAATACCATCTATCCACATGCACCCTTTACATGTGACATTTGAGTCATATACATGTGTAAGTGACTGACATCAGTTGCAAATCTGGTTCGTTAATTACAATTCCATGGTCCATCGAACGTGGGTTTTGCTTAATATAATGTTTGTTGAGAGGAAAATTTTGATCCCAAATGCGGAGAATGGGTGCAATCATTGCACAATAATGGTGTTAATCCCATCTAATGGAATTCCATTCCGTTTAATCCTGCTGACCAAACATGACTGAGTTGTTTGTTTCTTCCTTTCGGACTTTCCAACAAATGTGTTTTCCTCGTCAGCTTAGACACTGGTATGAGTGGCAATGGGTTAGTTCGATAACCTGCTTCTGATGGAAGGTTTGGGTTAAGATGGAATGGTTAGGGCATGTTTGGATGGTTGGATTCCTCGGAAAGGTGTAATGTTATGTAGATGGGTAATAATTATCACTACCACATTACTAGTCCCATGTAAAGCCGTATGGGATAAAGTATTATGCTTCAATTTTTTTATGTGCATGTGATGTACTCATGTGTAAATATAACTTGCCTAATATTAGTTATATCTACACCATCCATCTATTCTGCATTATTATTTTAAGGCATGACTCCAAATATTAGCTTCATTAAACACTTTCGTGGGCTACAAGAAGTTTTTAATAGCAGGCATTAATACCAATTGCTTTTTGTGGTGTGGTCAATTTTCGTTTTGGATGTGCCTTTTTTTTTTTTTTTTTTTTTTGTCTCTTTCCATAAAATGATCTCGTAAGATGACTGGACGTGTGGATATAATACACACATCATGGTGGGGCCCATGAAACTACCACCTCAATGCACCTTCACTCATCCAAGTTAGTGGTAATTTGAACAGATTACTATGATTTTGGGTCATGGTATATCCAATTGACTACAAGGAATAATGATGTGAGCTTTATATAACATTATAGCGGAATCCAATCATCCAAACATGCCCTTAGTTTTTTCATGCTTAGGTATAAGATAAAATCGCCATTGAATTAAGACTTATCTGTAATGATGAAAAACATAATGTGGCCCATTGGTATACTAATCATATTAATATAATATTATGATCTAGTCTGATGATTATGCAGGGCCCACTAAATAGATGTCCTATAGTGTCCTGTTAAGTAAATGGGCTAGGATCCCCCACCCGGCTCATCAATGGGCTGGGGTGGACGACTTGTCCCCGCGTAGCCGAAAAATAAAAAATATACTGTATATGTATACATACACATGATGCATGCGTGTTTTTATGTATCCACTAATTGACTAATTGGCCAAGTCTAGCATACCTTTAGCCCCAATTCTGTAAACTTGAATATGGCCCATCTAATTCTTATCCATCCATCCTCCAAGGAAAAAAATCATCTGGATCATCCCAGCCACAAAATGCGAGAATCAGAACCTGTCAATGATAGCAATCGGATGGGATTATTGATTATTCCGCCGGGCTCTATGATCATCCATCTCATAATGCTATAATGTGCGGTCCACAGCAAAGCACCAAGCACTGCGAAATGCTAACTGGCAATTCTTGATAGAAGACATGTTACTACTTTAATAGAAAAATCTGCCTCGGCCCACCTAACTCCAGTCCACCTACCTGAGAAGGGGAAAATCATGTGGACTCCAACAGCCATGATGCAAAAAGAGAGCCCATCGTCGATCTTAGTAGTTACATCAGATCATTTGATTATGCTGTTGGAATCCATAATCATGGATCGCTGTTCGCCACAAATCACAAGGCACTGTTAGAGCCCAATCTGGCAATGCTTTGTAGAAGACATGTTATAAATTGCTTCAATCACTAGGTTTCACAATTGTTTTTATTCTCTTGCAACAAAATAAACGTGGCCCACCTAACTCCAATCCACCCACCTGAAAAGGGGAAAATCTAGGGTGGAAATAGACCAGTTTGAGTCGGGCTCAGCCGGACACTAGAGATCTAAGGCCCTGCTAGCCCAACATAGGCCTAGCAGAGTAGGACCAAGCCCGGGTCCTACAAAATTGGTTCGGCATAGGCCTAACCTGACCCGAGCTGGCCTGAAAATTGATAAGATCCTATTTTCCTCTTGAGCATTCCTGATCTATTCGTTGGTCGAGTGGGCCACATATGCTTGAAGAAATGGATATGTTATAAGAGAGACCAACGGTCTATGTTCAAAATGGATGGATTGCCTAGGATTGGAATGACATATTTATAAGATATAAATCATGTACAAATAAAGTCAGTTCAAGCAAATTGAGCTAGGCTAAAGTGACTCGAGCCCAAGCCCGACCTAAAAGTTGATCAGACCATGCATGTGAGGTTCAAGCTCTCTCCATAGGCTAGCAGTTCCAAGCACTGTCAAAGAAGGATTGGGCTCGTCGGGTCTAGCAGGCTATTTGGCCCATTGCCACCCTTAGAAAGATCGTTTGGATAACCTGATTATTCTACTGGAATCCATGATCATGAACCACACTAAATAATCAGCAGTTGCCACAAATTACTGGTCAATGCTCGGTAGAAGATATGCTAGCAAGTACTCTAAAAATTCGGACAGCGATTATCTATCATATCGTAATAAACTTGAAATGTGCGGCCCACCCAACGTGCAACTACCAACCTTTGAAGCTAAAAAGCATTCGGTCCATCCGTTTGCCATAAATGTGAAATGATAGCTTGCTTACCCTAGTAGCTAGATTTGTTCAATTGATTAATTCATTGGTTTCGTGAGGTATCAATGTAATTCAATATGCGTTTTCTATGAAGCCTCACTAGAGGCTAATCTTATAACTCAATGTGCCTGTCAGACTGTGAGTTAGCTCAAGTTGAAGGCTCTAAAATGACAAGGAGAACGCTCAAAATGATTTGAATGGACGCATTAATTAGAGATTTAATGACTCATGGGTTTTGTGATGGAGTGGAATCGTACGTAGTTGGCACTAATTAGTTGAGATAACGCTTAGATGATGATGATAGATGGATTAACTTGATGTGACATTGTGACCCAATTATCCACTTATCCAAGATAGGTAGTCATTCGGACAGTCCAAGCCATAGATGCAGGACAAGTGCCCATCATATCCTAGCCGTTGGTTTGGATCATTCAATTATTCCATTGGGTCACAGAATCATCCACCATGGTACAATCTAATGTACATTTGCGAGGCATTCCGTAGTGTGGCAACCAATCCGAAGTAGATTGCGGTGACCCCTAAACCATTGCTATCCGTGGTGATGGACTCTTTTGGGGCCACTATGGTGTATGTGTTTTATTCATGCCGTTCATCTTGTCTGGCAGATCATTTTAGAGCCTGAGCTCAAAATGAAAGCACATCAAAGCTCAAGTAGACCACATCACAAGAAACAATGGAAATAATGGTGTCCACTACTGGAACCTTCCTAAGGCTAATTAGGATGTTTATTTGTCATCCAAACTGCTTGTAAGGTCACGCAAATCTATGTGAAGGGAAATACAGACATTAGCTTACTCCAAAACTTGGCTCCCTAGGAAGTTCTCAACAGTAGGCATTCAATCCCCATTGTTTCCCATGGCATTATTCACTTTACCTTTGGACATGCTTCAATTTTGGAGTCATGCCCTAAAATGAGTAGGGAAAACAGATGGACACGTGGACAAAACACATAAACTTGGTGGGCCCCACATCGTCCCTTGCCCATTGTGACTTAGAGATGGATGGTCCTGTTAGAGGATCTATGCAACCCACAATGACATATGTGTTTTATCTACACTGTTTATCAATTTAGACAGATCAATTTAGAGCATGACCTAAAAAAGCAGGTAGATTAGAGGCTCAAGTAGAGCACACCAAGTGAAGGAGCAGTGATAATGACGCCTGCCGTTGAAACCTTCCTAGGGCCTGCCATGATATTTATTGGCCATCCAACCTGTTCATCAAGGTTACATAGGCCTGGATTTAGAGAACATAAATATTAGTTTGACCCAAAATTTCCGTAACTTCCATGGCTCCAAAGAAGTTTTCAACCATAGGCGCTTAATTCCCACTGCTTAATGTGGTGTGGTCCACTTGAGCCTTCGATCTATCTTTTTTTTGGGTTTATAAACTAAAATGATATGTTGAAATGAATGAACGGTGTGGATAAAACACATACATAATGGGCCTCATGGAGCCCTGCCAGTGGGCTTGGATTAGGTACTACCCCTACCAGGAGACGGTTGCCTACATGGTGCATTGTCATTGGTTTATGCAGTGGGTCCGGTACCTCAAGCTTGACACAGAGCTGTGACCCTTCACATCCTAGTGTAGAGCCCGCTACACTGGCCAATGGCAATGCGCCACATAGACATCTGTCTCCTCATGCGTCCCAGGGGAGGTAGTAACTGATCCGAACCCGCTGCCAGTACCGTCCGTCTCTGGCTGGTCCTGACGGGGGTAGCACCCGATTGGCGTCCGAGGGATGTCCGTGGTGTTGGGTCAGCACCCAATCAACTCCCAACTGATTGGGTCACCTCACGGGGGAAGTGGTAGCCATTGTAGACTGTCCAAACCACGGGCCCAGAAATCGTTCCAATTTGATGATCTCACCATCAGATTTCGCCCAATGAATCTGGACCGCATGCCATTTTTCTTTCTAGCCATTCATTATCCAATGACCTCCAGTTCGGCGTTCAGAAACGTCCAATCAACTTGCTTCCGTGTATGCATTCCATCGGACAGGCAACACATGGTTTAGACCCCACGGATCGCTATGAAACCATACCACTTCAACGGTCCAGATAGTTTGGCCCCAGGAAACGGCACCCAAACCCACGGCGCACGTTAGGACGTCAGCCCGCGATGAGATAACGTGCGCGGATGTTGGCGCTTACACATGTAACACTCAGCCACCGGCGACGTGACCAATGATTTCCACCCGCGTGCACCCACAGTGGCCAGTGTTGGCCGCAGGCGAGAGCCCAACGCGACGGCGCATGTTTGAACATCAGCATGCTAACGTGTGCGGACGCTGGCGCTTACACATGCAACACTCACCCATCTGCGGACGACAGATTGCCTGCCATTGTTTGTGAGAAATCCACCCCGTTCATCCATTATGCCAGCTCATTTTAGGGTATGAACACGAAATCTAGACAGATCCAAAACCTAATTGGGCCACACAACAGGAAAGAGTGGAGATTGAATGACCACTTTTGAAACATTTGGGGGGCAACAGAAGCTTTGGATCAGGCTACATTTTTGTGTTTTCAGTTCATCCCAATAGGAATGACCTTGTTAAAGGTTTGGATGGCTTGCAAACATCTCGGTGGACCTTGGGAAGGCTTCAACGGCAGACATTTCCCTCCTCACATTTTCCAGTAGTGTGGCACACTTGAGTTTTGGATCTGTCTTATTTTTGGAATAATATCCTAAAATAAGCATCCAAAACGGATGGACAGAATAGATTTCTTCTAAACATCATGGTGGACCTTATCTAGCTTCAGAAAACAGGAACTACTCGCAGTCTGGTCGTGGGCAATCCAGGCCCGATGTTACCATGATCTGGACCCATGGATTGTCAGATACCCACGGTGCGTCCACCTCCAACGGCCCAGATGGGTTGGCCCCTGGCAAAAACCCAATGAAGCGCACGTTATAAATCTGCAACGGATAAGCTAACGTGCGCCGGCGCGGGACGCTAGCACATGTAGCACTGACCCTTCGTGAGGGGGAGAGGGAATAAAAACGAGGGATGGACGTTTTTATCATTTCGTGCAAGCCAGAAAATGTTCCGCTTATAAAGTCGGCAAAATTCCACTCCAAAACTCTCTCTCTCTCTCTCTCTCTCTCTCTCATCGTCAGACCTGCGTCTGAAAAATCCTCAAACCCTCTCCCAATCTCTCGATTTCAGACGACGAGAGATTTCGCATGTAAGATCTTCTGTTTTTTTTTTTTTTTTTTTTTCCCTTTTTTCCTCCAATCCTTACCTGAAATTTCATCTGAAAACAAACGCTATATTTATCCATTTGACGATATTTTTCGTTTTTTTGGGGCATTTTCTCGTGATTTTTATGATATTTTTAAGATCGATTTTATTTTAATCTGCGAGTAGATCGGATCATAGGATGAGATGCTTCCGATTTCGTCTTTCTTGCAGGAATGTTAGATGATTTTATTTCATTTTTAGATTTTTTTTTGGTGTTCAAGATTGTTGGATAATGGAGAAAATTTAGATAGAGCACAGCAACATCGATTTCTTTATCTGGTTGGTTCCGCTCAAATTGGATGCATGTAGCTTAGTGGGTCATGATCTTGAACCGTGCATCGCGCCTGCTGGTTATGAAGGTTAACTGCGAGGAAACAAAAGGATTGGGTCTTCTGTGTTTGGATTGAGGGAAAACAGAGTGAGAAAATGAAAAGTGCCCGTGGAATCTCTGGAAAAAAGGAGAACCGGATTCCAAGGTGTTCAAACTGCATTTTGTTTCCATACCTGTTGTTTCAGAATGGTTTGCTTGAGCATGGTAAATCTGTGCCAAAAAAGAAAAAAATATACAAACAGCAAAGTGTGGGCGTGGATGGCTTCCATGGAGGTTGAAGACGATGAGAAAGGAGTAATAAAATGGTCATAATTTTCCACCATTTCCCAAAATTTACATGGAAATTGATTTAATGCTCCCTTTGGGTGACATGGATTTCCATGATCTTATTGTAAAACGTTGGAAAAGGAAAATGTTTTCCATGATTTTTTTTTTTGGGCTGCTAGAAAATGCTAGGATTCCATGGAAATCAATTTACTGACCAAGACTTCCCAAATGTCATTTTAAGTGCCGCCCGTAGTGCTACTGTCTGTTTGTAGGCCACCTGCCAGCAATATAAAGATCATACCAACTAGAGAATTCTTTCTGCCCTGTTTGGTCCACGGCAAGGCACACCCAGTTCATGCTCCCAATCATCAACTGTTGTGCTCCATCTGTTGATTTTTGCATGAGCTCAAAATAAGAAGCACTTGTGGTGCACTAATGGATGAAAATCTTTTTTCTTTTTTCTAACGGTTATCAGTTGATTAGATTTCTATTTCTTTTAAAGTGTTGAGAGTTATGCATAATTGTAGAGCTCTTAATCTCTCAATGGAATTTAATTGCATAGAATTTGAGGCTCTGAATTAGCATTGTTCATGCAAAAACCAATGATTAATTGCATAATTTGATTACTTTCAATCAAGATTACTGGGCAATCATGACTTTATTACTTTCAAACACATTTTAATCAGTGCTTTAGATGATCTATTGATGTTGATTTCTTTTTGGAGTTTGATTGTGTAGATTATTGTTGTTTGAGTATTTGAATCAGTCTCAAACGGTCATTTGGAAGCACCATTCAAATGGGCTTGGTTCTATGATTTGACTGGAACTCCTTGGCTTATGAGTGTGTGTGGAAAACATCAGCTGGGTCTTGAACAAGTCTTGACGTGGTTGTGATAAAATTGAGTTCTTTTTTTTTTCTTTTTTCTTTTTCTTTTTCCCTCCAAGTAATGATGAAAAAAAAAGTGATGATGATATCTGATTGAGTTGAGTCAACTTGGTTGAGTTGAGTTGTTCCGGAGTTGCAGAGTTCCAGATCCAACCACTAAGGGCCACGTCAATGATGGGTCAATTGTATTTAAGTGGTTTGCATTTTTAACCGGTAGATATGTAGATTGTCTTTTGGACTATTTGTATAAAATTATCTTGGGTGTGGAAAAAAGGAGTATGGGTCAGATAGTTATGAACTTCCAGTGAGCATGTTTTTCTGGCTACTGTTTATCAAAGAGTTGGTCCATTGTCTGGATAGTGCAGATCTGTCCCCAAAGTGTGCCAATTAACAGTTTGTAGGGTTGGCACTGTCAAAAGTGAAAAATGCAAATGTTCTTTGTTGCACTCCTGGTTGTTGATAACTATGATTAGTTGGCAATTTCCACTCTTCATCTTAGATAGCTGAATATACAAACTAATTTATGCCCATTAATTTTCTTTTTGGCCCTCTTTATTGCAGGATTGATGCTGAGACCTTTCTGTCTGTTGGACCCGTACTCCTCTTGTGGCAGTGATATGTGAATTGCCAATGTTATGA
>PVNU02001537.1:0-341924 GCA_003013855.2 Liriodendron chinense | reverse complement strand
GAAAAGAGAAGAAGCCATGTGTTATCTACTATGCAAGTAGAACCTTAAACTCAGCCCAAGCAAACTACACTACTACAGAAAAAGAACTTTTAGCCGTAGTTTTAGCCTTGGACAAGTTTAGGTCCTATTTGATTGGATCCAAGATCATCATATTCACTGACCATGTCGCGCTTAAGTACCTTCTCTCCAAGAAGGATGCTAAACCACGGTTAAGATGGATCCTTCTACTCCAGGAATTTGACATAGAGATATGTGATAAGAAAGGAGTAGAAAATGTAGTGGCTGACCATCTCTTTGGACTTGTTCTCACCGATTCCCCTGAGACGACAACGATCAATGACATGTTCCCTGATGAACAACTTTTTAAAGTCTCCCAATTGCAATGTCCATATACCATGGCAATTGGGAGACTTTAAAAATTTGTTCATCATTGCTAACTATCTTGCTACAGGTATGATTCCTACACATTGGAAAAAGCAAGATAAGGATAAGTTCTTCAATGAGGTGCGAAAATTCCTATGGGACAACCCATACTTATTCAAGTATTGTCCCGATCAAATCATAAGGAGATGTGTCCCAGATGATGAACAACAAAGTATCATCTCCTTTTGTCATTCTCAGGCATGTGGTGGCCACTTTTTGGCTAAGAAGACCACAACCAAAATTCTGCAATGTGGGTTTTATTGGCCCCTATGTTCAAAGACACACACGAGTTTTGTAAAACATGTGCACCTTGTCAGAAATTGGGAGGAATCTCCCGAAAAAATATGATGCCACTCAATCCCAGCTTAATAATAAAAAATTTTATTGTTGGGGCATCGATTTCATGGGTCCATTCCCATCTTCTTTTAGAAACGTATATATCTTGCTTACATCTGACTATGTGTCCAAATGGGTCGAGGCGATTTCATGCCGAAATAATGACCATAAAACAGTCATTCGTTTCTTAAAAGAGAATATTCTTTCCCGGTTTGGAACACCTCGAGTCATCATAAGTGATGGAGGGTCTCACTTTTGTAATCGCCCATTTGAAACCTTAATAAAGAAATATGGCGTTAATTACAAAGTGAGCACTCCCTATCACCCACAAGCAAGTGGACAAGCTGAGATATTCAATAGGGAGATTAAAACATATTTTGGAGAAAATGGTGAACCCCGATCGCAAGGATTGGTCCCTTCGACTTACCGATGTGCTTTGAGCTTACCGTACCGCTTTTAATACCCCTATTGGAATGTCTCCCTATAGACTTATCTATGGGAAGGCTTATCACTTGCCTGTGGAGTTGGAACATAGGGCGTATTGGGCAATAAAGAAGATGAATTTTGATTCTGATAAGGTGAGCTCATTACGCAAACTGCAATTGAATGAACTTGCGGAACTCCGGAACGAAGCTTACGAAAATGGGAGAATTTACAAGGACAAGACGAAGGTGTTCCATGATAAGAACATTCTTCGTAAGACATTCACGATTAATCAAAAAGTCCTTTTGTATAATTTTCGCCTACATTTATTTTCGGGAAAATTGAGATCTCAATGGACCGATCCCTACATTGTGCAAACTGTCTACCTATATGGGACCATCGAGTTGTTAAATCCTAGGAACAGCAACATCTTTAAGGCGAATGGTCAGCAATTAAAGCCGTTCTTTGAGAAGTTTCCTTCAGAAGGTATGTCCATACCTCTGACTGATCTGTGTATCAGGATGATTAATCTCCTAGTCTGATGGAGGTATAGAGTAGTTAGGATTAGGATTTTTGTTGCTTTTGCTTACTTTTTCATAGGTTTGTTAGAAGAAGGTAGAATTCCACTTTTCATTCTCTCAGGTACTATCATTCCTCACTCCCTTTTAATTTTTAGAATTTCTCTCATGCTTTGCTCATTGAACATCTTTTACATTGAGGACAATGCAAGATTTGGTTGGGGGGTGTAGGACACCAGGATGAATCTAGTGTTTTGTAACATCTCGAGCAATTATATAGGAATTTTTTCAAATTTTCTAAAATTTCAAAACTCTTTTAGAAAACCTTACTGCTATGCATTTGAGATGATACGAGCATAAGAGGAGGAGATACGAAGTGTATGATGTTGTAAGTCTTGAACTTCTCTTAGCATAATGGTTTTATATGTGAATTCCCCTATTGATGTGATTGATAGAAAATTTGAACACTCTTACACCTAGTTCACATTACACGATTTTCATGGGTTGAAAGGATTATGTGATTTGTGGATTAGCTAGACTTTGATTTGAGGTGTTGAGAAACCAAGCCGGGGTACTTTGTCCATCTTGTCCATGGGAAAATAACGAAAGATATGGATTTCTAAAAATCCTATCTAATTTAAAAGGAAAAGGAAAAGGAAGGATGAAATTGGGAATGATGGAAAAATGGTGGAAAATTCCAATTAGGGCTACCTATTACCAACCGGGGGATGGTCTACCCGTAACCAAAGCCGGAAATGGAACGTAGTGTGAAAGCCGTCGAAAGGAAGTAAGGCAAATTCCTGTCATTGGCTTGTTGTTGCTCTATACACCTTGAGATCTATAGTTTAGTTGATTTATGAAGAAGATAATCCCAGAAACTCATGAGATGAATTTTCACTATGCACTATAGGTTGAATTTGTTTGAGTTCTTCTATTTATCAAACAATCAGCGGGAATTTCATGTGAACACTTATTATATTTTGAGAGTTTACGGTTTCGACCTCTGCCACCTAATTTTTCTGAATCTTACACTTGTGTGTCTTGGAATGTATAGAAGAATGGTTTCTGAGGGAGAGTTGAGTTTTGGAAGAATGAATGGTTTTATGCATGTTTTGCTTGGGACTAGCAAAATGCTGGTTGGGGGTGTGTTGAGCTCTTAATTGTGACTATTTTAACCCCAATTCATCACTCATTATGCAATGTTTTCATGAATTGACGACTAATCTAATGCATGGATTTGTGATTGTAGGGATAAGAGAGAGGATTCATCAATTGGAGACTTAAAGACGCCATTTACAAGCAAAGAAGATCAAAGGACTAAGCGTCAAAGGATGAAAGAAAGAAGTCAGAGGACAGAAGAAAGAAGGCAGAAGAATGTGCCTAAGACCGGTCGTCCGACCGATCCAATCACTCAATGGAAGGGGCTCTGCGGCCACAACTCTCTGGACTTGTTAAGACCAGTCGTATGACCGGTCATCCACTACTCAGACCAGTCGTGCGACCGATCCTTGATTTAAAATTGCGGGTTTGGAATTTTCAAAAACACTCTGGACAGATTTTGCACTTTTGCGACCGGTCGTGCGACCGGTCGTCCCGAAGCTCAGACCGTTCCTGCGACTGGTCGTCTGTGTACCTGGGCGTGTTCTACAAGCTCCGGATTTCTCTGCGCACTGCGTATCCTTACGCATCTTTTGGATGATTCCGACACAGAGGAGTTTCCCCACTATAAAAGGACACCTAAGGATCGTTCCTAGGGCATCTTAGAAGGGATTGAGCACAGTGGGAGACGGCGGAAGTCGATTTCGGAGTTCTACAACTCCTCCTAGTTTGCTTTCTAGTTTTATATTTTATCTAGTTGTTTTCATGTTTCCTTGGATCCTGAACGGCTAAACCTCTTAGCTAGGGCTAAGAGGTGAAGCTTGTAGTGAATCTAAGATTTTTCAATTCGTTTGATTTGGTTTAAGTTGGATTTCTATTGAAGAACAATCATTTGAAGTTTAATTCAAGTACTACGTAGTTTTTCTTAGTTTTATGATGACTCATGGATGTTTGGAAGGATTGCTTGAGTTCTTAATTGTTGTGAACTAGTCTAGACCTGTATGATCTGAGGAATTGGAATACGCTCTAGATTTATGAGCTTCATGTGGGAACTTCTTACCAAAAGTCTACTTTTTTGAAAATTCTGGATTATGTAAGACTGTGTATGTGATTTGAATCAAGCTCAAATCATGATCTAGTTTTGTCTTGTGACAGGATTTAATGATGGTTATGATTGTGATCTTAGCCTATTTGAATTACGACTGACCTATGCAATTGAGTATGCTCGTCCAAGCTTGCATTGAGTGAATCGTATACATTGGTCTTACATATGGCAGATTGTTTGGTTTAACTGTTCTATCATCCGACTAGATAGATCTTAATTTCGATTCTAGTTGAGAGAATGAGAAACCACAGCGAATTGAGCATCAAGGATTGCTACAAGTGAATCCTTGAACCCCTAGTTCCTTTTAATTAATTGATTACCTTCAGTTTAGTTTAAAATTACTATTTACATCAATCTTCTTCAAATCTATTTGTTAGCTTTTTAGTAGAATTATTGGAAGTGTTTTGTGGATTCCTACATAAGTCCCTGTGGATTGACCTCGGTCTTACCGAGATTATTACTACATCGCAACCCTACACTTGGGGAAGCAAACATGTATCTTGCTTGGATTGATTGGATCAACATGAGATTGCTACAAGTGGATCCTTGAATGCCTTAGTGCCTTTAAATTACTGTTTTCTATTAAGTTTCTGTTTTAGCATAATTGTTCCAATTAAATCTCTTATTTATTGCAAACTGAGTTGCTGGAATAGTTTGGAACTTGTTCTCCAATTCCCTGTGGATCGACCCTCGGTCGTACCGAGATTTATTACTACATCGCAACCTTACACTTGAGGCGAGCGAACAAGTTTTTGGCGTCGTTG
Source organism: Liriodendron chinense (assembly GCA_003013855.2). Taxonomy (NCBI): domain Eukaryota; kingdom Viridiplantae; phylum Streptophyta; class Magnoliopsida; order Magnoliales; family Magnoliaceae; genus Liriodendron; species Liriodendron chinense. The sequence goes on along the minus strand of PVNU02001537.1, from coordinate 337,257 downwards.
CCAAGGAATTTTGATAATGGTTCTAAATTGTTTTAGTGGCTATAGAATAGAAGTAGTTAGGATTTATTATCTTCTTAGGATTAGTTTTTCTAAATTCTAGAACTAACAAAATTGTTTGTTTTGTAGGATTTCTTCTCTAGTTCAAGCACATCGGGTAATATCCTTCTAACATAGCTTTTTGCAGATTTTTTAATTTTTTTAAATCAATTTTAGATTTTAGGACTAGTTTAGTTTTTAGTTGAGTGGTTTATGTCCCGTTGGGAACATGACCACTCCAATCGTCTCTAATCCGAAGGTGGTCTAGTTGGACCATTGTCAGTCCATAGATGAGTCCGAAATTACCAAGAACATTGTGAAAGTTTTGGGAGTATGGATCAAACACCTTTAAGGAATCCTCCCCCCCCCCCCCCCCTAACTACAAATGCAAATTAAGAGGGAGTAGGAGAGAATGAGGTACATAACGTTCCTCCAATGAGATCACTATGGGACTACCTACAACCGGCCCGTACAACTACACCCTCTTGTGTGGTTCTACCACAAACTGGGGGAAACATTGATATAAAGCCAGGTGTGATTCAACTCATACCAAAGTTCCATGGGCTAGATTCTGACAGCCCATATTTGCACCTAAAGGAATTTGAAGAACTGGTGGCTACTTTGCAATACACCAATGTCTCTGAAGATGCCATAAAACTCAAAGTCTTTCCCTTCTCATTGAAAGAAAGAGTCAAGACTTGGTTTCACTCTCTTAGACCACACTCGATGGGGTCATGGAATGAGATAACCCAGGAGTTCTTGAAAACGTTCTTCCCGGTTCATAAAACGAACACCCTTCGAAGAGCCATAATGAATTTTTCGGCTAAAGAGGGTGAATCTTTCTTCCAATGTTGGGAAATGTTTAAGGACCTCCTACTTGCTTGCCCACATCATGGCTACGAAAGTTGGCGAATCATAAACTTCTTCAATAATGGATTAAGTTCCATTATGCACTAATTCGTAGAGATGATGTGCAATGGCGAGTTCATGAGCAAAAATCCAGATGAAGCTTGGAGTTATTTGGATATGTTGGCCGAGAATGCCCAATCATGGGATACCTCGGATAAATCCAATAACCACAAGCCTACTCAAGAAAAAGAGAAAGGAAGGATCTATATCCTCAAGGAGGAAGACGATGTGAATGCAAAGATAGCCAGCCTCACAAGGAAGATTGAGGCCATGAAACTTAGTAAGAGTGAAACTTCAAAGTCCAATGAAGCCATTGAAACCACGTGTGGGATTTGTTTCACCAATTTACATGCTACACAAGCTTGTCCAACAATTCCTACGTTTCAAGAAGTGCTACATCAACACGCTAATGCCACATATGGTTATCAACGGCCTTTCAATGGACCGGTGGGTAATTCGTACAATTCTACTTAGAAGAACCACCCGAATTTCAGTTGGAAAAATGCTCCCATGGGCAATTCTACTGACTCTCAAGGAGGGCCACCCATACAAAATATTGCCCCACCTCAATTCTCAATGGAGGATACTTTAAAAGCATTTATACTATTAAAACACCTTTTGTTGTCAATTGGCGTGTTGGTTGGTCGTGTCTTGTCGTGTGAGCCCTGGTCGAAGAATTGAAGATCAAGTCTTGAAGATTATGCTTCTTTCATTGCTCAAGCTCATGCTGAAACAAGATCTCAGGTAAGTTGCATATAGATCAACCATAGGAAACCCAAAACATCAAAGAATGGCGTAATGACTCACATATCTTATCCCATTCCCTTCGAACCTTGCACAAGTTGATCAAACTTGTGGTCCATGGCTGGTGTGAATCGTAATTGAAGATATGTCCAAACATTGGACCCCATGCACCATATCACTTCATGCCTCACCTTGGAAGTGATCCTCGGCTGTGTTGTAGGACCTTATCCAGCAAAACCTGCTGAGACAAGTTCATCTAGACAGCCGACCGGTCTTGACCGGTCGGCCAAAACCATCAAAATTTATTCAGCAAACCTGCTATAATATCATTGTCTAGACAGCCGACCGGTCTTGACCGGTCGGCCAGGCTCCTCAACAAACAACAGAGAGCTTGCTATGATGAATGCAGCTAGGCAGTCGACCGGTCAAGACCGGTCGGCTAGGAACATCAACACACAGTCAGAGACCTGCTGGATGAAGTTCAGCTGGACTGCCGACCGGTCTTGACCGGTCGGCCGGTTATTCAAAATCACTCCAGCAGCTTTGCTGCATTATACAGATAGGTAGCCGACCGGTCTTGACCGGTCGGCCTTCACATTTCATTTAGTCCAGCAAGGATAGCTGACCGGTCTTGACCGGTCGGACTGTAAACAGCAGTTTGTCCAATAAGTGCAGCTGACCGGTCTTGACCAGTCGGCCTCCATTCTTCATACAGTCCAGCGAGGTAATCCGACCGGTATTGACCGGTCGGGCAGACTCAAATATGGCCTAGTGATTTGAATTCCGACCGGTCCGTCCGACCAGTTGAGACCCCTCTCTAACAGGTCGGACGTGACCTTTTAGATCCATTGGGGACATCATTTGGGGCTCTATATAGCCATGACTTGTGGTCTTTCATGGCATGCATTCAACACCCTTCAAGAGCTAAGAGAGAGAGCTTTTACTCACATCCTCCTACCCTCTTTGCTCTTAACTCCCATGAGTTCATCATTCAAACCTAGCCATTAATGGCTTATCAATGAGTATTCAAAGCTCAGTTTGAAGTATGAACTCAAGACCTTCATTCATGGCTGACCTACCTTCGAAATATCTTTATGAGGTCGTTTATAGCCATTGAATGCTTGAAGTTTGGCAGTTCCCTCATTACCATTGCATTGAATAGGCAAGAGGAACTTGACCAACTCTCTCCCAACTACCCGGCATCAACATAACCTTATCATTTGCATCGGTAGCTGATCTTGGGAGCACAAAGAGAAGCTGAAGCATGTGGAGCTGAAGCTACTCATCAAAGGCATCGAATCGGGGCTCAATCGTCTAGGTATGTCTAGTTTTTGAGAGTCCATTTATTGAATCTCTATTCCCTGGATTGGAAAACTCCGGCGGGAGTGTACGTGACCATCCTTGGATTAGGATTGGTGAGAGTTTGAGATCTAAACTCGTCAAGTCCCTGGATTGGGCCATCGGCGGATGGTAAACGTGGTCCTAGATCAAAGGATGTTAAGGTTGATGGTTAACCTGATTTAAAACCATGACTATAGTGAAATCCGGTGGTCTCATAGGTTGAGATCGTGAACCGGGAGTGGAGTAGGGAAACCGAACCACTATAAATCGTTGTGCATTGTGAGTTTGAATGATTGCTATGTGTTGAATGGCTTAGTCAATCATGAATGCTAACTATTTGATGAAATGCTTATGATAATCTTTGCTTAGAAATTCATCATATAATTGCCTTGAATGTTATTGTGATAATCTTGGTTGTTAAGATTAACTTGATTAGTTTTAATTGTAATTGGAAATTCAAAAAAGTCCTATTCACCCCCCTCTAGGACATTAGGCATATCTCCGAGTATCTCCTCAAGCGGTAAAACCGCAATTTCAATTGGTATCAGAGACAAGTTCCTCCGCTCAGGTTTAAAAACCCAAAGTGAGATCCTAAGAGAACTTGAAAATATGTCTAGAAAGGACTCTTCATCCGTTACTAAGCCTCCTTTCTTTGATGGGTCAAACTATCCATACTAGAAAGCCTGAAGGCGCATCTTTTTGGAATCTATTGATTCGGACGTTAGGGACATGATTGATATTAGATATAAACCCCCAATGGACACTATATGTAAGGAAGGTGAACCGGATGTCCTCAAGTCAAGAGATAAGGCGATGTGGACCGATTATGATAAAGCTCAACGTGTTCATAATGCCAAAGGCCTGAATGCCATTTTTTGTTCAGTGTCTAAAGATGAATTTGGCCGGATTCAAAATTGCACAACCAATAAGCAGGCATGGGACATTCTTGAAGTTACTCATGAAGGAACAAGCATTGTTAAAAACTCAAAACTTCAATGCCTCTCTACACAATTTGAAAACATTACTATGGAGGAGCACGAAACATTTACTGATTTCTATACCAAACTGAACAAGATCACAAATGAAATGTGGGGCTTGGGGGATCCTGTTCCGGAGAATAGACTGTGTAGGAAAATTCTGAGATCCCTACCGAAACGGTTCTCTTCCAAAGTTACTACCATAGAAGAATGTAGGGACCTAAATACCATGAAAGTTGAAGAATTACTAGGGTCCCTTCAAACCTATGAGTTAGGTTTCAAAACTCCCTCCAAATCCAAAAGTACAGCCCTGAAATCTTCTCACAAGAAACAAGATTCTGAATGCAGAAGTGAGAAAGATCCAGACTTAGAAGAAATGGCACTTATGGCCAAGAAATTTTAAATTTTTTTCAAAACTAGGGGAAATACTTCTAGAAGGAAACCCTACCAGAAGGGTAAACCTTTTGACTCCAAGAACAACAAAGGAAAATTTGTTAAGTCAAAAGATCCTCAATGCTACAAGTGTAGAGGATTTAGTCACATTGCATCCGAGTGCACCAATAATAAAGCCAAGAAAAAGGCAATGGCGGCTGCATAGGATGACACTGAAGAATCAGAATCAGAATCATACATATATCAAAGTGAGGAGGAGCAAGGTTCAATCAAAATTCTAATGGCCTCTATCACTGATATTGTGCCTCAAATTGAGCCCATTGCAAAGATCACCAGAGACATTGATAATCATGAATCCTCTAACACTGAAAATGATTCCTTGAGTGATGATGAGAATGAGGATGAAGGCCTTCAGGAGGTATATAACCAACTATACATTGAAAATATAAATACCATTAAAAAGATGGGCCAAATGAAGGCTGAAAATGACAAATTGACAAAAAATCTTGACGGATTGAAAATTGAGAATCAAAAGATGGGTCAAGATCTAGAAGAACTGAAAAGGAAGAATGATGAGCTTGAACAAGAAAAGAAAAAGCTCATAAGTGGTGAATCTCTAGACAAGCATGTTAGACTTGAGAAAGAACTCAAAGAGGCGAACACTAAAATTGATCATCTTAAGTGTCAAGTCATTGACTCCAGAAGACGGTTCGCCCAAGGAGAAGAAAACCTTGAAAAACTCCTAGGTGTGGTAAGATCGCCAATGGACAGAAGAGGTTTGGGTTATGACAGTCACACTTCAAAAACTACCTCAGTCCATCCTATGGTAAGAAAAGATCATGGTGCATCGGGAAGTAAAACCAAAGCATCTCTTGTTTGCCATGCTTGTGGAGACATTGGCCACTTAAAGTTTGAGTGCATGGTGTTCAAAAATCCGATCAGAAACTTGAAAGGTAAATTTGTACCGACCGAAAAAAATGTGTAAGCTTATTGGAATCCTCCCATGCATACTTCACCAAAAGGAGGAAACATTCAAAAGAACTATCCTCCCATGCATACTTCACCAAAAGGAGGAAACATTCAAAAGAACTATCCTCCCATGCATACTTCACCAAAAGGAGGAAACATTCGAAAGAATTATCCTAGGAAGGACAAGAGGATGGTTGAACTATTGGAGCAAGTTAAAATGCTGAATTTGAAAACGGCTCTTCTCTTGCGTGAAAAAGGAAAATCTGATTCTCCCAAGAAAACTAGAGAATCTCACCATAAGAATACCTCTCATAAAAGAACAACAACTAAATGGGTTATAAAGAACAAGTGTTTGGTCACTTATATTGCCTTAAAAGCTGGGAATACCCTTAGATGGTACTTGGATAGCGGTTGCTCTAGACACATGACAGGTGATACATATCAATTTTGTGCATATGACGAATTTAATGGTGGGTCTGTCACATTTGGTGATGGGAGCATAGCTAAAATTATTGGTAAAGGAACCATCAAGGGGCCAGGTTTGCCCGAAATTGAAAATGTGCTGTATGTTGATGGCCTTAAACACAACTTACTGAGTATCTCACAGATTTGTGATGAAGAGCACTCAGTAAGCTTCTCCAAAGATATGTGCAAGATCCTGAACTCCATAGGAAAATTAGTCATGAAAGGTCTACGCACAGGAGACAACTGTTATGTCATTGAAAATCACAACAATTCAAGCTCCTCCACCATGTGTCACGTGGCCGTTCATGATGAAACAGAACTATGGCACCATCGACTCGGTCATGTACATTATAGAAATCTATTTAAATTGAGTCAGAAAAATTTGGTGAGAGGTCTACCAAAGATGGGTAAAAGACCAAATGCTGTGTGCATCGCATGCCAAAAAGGTAAACAAATTAAGGTTGCACACAAGAGAACCTCTATCCTGGTCACATCAAAACCATTTGAACTGCTACACATGGACCCAGTTGGTCCCACCAGGGTTCTTAGCCAAGGAGGAAAATGATACTTCTTTGTAGTCGTTGACGATTACTTCAGATTCACATGGGTCGCCTTCATAAGAGAAAAATCTGACACTTTTGAGGAATTCCAAAAACTAGTAAAGCAACTTCACAATGAGAAAGGATACATGGTAGCAAGAATTAGGAGTGATCACGGCGGTGAATTTGAAGATCATTGTTTGAAGGCATTATGTGATGAATTGGGTATTCGTCATGAGTTCTTAGCACCCAAAACACCTCAACAAAATGGGGTTGCTGAAAGGAAAAAAGAGTGTTATTGGATATAGCTACAACTATGCTTAATAATAAGAATCTTGCTCAAAATCTGTGGGCCGAAGCAGTTAACACTGACTGGTATATTATTAATCGAGTTTATTTAAGGGCAGGTCTAAACAAAACAGCTTATGAACTGTGGTGCGGAAAGACACCGAATGTAAAATACTTTAAGGTCTTTGGTAGTACATGCTATATTCTGAGAGATCGAGAAAATTTGGGAAAGTTTGACTCCAAAAGTGATGATGGTATCTTCTTAGGATACTCATTAAATAGTAGAGCCTTTCGTGTCTACAACCTTCGAACCTCATTAGTTCAAGAGTCAATCAATGTGACTGTGGATGATAGCTTGGATAAATCTGTGTCTCCAGGTAATGAAGAAGAAGATAAGAGTATATGCGAGGTAGGAAAATCTGATAAACAATCCTCATCTCCAAATGCCCCCACTGCTCCTGGTGATGCAAAAATTGTCAAGGATCACCCCCTCAATCAAATCATTGGGGATCCTAGCGTTGGTGTCAAAACCAGGAGATAGTTGGAGGTAGTCAACAGTCACCTGTGTTTCACTTCTAAAATAGAACCAAAAAATGCTGATGAAGCTCTAAACGATGAATTCTGGATCCTTACAATGCAGGAAGAGCTTCAACAATTCATTAAAAATGAAGTGTGGTATCTGGTCGACAGGCTGGAAAGGAAAAATGTTATTGGAACCAAATGGATTTTCAAGAATAAATCCGATGAATCTGGGAATGTAATACGAAATAAGGCTCGGTTAGTTGCTCAGGATATTCACAAATTGAAGGTATTGATTTTGATGAAACATTTGCCCCTGTAGCTAGACTCGAGTCTATTAGAATTTTTATGGCTGTTGCTTGTGCGTTAAAATTCAAACTATTTCAAATGGATGTAAAGAGCGCCTTCTTGAATGGTATTCTTGATGAGGAAGTGTATGTTGAACAACCAAAAGGATTCATTGATCCTAAGTATCCTCACAAAGTGTACCAGTTGAAAAAGACGCTTTACAGACTCAAGCAAGCACCCCGTGCATGGTATGAACGCTTAACTCACATTTCACTCCTCACGACTGGTCAAGACCGGTCGTACAACCCCAGACCAGTCTACCTGTGTGTCAGCCGTCCGTAAGGGGGGTTTTTATATACAATTGGAGCTCATTTAGGTCAGCCATTTCCCTTTTTCTCACCTTCACTTGCTGCTCCAGCTTGCCCTCTTGCTCTCCAAGGTGATTCCAAGGTGATTCTTTGCAAGATTAGAGGTTCTAACCTCTTCTACTTTGCTCCTCTTCATTCTCATTCCTTTAGTAAGGGATTCACTCTCATTCTTCTTTGTTTAATCCCTTCCTGTCATATCTAAGGGTGGTTTAGAGTATCTTCTTGCTTCTTCTATGTCTTCCCAAGAGAGTGAAGATGAGCTCCCCTTGAGGCGGAGTGATCGACCCAAGGCAAAAGCTAAGCCTCCTCATCGCCCTTTAAAAACCAAGAAAACCGCTTCAAAAGGGAAAGGGGCTACCTCATCTTCTGTTCCCCCTGTTCAATCTCAATCCTTGGGTAAAAATGTTTCATCCCATTCCACCCATTGGGATGATTTCAAGGACAAAGAAGTGGTTTGTGAAAAATCCGTCAAATTGGTTGACTTGGCCAACTATAATGTTCTTCCCATATTGAACGCCATAAATTGGGGTCCTGTACTCTACATGGGGGGCTTGGTCCAGTTTGACGTGGTTCGAAAATTTTATGCCTCTTGTGTCCATGTCACCGCCTCTCCCCCCTCTTTTAACGTCGAGGTTGTGATCGGCTATGCCTTTTTACTTTGAAATCCATCTCGAAATTTGTTGGAGTTCCCATTGTTAAGGAGCCTTCTTTCGATTTTTTCTCACTGGGTCCCAAACCTAACCTTGTTATTGCCAAATTCCTATGTGGTGATGGGACACCCAAATGGGTTGGAGGTGCGCTTCGAGCGTCCTCTATGTCATGGGATTTCCGCATTCTGCTTAACCTTTTCTTCCGCAATGTATACCCGCGGATGAGTAACAAGGCTGATGTCACCGAATCCATGTTTCGGTTGCTCTATCGTGTAGGTCAGGGTCATCGCTTTGCCTCTCAACCCGGATCATGACCATCATTCACCAGATTATCTTGTGAGACGATGGAAACTCCTCCAGTCTTCCTTTTGGGCATCTCATATGCAAATTAGCTAATGAGATTGACATTGTCGGTACTGATAAAGTTCACAAGCCCGTCATTATCAACCGTACCCTCATTGCTCGTATGGAGCTTACCAAAGAAGTCATCCAGAGTCGTCTTCTACAGGAGTAGCAGCAGGATCCGGCCAAGCCGTCCTAGCCTAAGGCTCCACCTGCCTCCACTGGCCCTTCCCACACTTCACCTTCAGCTCCTTCCTCTGATCCATCCCTCGATCCTCGAGCTGCTCCGGGTCGATTCAATACGCCTCCTAGAGCCTTTTCTCGATGATGATCCCCTTCCATGGATCCACCTTCATACATTGCTGAGCTTCGCCAGCTTAAGGAGAGTCTATTTCAGCAGCTAGATAGGATCGAGCAGAGTGGGGACTAGATTTTGCAAGGTCAGGCCACCATACTTGTACAGCAGGAGGCCCTTGTCACTCTCCTCGCACAGTTGGAGAGGCGGATAGAGATATGGGAGCGCGCGGCGCTTGGGGACGTTCCACCCCCTGATCTGGGAGATAGAACAGATTACTAGTCTCATGTCTTGGTCACAGTTACTTTTTGTATGATCAACGACATTGTCTGGATTTCATGCACTATCTTTCTATGGGTTGTCTGTATATTTTGCACGGATTGATACATATTTACATTAGGCTGCTTGCCCATTTTGGTATATATATGGATGCTATAGTTATATCCTTTTATATGAGCTTTTGATATTTTATTGACTATCTGTGGGAGGTTGGATGGTTTGGGCACATTTGCCCTTTTAGCTCATGCTTTGTGTTCTGTGTTTGTCTAGATATACATTTGGAGGGGTGGTTGGTTGATTGGGCTATAAGCCCTCTATACTTTCATGATTACTTGTATATCTGGCATGATTTGTTCTTTAAATCTCCTCAGAGCTTACATTTCTATATCTCTTACCTATTTTATGTGATTGACATATTTTCGGTGCTAGCCTTGCAGCTTTCTTAGGCATATCTTTTTGCTCGCTAACCCTTGTCAATTACTAACAAAAATGGGGAGAATCATCCCACCTAGAAGGTCCGATTATATCTTTTTGTAGGACTTTGTAGGTGCAAGCATTGAGGGGGAGATTTTGAAGAAAATCGAGTTTGTACATGTCCTTTTGTAAAGATTATTTTGTATACCTGTATAGACATGTAAGTGGGTGTATATTTCTTTCTGTTTAAGGGTTAATCATGATAAGGAGTCATGATTTGTCTAGGTTAGATGTTTTGTCACGCAATTGACAAAGGGGAGATTGTTAGTACACCTTTGGTTGTCAATTGGTGTGTTGGTTGGTCGCGTCTTGTCGTGTGAGCCCTGGTCGAAGAATTGAAGATCAAGACTTGAAGATTATGCTTCTTCCATTGCTCAAGCTCATGCTGAAAAAAGATCTCAAGTAAGTTGCATATAGATCGACCATAGGAAACCCAAAACATCAAAGAATGGCGTAATGACTCACATATCTTATCCCATTCCCTCTCGACCCTTGCACAAGTTGATCAGACTTGTGGTCCATGGCTGGTGCGTATCGTAATTGAAGATATGTCCAAACATTGGACCCCATGCACCATATCACTTCATGCCTCACCTTGGAAGTGATCCTCGGCTGTGTTGTAGGACCTTATCCAGCAAAACCTGCTGAGACAAGTTCATCTAGACAACCGACCAGTCTTGACCGGTTGGCCAAAACCATCAAGATTTATTCAGCAAACCTGTTGTAATATCATTGTCTAGACAGCCGACCGGTCTTGACCGGTCGGCCAGGCTCCTCAACACACGACAGAGAGCTTGCTGTGATGAATGCAGCGACCGGTCAAGACCGGTCGGCCAGGAACATCAACACACAGTCAGAGACCTGCTGGATGAAGTTCAGCTGGACTGCCGACCGGTCTTGACCGGTCGGCCAGTTATTCAAAATCACTCCAGCAGCTTTGCTGCATTATACAGATAGGTAGCCGACTGGTCTTGACCGGTCGGCCTTCACATTTCATTTAGTCCAGCAAGCATAGCCGACCGGTCTTGACCGGTCGGACTGCAAACAACAGTTTGTCCAGTAAGCGCAGCCGACAGGTCTTGACCGGTCGACCTCCATTCTTCATACAGTCCAGCGAGTTAATTCGACCGGTCGGGCAGACTCAAATATGGCCTAGTGATTTGAATTCCGACCGGTTGAGACCCCTCTCTGACAGGTCGGATGTGACCTTTTTAGTTCTATTGGGGCCATCATTTGGGGCTCTATATAGCCATGACTTGTGGTCTTTCAAGGCATACATTCAACACCCTTCAAGAGCTAAGAGAGAGAGCTTTTACTCACATCCTCTTACCCTCTTTGCTCTTAACTCCCTTGAGTTCATCATTCAAACCTAGCCATTAATGGCTTATCAATGAGTATTCAAAGCTCGGTTTGAAGTATGAACTCAAGACCTTCATTCATGGCTGACCTACCTTCGAAATATCTTTATAAGATCGTTTATAGCCATTGAATGCTTGAAGTTTGGCAGTTCCCTCATTACCATTGCATTGAATAGGCAAGAGGAACTTAACCAACTCTCTCCCAACTACCCGGCATCAACATAACCTCATCATTTGCATCGGTAGCTGATCTTGGGAGCACAAAGAGAAGCTGAAGCACGTGGAGCTGAAGCTACTCATCAAAGGCATCGAATCGGGGCTCAATCGTCTAGGTATGTCTAGTATTTGAGAGTCCATTTATTGAATCTCTATTCCCTTGATTGGGAAACTCCAGCGGGAGTGTACGTGACCATCCTTGGATTAGGATTGGTGAGAGTTTGAGATCCAAACTCGCCAAGTCTCTGGTTTGGGCCATCGGCGGATGGTAAACGCGGTCCTAGATCAAAGGATGTTAAGGTTGATGGTTAACCTGATTTAAAACCACGACTATAGTGAAATCCGGTGGTCTCATAGGTTGAGATTGTGAACCGGGAGTGGAGTAGGGAAACCGAACCACTATAAATCGTTGTGCATTGTGAGTTTGAATGATTGCTATGTGTTGAATGGCTTAGTCAATCATGAATGCTAACTGTTTGATGAAATGCTTATGATAGTCCTTGCTTAGAAATTCATCATATAATTGCCTTGAATGTTATTGTGATAATCTTGGTTGCTAAGATTAACTTGATTAGTTTTAATTGTAATTGGAAATTCAAAAAAGTCCTATTCACCCCCCTCTAGGACATTAGGCATATCTCCGAGTATCTCCTCAAGCGGTAAAACCGCAATTTCATATACAAGGGCAAACACAAATTAACCAAAGGAATCAGCAAATGTTCCAAGAACTTAAAGTCTCGGTTGATGAGATTAAGGGATGCTTGAATGCTAGGGAAGGGACATTTCCGGCCCAACCTCAGCCCAATCCAAAGCAAGTACATGAAGTGAGCATTCCTAATCCTTCCAACCAACACATGGAGCAAGCCAAATCCATCACCACTCTTAGAGTGGTAAACAAATTGACAAATCTATTTCGGTGAAGGCCGACAAGCCTAATGATCCGGTAAATTCTGAGGATGAGGATGGATCTAACTTAGCCCCACAAGAAACGGAACGCGTTTACAAGCCCGTAGCACCATTTCCTTCGAGATTGGTTGCCCCAAAATCTCTCCCAAGCTCTCATGATATTCTAGAGATTTTTAGGCAAGTCAAGATCAACATTCCCTTGCTTAATGCCATCAAACAAGTCCCCTCCTATGCCAAGTTTCTAAAGGGACCTATGCACAACTAAACGCAAATATAATGTGCAGCAAAAGCCCTTCTTAAATGAGCAAGTGAGTGTCATTCTCACTCAAAAGATCCCCCAAAATTTAAAGATCCCGGTAGTCCCACAATTTCATGTATCATTGGAGACTACCGGATTGAGTGTGCATTACTAGACTTGGGGGCAAGCGTGAATTTGATCCCATATTCGGTATACGAGCAATTGGGTCTTGGTGAATTAAAACCCACCAAAACCACATTGTAACTCGCTGATAGATCCATCCGTGTACCGAGAGGGATAGCTGAGGATGTGCTAGTCCAAGTTGATAAATTCTACTACCCGGTAGATTTCATCGTCTTGGACACACAACCGGTCATGGATGCTAGCACCCAAATACCGGTGATTCTAGGCCGCCCATTCCTTGCTGCATCAAACGCAATAATAAATTGCCGGAATGGAGTGAGGAAAATGTCCTTTAGGAATATGACGTTGGAGGTGAATGTGTTCCACTTGGGTAAAAGGCATAGGGATGATGATGATGTCCACGAGGTTGATATGATTGATTCAATTGTGTAAGAGGAGTTCGCTTTAAGGCAGAATTTTGATCCTTTAGATGTTATTAGCTTTGATCCCTTTGAGGATTGGGACGACAATGATGGCCCCTATTAGGTAAACATGATAGAATCTATGGAAGAGGGGGGGGAGGGGGGGGGGGGGGGGGGGGGGGGTTTCCAACATGATCTACCTGAAAGCTTGGGGACATGTTTGGCACATTCTAAGGATGAATCTAATTCTAATTTTAATAAGACCTTGAAAGTGTCAATTTCTGAAAATTTATTTGACAAGTTGCCAATTTCTGATTTACACAAATTTGTTATGCAGGATTTGGAAGCATTGGTACTTGACTTTCCTATAGAGAGGCTACTTTCTGAAAGTGTAGAGGTTGAGGACCCACTCCAACCTACACAAAATTCTGAGAAGGAGGAAGACGTAAAGGGTCTAAATCTGAAAACTTCCTCTCCTGAGGTCTCCTACGCACTCGAGGAGTGTTTAGCGTATTTTGAAGATTGGGATGATCCCATGATTCAAAACATAATAAATGCTTTGAGAGAGAGACCTCATGCACCTAAAAAGCTTCCTTCCACAGAGTGTCCAAATTGAAGAATCAACTGTGGAAGAACAAGCGACAAATGATTATGTGGAGACCATCCCATTGTTTGAGGATGAAGTGATTGAAGTCTCCACATCTCTTTGGTTTGTTCAAATTGAAGAACACTTCTAGGATGACCCATATTTGACATACTTGAAAGATTTTTGCTCAGATAAGAAGGAAAGGAGATCCATATTCAATGATTTCCAACCAATGCAATTCTCCTTTCCTAGTACATGAGACAATTTTCTTAAGGAACTCGCTGAAATTTTCAGCTGGATTTTCAATGGGTTAGAATGATCGATGTCACCAATGTACTTTCTAAAGCAGGATGGTGGATAGTTCTTCTGAATAATTTGTTACACCACTTGATGATCTTGCTCAACTTTGTCCTTTTGGATGTTTTACTGATAATCGATCTCCTAGTCTGATGGAGATCCTCTTTTTAAAGGACGGGTTAGGTATCTTTATTGCTTTTCGTAGATTAGGTTTAATTTTATTAAGTTTTATTGTTTTAGTAGGCTTTAGTTGTTGGAGTTACAGACTTCCATGATCGACTCTCTCAGGTATTATTGTTCTCACTCTCTTATATTTCACCATTGCTCTCATGTTCATGCTCATTACATATATTTTTACATTGAGGACAATGCAAGATTTGGTTGGGGGGTGAGATGAGATTCCTCATCTAGCAGTTGCAACATTTCGAGCATCATATATGCAAAAATTTTTTATTTTTTCGAATTCTCTAAAATTTTAAAACTCTTTTAGAAAAGTATTTCTATGCATTCGAGATGATACAAGTATAAGAAGAGGAGATACGAAGTGTGTGATGTTGCAAGTCTTGAACTTCTCCTAATATAATGGTTTTATATGTGAATTCCCCTATTTATATGGTTGATAGAAAATTTGAACACTTTTGCATCTAGTCCACATTACACGATTTTCATTATTTGAAAGGATTATGTGATTTGTGGGTTAGCTAGACCTAAGTTTTTAAGGTGTGAGGAACAAAGCCGGGGTACTTTGTCCATCCTTGTCTATGGGAAAATAACGAAAGATATGGATTTCTAAAAATCCTATCTAATTTAAAAGAAAAAGGAAAAGGAATGATGAAATTGGGAATGATGGAAAAATGGTGGAAAATTTTTGAAAAGGGCTACCTATTACCAACCGGGGGATGGTCTACCCGTAACTAAAGCCAGAAATGGGACGTAGTGTGAAAGCTGTCGGAAGGACAGTAAGGCAAATTCCTGTCATTGGCTTGTTGTTGCTCTGTACAACTTGATATCCATGGTTTGGTTGATCTATGAAGAAGATAATCCTGGAAACTTATGAGATGAACTTTCACTATGCACACTAGGTTGAATTTTGTTTGAGTTCTTCTATTTATCAATCAATCAACGGGAATTTCATATGGACACTTATTATGTTTTGAGAGTTTAAGGTTTCAACGTCTATCACCTAATTTTTTATCGAATTTTATACTTGTAAGTCTTGGAGTGGATAGAAACATAGTGTCTGAAGGAGAGTTGGTTTTGGAGGTTTGAACTTATTAACGCATGTTTTGCTCGGGACTAGCAAAAAGCTGGTTAGGGGGTGTGTTGAACCTTCAATTTATACATTATGTAGCCCGTTACATCACATTATAAGCATGGTTTTCATGTTTAAAAGGCCCATTTAATGCATGTTTTGTGATTGTAGGAATGAGAGAGAATTCACCCAATTGGAGACCAAAAGAACGTGTTTCGATGCATTGGATGAAGATTGAAGGAGGACCAAAGAAAGAAGGAATCGAGTAGAAAAGAGAGAAGAAGAAAGAAAAGAAGAAAAAATGGAGAAAAGCAGGTCCGACCGGTCGTGACCGGTCGGCCATGGGAGCCAGACCGGTTAAGATCAGTCGGCCACACACTCTGAAACTCCCTGGACCAATGACCAGCCTGGTCCGACAGGTCAAGACCGGTCGGCCAGCAGGTCTGATGCTCTCTATGCACGCTGGACCTTTTACATAAGCAGTCCGACCGATCAAGACCGGTTGGCCAGCCCAGTCCGACCTGTCCCGACCGGTTGGCCACAAGCAAAAATAGGTAGTTTCCAAATTGGGCTCCGAAATTCTCTGCGCAAGTGCGTATCCTTACGCAAATTCGAGATCCTTCCGATGCAACAGAGCTTCCCCACTATAAAAGGACACCTAGGGACTCTTCCTAGAGCATCATAGAAGCTAAGGGATTTCGTGGGAGAGGAAGGAAGCTGTCGTGGAGCATCTACAACCCTCCAAACTCCG
This sequence comes from Liriodendron chinense, assembly GCA_003013855.2. Lineage (NCBI taxonomy): Eukaryota > Viridiplantae > Streptophyta > Magnoliopsida > Magnoliales > Magnoliaceae > Liriodendron > Liriodendron chinense. Next base: position 321,232 of record PVNU02001537.1, on the reverse strand, counting down.
ATTTTTCTAGTTTATGTTTTCTTATTTGAGTTCTAGTTGTAGTATGACAATGCTCGGCTAGAATCTCTCAGCTAAGGCTGAGAGGTGAAGCTTGTAGCCAATTTCATGTTTGATTTAGTTAATTCAAGTAATTCTACTTCAAGTTTGGATTTTTACCTATTTTAGTTCTTAAAGTTGATAGTTTTAGATGTTTTATGAGAGTTCATGTGCTTTGAACATGGATTCCTTGCAATTATCTGAGATTATCATGTTGTGCTTATTTAGATTCGAATTATAGTAATCCTTGAGCAGGCCATAGTCCATAGGCATGGCTGTTACTCTGAAGGCTATGATTTCGAATTCTACATTGTTGAATGGGACTAGAACTTGGAAGTTCAACTTGAGTGGGATTGAATGCGTTTAATGCTTTATTTTCCAACTAGATGAGAGATATGACTTCAAATCTTGTTGTGTATCTTTCTTGGATTGATTGGATCGACATGGGATTGCTACAAGTGGATCCTTGAATACCTTAGTGCCTTTAAATTACTATTTTTCATTAAGTTTCTGTTTTAGCATAATTGTTCCAATTAAATCTCTTATTTATTGCAAACTGAGTTGCTGGAATAGTTTGGAACTTGTTCTCCAATTTCCTGTGGATCGACCTCGGTCTTACCGAGATTTATTACTACATCGCAGCCTTGCACTTGAGGCGAGTGAACAACCTGCCCTTAAATAAATACGATTTATAATATAGCAGGCAGTGTTTACTACTTCGGCCCACAGATTTTTCGCAAGGTTCTTATTATTAAGCATAGCTGTGGCCATATCCAACAATACTCGATTTTTCCTCTAAGCAACCCCATTTTGTTGAGGTGTTTTCGGTGTTGAGAACTCATGAAGAATACCCAACTCATCACACAAATCTTTCAAATGATGATCTTCAAATTCACTGCCGTGATCACTCCTGATTCTAGCTACCATGTATCCTTTGTCATTGTGAAGTCGCTTCACTAATTTTTAGAATTCTTCAAAGGTGTCAGATTTTTCTCTTAAAAAGGAGACCCATGTGAATCTAGAGTAATCATCAACGAATCTTTTTACGTCGGATTTGGTAACAAGGGCCCCCTAGACGATCACCTTCCTTCAAGACAGCCTCCTCCCGAACCTGAAAGAGCACCAGGGAAAACTAAGGGTGGCCGGCGTCCAGCCGTTGGCCCTCCGAAGCTTAAGTTAGATGGGATATGGTTGTAAAAGGAAAGGATGGGATTTCAGACTTAGGGATTGTGTACCTTTCTTATCGATGAAGCCGTCCATTTATATAGATCCAAATGACCCAATCTGTTACGCAAGACATCAAGATTACTACTGATTTCTGGGGATAAGATGTTTATCCTATTGATCCCGAGATAAGAGAATGGTCCGATCCAATTGGACCTCTAGTCGATTATGTTCCCTGATGAAAATCCCCTGAGGTTCGGAACCACGAATCAAGATGAGCCCAACGTTGGTCTATATGGGCTGCTGGTACTGAAAAGGCGGAGGACGCTCGGGCTCGAAGATAACTCCTCGATGATTTGAGATGCAAACTCTTTCGACGACCATTATTGAGAGGCTCATATACCCAGAAGGGTATTCCGTACTTTCCTAATATTCGAGCCTCGACCATAAGGGTTAGGTGACTCGGTAGTTGTGCGTCATACTTGTCCAATATGTGAGCCTCGACCAGGTGGGCTCCCAAGTCGAATACTATCATAAGGGTGCTCGCTTGTCGGATACCATCATAAAGGTGCTCACACGTCTCGAGTCTTCGCTATCTTCGACCACCGCAATTTGACTATAACAGATGCCCCCAAGTCCTTGCTGCCGAGAAGTCTTTTGTGCCACAAACAAGTAATAAAGCCTTGAAATAATCTGAATCGACATGACTCGATGAATTGGATGATTTATAAGATGAATAATTCACATTAACTAATGTTTTGAACTAATCTATATGAGATAGAATTGAACCGGCTGTTGTGGTATGTAGAATAAGAATTATTCTGTCTATTGAAGGGAAGGACTTACTTACTGGCATACATAACCGCCTAATACCTTTATCGGAGATGAAGCCGTACATGATTGGGCTGGCATTAATGAGCGCTAGCCTTCCGCAGCTTTTCGGCAGAGAGAAAATGAAGAGGCGCCCGCCACGTATCCATGGAATTAATGGCCATGCCTGTTCGACTGCAGAGCCAAACGAACGATCGCCACGTGTCGCCAAATCCGAAGGAATGATTGCTTATAAATATACGGAGTCTGCCAAATCTTTGAAATTTCACCGAAGCTTTCGAAAACCCTTCCCCTTTCCTTTCTCTCTCCTGGTGCAACTCTCTTCCTCCGGTGTAATTCTCTTCCTCCGATGTTTCTGGTATAACTCCACTTCCTCATTCTCCTTCTCTTCCAGAGTGTTCTTTTCCTCTCTTCTTTTTATCTTGTAAACGTCCATGGCCGGAGATTCTGATGAGGAGACCGTCCCCCTGGGGGATGCTACCCCGGAATCTTCTTCCTCCAACAATGCGAGGGTTCCGGCAGGTAAGTACTCTGCGTCCTGGTACCCATCTATAATGACGGAGGAACGACTAAGTGAGTTGCGGGAGATATCAGGTCCCTGACTCAGTTGTTCTCCGGTTACCCGGAGAGGGAGAAACCTCGGATTCTCCTCCCCTCGGCTGTGTTGCCCTCTACGAATACTTCTTCATTCTTGGGGTGCGCCTTCCCCTCCACCCCTTCATTCGTGGTGTACTCCGAAGTTATAAGATTGCCCCCGGGCAACTTATTGTAAGCGGATGGAGGGTAATCCTGAGTTCCTTCGCTCTCTAGGCGCAAGCTGGTAACAGAGAGTTAACCGTCGAAGAGTTTCTCCGAATGTACCAACTCAAGAAGGCACCCTCCGGCGAAGGCTGGTATTACCTCTGTTATTGGCACTAAGATAATTTTGTCTTGGGGAAACCCTCTTCAAATTACCCCGGATGGAGGAAACGCTGGTTCTATGCTTCCAGGAGATGGGAGTCTGAGACAAGATCCACTTTTGGGGGCCTTAGCGTGAGCCGTTTTTTCTGTGAAGGTGGGCATAGTTTCACACTTACTAGGTTTTGCGAGCCAATTTAGGGTTTTCTGCTTTTCTAACCTCTGCTCGTATTTGCAGGTGTCCCGACTTTGGGGAAGCCGAACCTGAAGGGAGGAATTCACGAGAAGATCGTGAAGGTTTACAAGTTACCTGCCTTGCAACAGGCATATCGAGGCTTGTCTGTCAGCCTCTCGACTCGCAGTGGTAAGACTGATATCTTGCGAAGAGGTTGTGATGACAAATACAGGGGAGAAGAGATGGTTACTGCCTCACCTCAAGGGCACCAACTCGAAGAGGCAGAAGAAGACATCTGTCGGTCCCTCTCACCCGTCTAATTGGATGGGCGGAATTGCTCAAACCCCTCTTCCTGAGACCGCAGTGGTTGTGCCAGCGGTTCCTGCATCGGTGGTTCCTCCTGAACCACCAGTTATTGATATCGTCGATAACTCCCTGAGGAATGACGGGGCAGGGTCAAACTGCCCCCCAGCCGAAGAATCTCGCGAGCCTGAAGGTGCTCACGAGATGATTCCTGCTCGCGAGCAGACCACTGCTCAAGATGCGAGCCCAACTGGGCTAGTCGTAGCCCAACCCTCTGGGGTCGGAACGTTCACCGTCCCCAGCCATCTCCACTCAATCTGCAAGTTCCTCTTCGACAACATTCCCCCCAGACTTTTGGCACCTTCCCCGAACCAAGTCTTGAAAACCTCTTCCTTGACGCGGGAGTGAGGATGGTCCAGGTAAAACGTGCTTTAATTTAACCCTGTAGTTTGCTTTCTTGGTTAACTTTCGAACACTTATCTCATAACCTCCTTCTGTTCTACAGGGCTTGGACCTCATCCTACGAACGAGGCGTGATATCATTGCCGCTCGTTGTGTGATAGATGAGGCTGAGGGGAAAAGGGTGGCTCTAGAGATGGCCATCCATGGAAGGGACCAAGTCATTAAGTCTCGTGAGACCTTGATAGCGAAGATGACTGAGGAAAGGAAGATCCTCGTCGAGAAGATCCAAGTCCTGACTGACAGATATTAGGCTTTGGATTCCAACTTCGCCAAACTCACGGATATAAAGGAGAAGGCAGAGAGAGAAAGAGAGATCTTCCGTCAGGACAAGATCTCGTTGGAGGAGCGGCTCGTAGAAATCAAGTCGCAGCTCAAGGAAGTTAGCGATAATCTGGACAAAGAGCGCTCCACCCTTGCGTAGCTCAAGGATGACTCGATCCACTGGGAGGAGGAGAGAGTAGCCCTTGTCAAGATGCTTTCTAAAGAAGGAGCCCGAGCCATCATGGAGTTCCAAACTTCGCAGCTATACGACGATGAAAGATATGAGTCGTACGATGCTGGTCACGACTTCGCACTACGAGTAGTGCAACGGATGTCCCCATTTTTTGATATGGGTGAATTCGAGAAGGTCACAGCCATCATAGCTGCGGAGGAAAGAGCAGCTGCCGAGAACGAAGTGACTGAGGTCACTCAAGCTGGAGGGATCTCCGAAGTGGGCCCTAAAGCCGAGAGTGCCGCTCCTCCTCCAACCGATGCGCAAGAATGATCATCTTTCTTTCCTTTACCTATCTCATGTATTAATTTTGCGTTTGTAAACAACTTGACTTTATAGTCAATTGAGATGAATGAGAAAACACTTTTTTATGATGTTGTTGGCATCTTATTTCTCCTTCCTTTCGTTCTTCCTTTCTTGTATACTGAATGCTTTCATACTTAACTCATGTAGTTATGAGTTAAGCTCAATCCGGGGGTCTTGGTGACCATATCCGCGTGGAGATAGACTGATCTATCGATTGAGACTTTGACGCTCAATCCGGGGGTCTTGGTGATCATATCCGCGTGGAGATAGACTGATCTATCGATTGAGACTTTGACGCTCAATCCGGGGGTCTTGGTGACCATATCCGCGTGGAGATAGACTGATCTATCGATTGAGACTTTGACGCTCAATCCGGGGGTCTTGGTGACCATATCCGCGTGGAGATAGACTGATCTATCGATTGAGACTTTGACTCTACCAAGGGTAGGGAATTGGCCAAGAGAATGTGTGTATACTCTTCGGGGCTATTCATGTCCACTAAAGTGGAGTAGCGACCAAAAGACAATCCACCTTTATTCGAATATCGTTCAAACTTATATCGAATTAAGGAAAATACTGTAGCAAATGTTCCACGTGCCAAGGGCGACGTACGGGTCTTCCTTGCATATCTTCAAGATAATAAGTACCAGGTCGCACAATTTTGATGACTTGATACGGACCTTCCCAATTTGGATCCAGCGAACGAGCAGGAACTTTGAGGTTCTGTTTAAGGACCAAATCGCCGAGCTGAAAAGCTCTAGGTCGGACTTTAGCGTTACAATAACGAGCGATGCGCTGTTGATAAGCTGCCGCTCGAAGTTGGGATGCATCCCTCCTCTCTTCTAAGAGATCGAGATGAAGCTTCAGACCTTCCTGGTTACAAATGGGATCATACTGCTCGATTCGATATGATGGGACCTGAACTTCGACCGGAACCACGGCGTCGGTGCCAAAAGCTAAGGAGAAAGGGGTTTCTCCTATTGAAGTGCGAGTTGTAGTCCTATAGGCCCATAAGACTTCTAGCAGGAGTTCTGGCCACATGCCTTTACACTCACCGAGCTTGGTCTTTAAATGATGTTTGATGATTTTATTCACTGCTTCAACTTGCCCATTAGCCTGAGGATGATATGAGGAGGTGCGAACATTGCATATCTTCCATTTTTCGTAAAATTCTGTGAAAGCGGCGTTGTCGAATTGCTTTCCATTATCGGTGATTATAGTGTGGGGGAGCCCATAACGGCATACGATATTTCTCCATACGAACTTAGTGGTCTATTTTTCGGTGATTCCGGCTAATGGTTCTGCCTCGACCCATTTGGTGAAGTAATCGACTGCCACAATTGCAAACCTATTTTGACCTTTCCTGGTAGGCAAGGGCCCGATGATATCGACTCCCCATTGGGTGAAGGGCCAAGGCCATCCATTGGCGTCATTTGCTCGGACGGTACATGAGGTATAGGAGAATATCGCTGGCACTTGTCACATTTTTTAGAGAATTCGATCGCATCTGCCTTCATAGTGGGCCAATAATACCCTTGCCTCATTGCCTTATATGCTAGAGATCGTCCCCTTGGATGGTTACCATATGCCCCCCGGTGTATTTCATTCAGAATGCGATGTGATTCTTCTGGGTGAAGACACCTTAAGTAGGGCAAAGAGAAACTCTTACATAACAACGTTCTATTTTGTAAAGTATACCTGGCAGCTCGATGGCGAATTTGTCGTGCGGATTTCTTATCATCTAGAAGATGTCCATCTCTGAGATAGAGGACAATGAGGGTCCATCCAACATGGAGAGGGATGGACCGCGATCACTTGCCCGGAAGTTGCTTGGTCAATACCTGGAGTATGAAGGTGCTCGATGGGAATTAATTGTGATAACTCAGATTCTGGTGTAGAGGTGAGTTTTGCCAAAGAATCTGCGAGTTTGTTCTTCTCGCGGGGGATGTGGATTATTTCATAATTCTTCAGCTTCGTGAGCAGGATGAGCACTCGGGATTTGTATAAAGCCATCCTTTCTTCTTTCGTCTCAAATTCGCCGAGTACCTGATTGACTATGAGCTGAGAGTCACTATGAATAAGTAAACTCTGAATCGAGAGGACGTTTGCTAGTTCGAGACCGATGATCAAAGCCTCATATTCTGCTTCATTATTTGAGATGCGAGAATCAAATCGTAAAGCGTATTGGAAGCGCGACCCGTCTGGAGCAACTAAAATTAGGCCCGCTCCGCTCCCGATGGCCGGTGAAGACCCATCCATGAAGAGCGACCAGGAGGGCTAGTCGCTGGTCGCAGAGTTATCATTGGGAGAGGAGTATGTGAATTTGGCAATGAAGTCGGCCACGGCCTGACTCTTGATGGCGGTCCTGGGGCAGAACGAAATATCATGCTCACTGATCTCAATCGCCCATTTAGTTAATCGCCCTGAAACCTCAGGTTTTTGAAGGACCTGCCTTAACGGATGATTTGTTGGCACTAATATAGCGTGGGCTTGGAAGTAGGGTCACAGTTTTCGGGCAGCAGTGACCAAGGCAATGGCCAACTTCTCCATATCAGAATACCAAGTTTCGGCATCCACCATCGCTCGACTAATATAATAAACGGGCCATTGTACCCCTGAATCTTCTCTTATTAAGGTGGCACTAACGGCCTGTAAAAGACACAGACAAATAAAGAAGAAGTTGCTCGTGCACCACAGGTTTTGATAAAACAGGGGGTGCACTCATATATTGCTTCATTTGTTGGAATGCTTCCTCGCATTGTGGTGTCCATTCCCAATCGGATTTGGCGGTGGCTCGAGGAGCTTAAAGAAGGGTAAACATTTATCTGAGGCCCGTAAAATGAACCTGTTCATCGATGCGATGCGACCAGCCAGACGTTGGACATCTTTGAGGGTGGACGGAGACTTCATCTCGATCAATGCCTTTATTTTCTCAGGATTTGCTTTGATTCCCCGTTGGCCGACCATAAATTCGAGAAATTTTTCAGCGGACACTCCGAACGCACATTTCTCTGGATTTAGCTTCATCTGATACCTCCTCATTAAGTCGAAGGCTTCTCGAAGATCTGTAAGGTGGTCGTTTTCTATGACGCTTTTCACGAGCATGTCGTCGACATAAACCTCCCTATTCCTACAGATTTGTGTGGCGAATATCTTATTGACTAGGCGCTGATAGGTGGCTCCTGCATTTTTAAGACCAAAAGGCATTACCTGGTAGCAATACAGGCCTCAATCAGTGATGAAGGTAGTGTGCTCGCTGTTGGGCGGATACATCATAATCTGGTTATAACCGGAATAGGCGTCCATAAAACTGAGCAGGGCATGCCCTGCCGTTGAATCAACCAGCTGGTCGATTTGCGGGGTCGGGAAGCTGTCTTTGGGGCACGCTTTGTTCAAATCCAAATAATCAACAAACATTCTCCACTTGCCATTAGCTTTTCGAACGAGAACCACGTTTGCGACCCATTCTGGGTAGTTAACTTCTTTTATAAAATTGACTGTGAGTAACTTCTCGACTTCAGCCTTGATTACCATTTTCCTTTCTGCAGTGAAGGCACGTCGGCGCTGGTGAACAGGTCTATACTTCGGATCAACATTCAAACGATGTGCTATGACGCCGGGGTCGATACCCGGCACATCTCCGTGAGACCAGGTAAACACATCTTAGTATTTGGTGAGGAAACGGACCAGATTTTCTCGAAAGATGCTGCTTAAAGAGGATCCAACGTAGACAATTTTGGACGAATCATCTTCAGCTAAGCGGATTGCAACTGTCTCTTCCCCTGGAGTTCCTGATTGGAGAGCACTCTCCCTTGGGTCCAACGAGGTAGCCATCAGAGGGCTTGATGAATCTTTTACCACCATCAGAACTGGTGTCGCCTGGGCCTTCTTTCGGCCCTTCACGGCGATTTCATAACACGCTCGCGCTTCCTTTTGATTTCCTCATACAACCCCGACTCCAGTTGGAGTAGGAAATTTTATGCACAAGTATAGAGGGTGTAACGCTGCCCCTACCTTATTGAGCGAAGGTCGACCCAAAATGGCGTTATATGCTGATCTCCGATCTATCACAGGAAATTTACTAAGATAGTCGTTTTTGCTGGGCTTTTATCGAAGGTAACTGGAAGGTCAATGCTTCCTTCAGGTGTTACCACTTCTCCCCCGAAGCCGACGAGAGGGGTTGAGATTGGTTTGAGCAAGCTCCTGGCGAGTGCCATTTTGTTGAAAGCCTCCAAGTAGAGAATATCAGCAGAGCTACCTGTATCCACCATAATACGATGAGTCAGATAATTTGATACCTTTAGTGCGACCACAATGAAATCTTCGTGAGGGAAGTGAATCCCTTCTGCATCTTCAAGGGAAAAAGAGATTGGAGGATTGCTGGGTTTCATCGTATCGGGCGTCTTTTCCAACCAATAGATATGCTGGGGCTTATGAGACGCTTTGCGAGTATACACTTTTCTTGAAGCTTGAGAATCTCCCCTGCAAGCCGGTCCTCCGGCGATGGTCCGGATCTCACCAGTGGGTTCAAGGTTTTCTTGTGAGGTAGGGCGGTAAGGTGATTTCTTCTGGTGTGGCGAAGCTTCCGCCCTTTTAGGTGACCAACCTTGTCGGACAATATAAGCTCGAAGATAGCCCTTTCGAATGAGAGCTTCGATGTGATCTCGCAGAGATATGCAATCTTGAGTGTTGTGCCCATGATCCTTGTGGAAATAGCAATACTTATTCTTATCTCTTTTTTCGGGATCAGATTTGATCTTTGAAGGCCACTTCACGTAAGGCTTGTGTTTGATCTCCATTAATACTTTCTCTGGAGATTGAATAAGAGGGGTATAATTACGATATTTACGAGAGTAAGGCCTCTTAGGGGAGCGGTCCCGCGGATCACGCCGGTATTTTTTGTCAGGAGGAGAGATCTCCTCAGGCTTTCGCTTCTTGCCCTGCACACCGTGACGTGCTAAAGAGACTTCTTCCACATTAATGTACTTTTGGGCTTTTGCTTGGAATTCCGCTATAGTTTTGGGGGGGTTTTTATCCAAGGCGAATCTGAATTTCTCGCTTGTAATTCCAGCTATGAGGGCGGTGAGGCCTTTATCTTCGGTATAACCTTCAGTTTGGATGGCTTCTGCAATGAAACATACTGTAAACTCCTTTATTGTCTCCCCGTGCTGTTGCTGTAAATCCATTAGGTGAGATGCTGGTTTTTTAGTAAGGATTCTTCCCATGAATTGAGAGAGGAATAGCTCTGATAGCTGGGCAAAGGACCCAATGGATCAGGGGCTTTAGCCCCCGGAACCATGTACGCGCTGCCTCCTTTAGGGTTAGGGAAAAGCCCTACACATGATTTTTGAGCCATGTCCCTCTAGCTCCATAAGAGACTTATACGTTTCCAGGTGTTCGAGAGGATCGCCAATACCTATATACGGGGTGATGACGGGCGTGCGGTACTTCCTAGGTAAAGGTGCTTCCATGACCTCGTAGGTGAAAGGAGACTAAAATCGATGTATTGATGCCACAGCAGCAGATGGTTGATTTGCCTGATATCGTAGTTCCATATCATCAAAACGATCGTGGATTCTTTTGAGGTCTCCTTCCCATGGTAAGGTGTAACCTGAAGTTTCGACGGCAGACCCCTGAGATTGCTGTTGCCGGGAAGTACTAGAGTGTATGGAATGCGGGGGTAGTACATGGGCTTGGTTGTCGAGTGGCATTCGATTTGACGGAGGATGATTTGGCTGGACTTGTGGCTCGTCCGCGGAATGTCTGGAAGCCACTGGTATAGTTTACGACGACAGCTCTTCAGAAGGTTGTCGCTGGGGCTCTGAAAAATGTTGATCAAGCCGATTAGATAAGGCTTGAAATCCGGCGTTGAGGGTTAGGAGTGTGTTTTCGAGGAAACGCATGACATCTTCTTGATTGCCGGAGGCATCGAATAATGGGTTTTGCGATGGCACGTTGGGATCTCCCTGGGGGATGCCCGTCGAAGTAGTCTGAGGGATGGGCGCTGGTTCAGTAATGTCAGGCGGAGGTAGCGTCTGCCTTGAAGTGGAAGGATGAACCGTCTTCTTGGGAGGCATGGTGGGAGGACTTCGATCAGGGATTAGAGTGGCTAACCTTGACGATCAGAATTCCCACAGACGGCGCCAATCTGTTTACGTCGAATTTAGTAACAGGGGCCCCCAGACGATCACCTTCCTTCAAGACAGCCTCCTCCCGAACCTGAAAGAGCACCAGGGAAAACTAAGGGTGGCCGGCTTCCAGCCGTTGGCCCTCTGAAGCTTAAGTTAGACGGGATATGGTTGTAAAAGGAAAGGATAGGATTTCAGACTTAGGGATTGTGTACCTTTCTTATCAATGAAGCCGTCCATTTATATAGATCCAAATGACCCAATCTGTTACACAAGACGTCAAGATTACTACTGATTTCTTAGGGATAAGATTTTATCCTATTGATCCCGAGATAAGAGAATGGTCCAATCCAATTAGACCTCTAGTCGATTACGTTCCCTGATGACGATCCCCTGAGGTTCGGAACCACGAATCAAGATGAGCCCAACGTTGGTCTATATGGGCTGCTGGTACTGCAAAGTCGAAGGACGCTCAGGCTCGAAGATAACTCTTCGATGATTTGAAATGCAGACTCTTTCGACGACCATTATTGAAAGGCTCATATACCCAGAAGGGTATTCCGTACTTTCCTAATATTCGAGCCTCGACCATAAGGGCTCAGTGACTCAGTAGTTGTGCGTCGTACTTGTCCAATATGTGAGCCTCGACCAGGTGGGCTCCCAAGTCGAATACTGTCATAAGGGTGCTCGCTTGTCGAATACCGTCATAAAGGTGCTCGCACGTCTCGAGTCTTCGCTATCTTCGACCATCACAATTTGACTATAACAACTACAAAGAAGTATCGTTTTCCGCCTTGGCTAAGAACCCTGATAGGACCAACTAGGTCCATGTGTAGCAGTTCAAATGGTTTTAATGTGACCAGGATAGAGGTTCTCTTGTGTGCAACCTTGATTTGTTCACCTTTTTGGCAAGCGATGCACACAGCTTTAGGTCTTTTACCTATCTTGGGTAGACCTCTCACCAAATTTTTTTGACTTAGTTTAGATAGATTTCTATAATGAACATGACCGAGTCGATGGTGACACAATTTTGTTTCATCCTTAATGGCAATGTGACACATGGTGGGAGAACTCAGGTTATTACTGCTTTCAATAACATAACAGCTGTCTCCTGTGCTAGACCTTTCATAACAAGTTTTCTTGTGGAGTTCAGTATCTTGTACATATCTTTCGAGAAACTTACTGAGTGCTCACCATTACAAATTTGTGAGATACTTAGAAGATTATGTTTAAGTCCATCAACATAAAGTACGTCTTCTATTTTGGGTAATCTTGGCCCTGTGATGGTTCCTTTACCAATGACTTTAGCTACGCTTCCATTACCAAATGTGACAGAACCACCATCGAATTCGTCATATGCACAAAATTGAGATCTATCACCTGTCATGTGTCTAAAAGCAATCACTATCCAAGTACCATCTAGGGTTATTTTCAGCTTTTAAGGCAGTATGAATGACCAAGCATTTGTTCTTAACCACCCATTGAGTTGTTGTCCTTTTATGAGTGGTATTCTTATAGTATGATTCTCTAGATTTCTTAGGAGAAGCAAATTTTTCTTTCTCATGTAGGAGAATAGCAGTTTTCAAATTTAGCATTTTAACTTGTTCTAATAATTCATCCATCCTCTTATCCTTCCTTGGTAGTGTTGAGCTCTTAATTATGTATATTCTAACCCCAATTCATCACTCATTATGCATGGTTTCATGATTTAAAGACTAATCTAATGCATAGATTTGTGATTGTAGGAATGAGAGAGGATTTACCAATTGAAGACTTAAGAGGCTACTTACAAGCATTGAAGATCACAAGACCAAACATGAAAGGGTGAAAGAAAGAAGTAAAGGAGAGAAGAAAAGAAGGAAGAAAAAGACACTGAGACCGGTTGTCCATAGCCAGGACTAGTCGTCCGACCAGTCCGAGCACTCAACATAGAAGACCCCTTTTACCCAAAGTTCACTGGCACTACGCCAAAACAGCGAAAAAATGACACAAAAACGCTTGATTTAACGACGGACTATATTCATCGTTAATATGAACGACGGATTATATCCGTCGTTAAGGCGAAAACAGTGTCGCTAACTACTACGACCACCGGCTTTGGCGTGTTTAATCGACAAAATTGTACGACGGACCAGAACCGTCCATAACTGTAAATTAACGACGGATATAATTCGTCGTTAAACGTACGACGGATCTAATTCGTCGTAAAGTAATGCATTCAAGGGGGATTTCCTGCGTCGTAAAATTCTGCGTCCGGAGACGGGACGTTGGGATTTATCGACGAACCTTCTTGGATTTAACGACGAATATAGTCCGTCGTAAATTGAAAATTATACTTGACGCAATTCATTTTAAATAAATTTGTTTCTTTAATAAGTTTTTTTAAAAAAAATTGGATTTTTAGAGAAAAAGTTGACAAGTTTAATAAAAATTAACAATATTTAAGAAAAAATGGGATTTGGAAAAATTCGAGATTTTGAAAATAATATTCTAAATTTAAAAAAGAACTAGAATTTTGAAAGAAATTGACATTTTGAAATAAATTGAGACGTTTGAATGAAGTGTATAAGTTTGAAATAATGTAGACTTTGAGAAAGATTGAGGTTTTGCATTTTGAAAGATATTGACATATTTTGATAAATAAAAAAAAAAAAGATTTTCAAAAAATTGGCATTTTGAAAACGAACGTCAGAAAGTTTAAAAAATTGTGATTTTGAAAAAATGTTGAGTTAATCTTGAATAAAATTTATAAGTTTGAAAAAAAATGTAATAAAATTAATAATGTTTAAGAAAATTTAAAATGTAGAAAAAATCAAAATTTTGAAAATAATTAGGATTAAAAAAGAACAAAAAATCTGAAAGAATTTTGACATAAATTAGGATTTAAAAGGATTTTAAAAAAGTTAGCATTTTCACATAAATCAAGAATTTTGAATAAAATTTATCGGTTTGAAAAAATAGATTTTCAAAAAAGAAATTGTGATTTTTAGAAAGAAATTTAGATTTTGTATTTTGTAAAAAAAATTGAGAAATTTGATAGAAAATGAAATGTTGAAAAAACAATTGACATTTTGAAAAAGTGTTTATGTATTGAATTGCAATTTTGAGAAAAAATTAAGAAGTTTGAAAAAAAATTGTAATAAAATTAATAATGTTTAAGAAAAATTAAGATTTAAAATAATGAGATTTTGAAAAGAAATTCGGGATTTACAAAGAGCCAAAAAGAAATTTTCATTCTTAAAAAAATTAAGATTTTGAAAAAAACTGCAAAGATAGAATAAAATTTATAAGTGTGAAAAAAAATTGAAAAAAAAATACAATTTTTAAAAATAAAATAGGATTTTGTATTTTGAAATTTTTTGAGAAATTTGATAAAAAAAATTGACATTTTGAATTCTGAAAGTTGACAAGTTTATTAAAAAATGTGATTTTGAAAAATAAAATTGTATTGTTTAAAAAAAATTAACAATTTTAGGACATTAAGACATTATACCAAAATTGATATTTTGAGAAATCCAAACTGGTCCATCCACTTTGTGAGATAATTTTAGGACATTAAACAAAAAAAGGTGAGAACCCGGATCCTGGTGGGTGGGAACCCTGACCGTGGGGCCACTCTGATGAATGTGACTACATCCATGCCGTACATCTATATTGAAAGTTCATTTTAGGGCGTGTTCCAAAAAATGAAGCAATTCCAAGTCCCAGATGGGACATAGTAGAGGAAACAGTGCTGATTGACCATTAAAGAGTTCCTGTGGGGCCACAAAAGCTTTAGATCAAGATGATATTTTTGTGGTCTATTCATCTAGGTGTTTGTGACCTTACAAACAAGTTGGATGGAAAATAATGGCAAATAAACATTCCGGTGAAATCCATGAAGTTTTCAGGTGTAGAGATTCAATAACGACTGTTTCTATGGTGAGGTCCACCTAATATTTGACTCAGCTTCATTTTTGGTATCATACCCTAAAATGATATTTCAAAATGGTTGGATGGTGTGGATTTAAGACACATACATCACTGTAAGCCCCACAATCAAGGTGTGGACCCCGCAGAGTTTACTCAATACGCAAGCCTTTTATCCCGGCGCGGTTTGGGTGGATCCCTAGATCCGCTAAGGTTGGTGGATCCCCAATTGTGGGACCACTGTGATGTATGTACCTTTCATCTACACCGTCCATGGATTTTGAAAGCTCATTTTAGGGCATTACTCAAAAAATGAGGAAGATCCAAATCTTAGGTTGACCATACCACATGAAATAGTAACAATTGAATCCCCACCATTAAAAAATTCATGGGGACCACTGGAATGTTTATTTTCCATCCAATTTATTGAAAAGGTCACAAAGACCTGGATGAAGATACCAAACAAATATCAGCTTGACCTAAAACTTTTGTGACCCACTATAAGCGTTTAATGGTTGAGTACCATTGTTTATTGTATTATGGTCCACCTGAGATTTTGATCTACTTCTTTTTTTAAATCATGCTCTAAAATGTGTTTTCAAAATGGATGGCGTGGATGTAACACACACACATCACACAGTGGATGGCACGGAAGGGATCCACCCACCTCGGTGGATACGGGGGTTCATCGAAGCCTCGCCCCTTCCAAAGGGGGGCGAATTAGGTGTTACCCCGGGAACAACACAGTGGGTGTTACACCTACCGGCCCACATGGATAGTATTTTGTATATCCACGCAGTCCATCCGCTTCTTCGGCCCAATTTAGGATGGTCTTCCAAAAATTATGCAAATCCCAATCTCAAGTGGACCATACCACTGGAAATAGTGTTGATTAAGTGCCCACCATTAAAAATTCCAAAGAGCTCATGGTAATGTTTCCGTAATGTTTATTTGCAATCCAAGCTCTTGATAATGTCAAGAAGATCTAGATGAATGGAAATTTTGAAGATCAGCTTAATCTAAAACTTTTGTGGCCCGCGAAATGCTTTTAATGATTATTCATCATTCTTTCTATTGGTATGGTCCACCTGAGATCTGGAACTTCTTATAATTTTGGATTTTGTCTTAAAATTAGACCTAACAACAGATGGACGACATGGATATATAAAAGATACATCAATCGAGGCCCCACACGGTAGGAGTAACACCCACTAAGGTGTTACCAGGGTAACATCTAATTCGCTCTGCCCAAGAAGTGGACTGGCGCGACTTGGGTGAGACACCCGAACCAGCGATGTGGGTGGGACCCTAAACTCAGGGCCCACCTGGATGTATTCTTTATAGATCTATGCCATCCATCTGTTTCTTCGTATTATTTTAGGATACAGTACCAAAAATGAAACAGATGCAAATTTTAGGTGGACCACAACCCAAGAAACAGTTATCATTCAACTGTGACCATTAAAAACTTCTTGGAGTCTACCGTAATGTTTATTGACCATCCAATCTATTGATAAGGGCACGTAGACAGGGATGAAAGGAAAAAAAATATCAAGTTGATAGAAAACTTTTGTGGCTCACAAAAGGTTTTTAATGGTCATTAACCAATGTTTCTTATGTTGTAGTCCACTCAAAATTTTAATCTTCTTCATTTTTGGTACCATAGTACAAAATAATCAGGAAAAGCAGATTAACGGCATGGATCTATAAGGAATAAATCGAGGTGGGCCCTAGGTTCAGGGTCCCACCCACATCGCTGGTTCCGCGATCTCACTCGAGTCGCGCCTAGAAGCGGACTGCGTGGCAAGCAACTCCGCACGCTAAGCATGCAGAGTAAACTTTGAGGGGCCCACCGTGATTTACTTATTTTATCCATTCCATCCATCCATCCATCTTAAAAGGTAATTTTAAGTACGGAACCGAAAATTGAAGCATATCAAGTTCTAAAGTGGACCACACCACAGGAAAAGTGTGAACTAAATGTCTACCATTGAAAAATTCTTGGGAGGAAACAGAAGTTTTGGATCAAGCTGATATTTGTGTTTTCCCTTCATCCATGTCCATGTGATCTTATGAACAGGTTGGATGACAAATAAACATCACTGTGGGGCATGGAAAGGTTTCAACGGTGGAAATCATTATTCCCACTGTTTCCTGTGCCATGGTACACTTGAGATTTGGATATGCTTAAATTTTGGGCTCAACCCCTAAAATGATGTGTAAAAACATATGGATGGAGTAGATGAAGCACATACATTCTAGGTGGGCCCAACAGAGTTTACTCTGCACGGAGAGAGCGTGCGGAGTAAGTCCAACGCAATACTCTATTCTACCCAAAAGAGAGACCTCTCTCTCTCTCATGCATGCTCCTCTCTCTCTCTCTCTCTCTCTATCTCTATCTCACGCAGGCTCTCTCTTTGTCTCTCTCTCTCTCTCACGCACGCTCCTCTTTGTCTCTCTGTCTCTCTGCTCTCTCTCTATCTCTCTCTCTCTCTCTCTCACGCAGGCTCTCTCTCTGTCTCTCTGTCTCTCTCTCTCTGTCTCTCTCTCTCTCTCTCTCCTCTCTCTCTCTCTCACGCACGCCCCCCCCCACTCTCTCTCTCACTCACGGCCCCCTCTCTCTCGCCCCAATCCTCTCTCTCTCTCTATCTCTCTCTCTCTCTCTCTCTCTCCATCTCCCTCTCTTTCCCTCCCTCTTGATCCCATTCTTTGTTCCAGCGTGTGGGTGTACAACAACTGCTCCCTCTCTCTCTCTCTCTCCTCTACTTCCTCCACCAGGTAAAAAACCCTAATCCTAACCTTACTTTCTTTTCTTTTTTGGATTTTTATTGTTGAATCCCAAATTAGGGATTTGTATTGTCGAATCCCAAATTAGGGATTTGTATTGTCGAATCCCTAATTAGGGATTTGTAAAGTCTATGCTCATAAAAAATTGTAAATGAAGACAACTGAGGTCATTGAAGAGCTAGGAGGTGTAATTTGTTATTTTTAGGTGTAATTTGTGTCCGTTTTACTTCGACGGTGGGCCTGTGATTTGGCTAGTAAAGATTTCTGTGTATGATGGACACGTGTATGGCAGATAAGTCACGGATGTTTTGAAAATGGTGGTAAATATCTCAATTGGTGTCGTTTCCTCATGTATGTAGTTTGGTTTATGGGCTGGTGTTAATGCCACGTCATGGCTACAACCATCCAAAATTCACATGATTTTTTCGTTGACGTGCTAATACCGGTAGTGAATGTACGGACGCGGATTGGGTACTATCCACACCGTCCATCCATTTTTCCACATCATTTTAGGGCACAAGCTTAAAAATGAGGCAGTCCCAAGGCTCAAGTGGACTACACGGTGGGGATTAAATACCTGCTGTTGAAATAAAATTTGATGCTACAGAAGTTTTGGATCAAGCTTATATTTGTGTTTTCCCTTCATCCATGTATATGTGAACTTATGAACAAGTGGAAAGAGCTCCATCCATCATTCTTCACCTGTTTATGCTCTCCACCGTACACGTAGCAAGTTGATTTATCAATCACTACCTTCCTTCTAGTGGGCCCCACTTTGGATGTATAACTGCACCCATAGATTTGATGTTCAGAAACCTAACATCTAAGCTCGGGCCGAATAGATGGACGGCACCGATTGATACATATCCATGCCATGTGTACTCTAAGGTGATGTTCGACCTGAGCTTTGGATCTGCCTCATTTTTTGGGCTTATGGCCTAAAATGACCTGGAAAAATGAATGAACGGCGTGGATAAAACACATACATCAATGTGGGCCCCACCGAGTTGATTCACATTAAGTAAGACAATGTGTAGTACGCAGACTACAAAAAAAATACAATTGGCAAGCACTCGCAGCATTGGTACTTCGGAAGATGTCTGTACTTCATACACATGCAGTTAGAAATTACTAGTATGTAGTAGATAAGAGTAGGTTAATTAGTTGCGATTGATTTAAATTCACATTTGTCAATTATGCACATCATCTCTAATTTTCTCTATGGATATGTTTCTTGCATTTAGATGGCTTCGACAACCCCATGTAAGAATTGGATGAGGGCAGAAAAGTTTACCCCTAAATACGTTGAAGGTGTTGCAATGTTCTTACAGTTTACAAAACAGAATTCAAATGGTGTTGACTGGCACTGTTGTCCTTGTGTGAAATGTCATAATATAGGTGGGAAGATGGAACTAAAAATAGTTTACGACCATTTGTTTTTTAATGGCATAGATCAGACATACACGACATGGTTTCACCATGGGGAACAACGTCCAAATATAAGTGCGAGTACATCTGTCGATAATCATAGCGAAGATATGTTTCCTCGAATGGTTGATTTGGTGAATGATGCTTTTGGTCGTTTTCAACCTGATGACTTAGATGCATGTATGAATGAGGTTAACAATGAAGATAGTACTCAACTTCAAGATGACTTAGGTGATGATTCTCGGTACAAGAAATTAATGGAGGATGCAAAGCAACCCTTATATCCTTCGTGTAAACCTGAGCATGCAAAGTTGTCTATCACAATTGAGATGATGAGCATGAAGGTTAGGTATCAGTGGTTAGAAAATAGCTTTACGGAGTTGTTAAGCCTACTCAAGAAAATTTTGCCAAGCGAGAACTCTATGCCAGATAGTACTTATAATGCGAAGAGGTTGATTGGTTCATTGGGTATGAACTATGAGACAATACATGAATGCCATAACGATTGTATTTTATACTGGAAGGAGCATTCTGATAAGCAGAGTTGTCCAAAATGTGGAACCAGCAGATGAAAATTTGATCGTGGAGTAAGGTCAACTACCCTAAATGTACCTTGTAAGGTGCTAAGGTACTTCCCATTAAAACTGAGGTTACAAAGACTTTACAGTGTACCGTTGATTGTAGAGAACATGATGTGGCATTCAAATTCGGGTGAAGATGATATTTGCATGAAACATCCCGTGGATTCTTCTATGTGGAAGATTGTAGATTCAAAGTTTGAAGATTTCACTGTGGAGCCACGTAACGTTCGGTTGGGACTTGCAATGGATGGATTCAATCCGTTTGGGCATATGAGCAACTCATATAGTTGTTGGCCTGTTATGATTGTTACCTACAATCTTCCACCTCATTTATGCATGCGGAAGGAGTTTACCATGTTAACACTTTTGATCCCTGGAAAAAAAGGTCCAGGACATGACATTGACATCTACTTGCAGCCGTTGATTGCAGAGTTGATTGAATTGTGGGAAGGATCTGTAACATATGACTCACATAGCAAGAATAGGTTTACAATGAGGGCAATTTTATTATGGGCAATACATGATTTTCTAGCATATGGACATCTTTCTGGTTGTAAGACTGGAGGAAAGTACGCATGCCCTATTTGTAGTGAGGAGACAGACTCAGTTTGGCTTGAACATGGAAAGAAGTTCGCATATATGGGACATAGAAGATTCCTACGATTAGATCATGATTTCAGGAACCAAACAACTCAATTCACTGGGAAGAAGGACAATAGGAAGACTCGAAAGCGTTTGTCAGGTTCTGACGTACTACGTAAAATGAATAATATTCAAACTAATTTCGGAAAGCAAGTGGGAAAGAATAGGAAGAAGTCCACGGATAAGGATCAAAATATTACTGCTTGGTTGAAGAGATCAATTCTCTTTGACTTGCCATACTGGGAGCATATGCCCATTCGTCACAATCTGGATGTGATGCATGTCGAGAAAAATGTCACCGAGAACCTCATTGCAACAATCATGGACATGAAGGATAAGACTAAGATGGTTTATAAGCTCGTCGGGATCTTCAGGTTATGAAGATAAAAAAGGCATTGTGGCCTAAAGAAATAGGGAACGACAGGCTATTCATACCCAAAGCTCCTTTCATACTAGATAGATCTGAAAGAGACTTTTTTTGTCGAACCTTGAAAGATTTGAAAGTTCCGAGAGGGTATAGTGCAAATTGGACAAATCGTGTCAATATGGAGGATTGTTAACTCAAGGCCCTTAAGTCACATGATTATCACATTGTGATACAGCAATTGCTACCGGTATTGTTGATGCACTCGTTCAAGAGTCAGAAGCCACTACGTGCCGCCATTTGTGAATTGTCAAGATTTTTCAACGTCATATGTTCAAAAGTTATTAATCGTGAAGAGCTTCAATATATGAGAAATAAAATAGTGGAAACATTATGTGTATTTGAAATATACTTTCCCCCATCGTTTTTTGTTCCAATGACACACCTAGTTATTCATTTGGCGGAGGAGGCACAACTTTGTGGACCTGTCAGATATCGATGGATGTACCCTTTAGAGAGGTAACATTAATTGTAAGAGTTTATCAATTTTTTTACAATAACTTTTTTTCTATCGATATCTTATTTTAACACTGAACAGGATGATGAGAACATACAAAAAGTATGTGTTGAATCAAACTTACCCAGAGGGTTGTATTGCGGAACGCTACATCCTAGAGGAATCCATGATGTACTGCATGGATTACATGCCCGATAAGAAGTTAGGAAGCCATAAGCAAGTACAAAATATATTCTATAATGAGGGTGAGGAGAATGCCGATGATAGCCTAATCCATAAGAAAGCAAAAAGTTTTCTTACTACAGTGCATCAACAAGCACGTAGATGGATTTTACAACATCACGCTGAAAATGCTCAGTGGGAGGGGTAAGTTAATAAAAGTATATTCTTCGATCCTTATTATTTTTTAAATGGCTTAATGTAAAGCAAAGATGTTATTTATATTTTATGGTATGTGACTTGTAGGAAATATAATCATACCTTCACGACCAAACACATAGGGGACACTGGAGGGGTAATCCGTCAGCAGCAAAAAAAATGTACTACAATGCTTGGTTAAGGCATCAATTAGAAAATGAAGAAATGTCAGAATTTAAGAGAATTGCTTTCGGTCCAAACCATAAAGCCACATCATATAGTACATACTCAGTAAATGGTTATGTTTTTAGCACAGCTGACTCCGAAAAGAACTTTACAACACAAAATAGTGGAGTCTCTATGAAAGCGTTGACTAGGTTCAGGTCGAGCGCCAGGGATAGAAACTTTGTAGAACAGGAAGCCACTTACTACGGTATCATCAGACAAATTCTCGAATTAGACTACTTCGACTTCAAGTTAACACTATTCTACTATGATTGGGTGCATATCGAAATAGTTCAAAAGGATGTTATGTAGATCTAGAAACCAAATTGATATTCGTCAATCTAGGAAGGTTTAGAAGGAACATCAAGGAAGATAATGAGCCATTTATCCATGCATCTCAGGAGGCTCAAGTTTTTTACTGCAAGGATTCAACAAGAGATGACTGGCATGTTGTATTAAATGTTCTAAAGCAGCTGACCAAGGATGTGTATGCATTTGAAGATCCGCTAGTGTTTGAGGCCAGGATGAATGAAGGTTCTTCTATCCCTTTATCAACAAATGATTCAAATAAAGAAGATGAAAATATACAAGAAGGATCATACGTAAAAATTGAACCAAGTACCTCGCTTCATCGGAAGAGGAGAAGAAATTGATAAGATTTATATTAGGTTGGATCTTATTAAATTTTCTACAAATTCAACCAAAAAATATTTGTGTGTATCTTTTATTCTCTTTAAAATATATAGCAACATATGAAATGACTAATATTTTGGAAAAAAATGTAGATCCGATGTCGCATGTAGGAGCGTGTTCGGGTTTTGCCTCAGGAAGCAACACAAAGAAGCAAGTTGAAATCAATCATCGTGGGCAGATTGTTGGAGAAAAGTCAGCTACTTTCTCCGCATTTATAGGGAGTGTGACCAGGACACATTGTCCACTTACATACAATGATTGGCGCATGGTTCCTAATGCAATTAATGATAATATTTGGTCTACCATTTTGGTAAGCATTGAAATATCTGCATTTTGCTTTTTAACTTTTACAATCTAATATCAATTGACTGATTGCTACATAATGAAATATATAGGACTTATATGACATTGACAACAAGTACAAAGAGAAAACCTTTAAGAAAGTTACTAAGGCATGGAAGGACTGGAAGTACAAATTGCGTAAGATATATGATAAGTATGATCAAGATGCGATCAGAAAAAGAAATTGTCCCAAAGGCGTGAAGTAAGAAGAATGGGACAGGTTTGTTGATTTGGAATCCATGGAACAGGCGAGGAATCGTCATGAAAAGGGAAAGGCTTCCAGAAATGAGCTGAAGTTCCCTCACACGACTAGTAGACGGGGATCTGCTAGGATGGAAGAGTTAATGGTAATTTACAAAATTTTATTTTCATACAAAAAGTTAAGAATATTTAATCATGTTAACATGATTTTCCATTGCAAATTACAGCAAAAGGAAAATCTAGAAATTACCATCACAAGGACATACTTATTTATGGCCACCCATAGTAGATCCGATGGGTCTTTCCCCACGCAAGAGCTAAGCGTCACAGCTGAAAGAATAAATGCCATAATTGCAAGTGACTCGACTAGTAAACAAAACGATTTAAACCATGATCCTGTTGCACAGGTTTTTCATTCATCATCCTCAATTTTATATACATAGTTTTACTTTATCTTTCTATTACTAATATACATGCATCATAATTCATGATGGATTATTGTATAGGTTTGTGGTCGTGACAGAAGGGGACGTGTCCGGGGTTTGGGTCATATTTCAAAAACCATTATTATTACATCCACCCCCTACATGGAAGAGAGTCGAGCCAATAAAAAAGCAATTGAAGAAGTTAAAAAATCAATGAATTCATTGAAAAGTCATTTTGAAGAGAAGATTGTTGAACTTACGCAGCATATTCTTGGTCAAGTTCAGCCTGCGCATTTCTCCCCTGGTATGCCTGCATCACAGGTATTGCATTTGACGTGACAAAGTGGCATAATTTTTTCATTTCTTAAGATATATATCATCATTATGCACTTCACGAAAGTAATAAATTATTTGTTGTAGGCCCATCTTCGATCCGGGGAGGTCTTAAGTAGTCAACAAGACTCGGTCCCAACTCCATGGGCGGAAAATATTTGTTATTTGACAGACATCCGTGGTCGAGTTGTTGCACGTGGACGAAAGATTATAAATAGGGTGGGCGTCGCTGAGCAACATTGCAAGGTCATATTAGATGCTATTGATATCCCACTGCAGATGTGTTTAATGATGTTAGCGACACGAAACTTGGAGATTGCAACATGGGTGATGTTCTTGTTTGGGCTAACGTGTTGATGAAGAAATGAAGTTTTAAGGGTTTTGGTTAAACACTTTTTGTTGACAGCATAGACGTTTATAATTTGCAGGAATTATGGGTTATTTGACTTTATTTTGGATGGTTTGACTAAACGGTTATTTTGGTTTCTTTAGTTGTTTTGTTTGTCTAATGTAGACATATTTCTTGTGTGATTTGTTATGAGTTTCTATCTGTTTATGCGTAAAATAACATGATTTGAAGATCAAAAGAACTACGTAGTGGCTTGATCCCAAATCCCTTTTGGGTATGTAGGCAGCCGTTCGTAATAGACCGTATCGGTTCAGCCACAAATTTTTTTTTTCCTTCTTGCAGTGTGGATCTTCATTCAAAAGTGTTTTCGAAGGATTTACAAGACATAACGACTATGGGAAATGTATAATATTCTCAATGAGGTTAGTCATTTTTCTTTTCAATCTCCTCTTCAACTTAAATCTTCTATACTCCTCTATAGTTATGAAAATTCCAATTTTTACACAGCATTGTTTACTTCTGTAAATTCATTTAGTAGGTGAAATTAGCAACTTTCTACCACTGGATTTCATGCACCCTAAAGGAATTGCTTGTGAGTCGTTGCTAGATTTGTAGTGTTCCATCTGAATGTACATGTGCTAGTTTTCTATTGGTTGCCAATCCATGGGCCATTTGCTAAGTTTGAACATTTTGCATGGGATTGCTTTCTATTGGCTACCAGAAGCATTGCAAGTGTTTGATGGTGCTTTTCATTTCCTTAACATTATCTGATATATGATTTTGTCGTTGGTTTCCACTTTAATCTAGATGCCCATGATTTAAGCATGTCCATCTGATAAATGTAGGATATCAACTGAACTTGCTGACTCGTCTAGTCAGTAACATGCATGAGGACTTGTTTCAAAACAAAAGCTACAATGATAACTTATTCCGACAAGGCATGGAAACCTCTTTGTTGTATTTGCTTGTCTAGACTCAGTCAAGACTTTTACAGACTTCATTTGATGCTTGATTTATGGCCTTCACTGCAACTTGTAGGCTAGGAGATTGATGAAATAGTAAGTGGAACTTCTGCTTTATATTGTTTAATAGAATTGCTTGTTGATGTGGGCTCCACCAAGATGTGTTGATGACATCCATTTCAACCATCATGCATGCTGTCTCTTGTTTGGCATGGGCCTAAAAATCAGGCCAATCCATGACTCAGGTGGGCCACATGACTATCCATTTCTGAGTCAGGACTAACTTCAGGTCAATGAACAAAGGGTTAAATAAACTCGGTATGAAACAAATCAGGATCGATTGGAAAGGTTCTCGAAAATACTTTCAAGGGAGCTTAGAATCGTCTCATTTTGAAACCATATGAACTAGACATGGATGAATCTCTAAAACTGTGCAGTTCCGTGTACTATGTGGGAACAAGATTCTTTGTTTGAAGAAAATGGGGCCGAAACTCCTGATTATGGCCTCAAGTTCAGAAATATTATTTTAATTTTATCATTTTCACGCTTGTTTATTAGTTTATGTATTTATCTGTCTTTACTCATGTTCATGATATTTTGCAGCGGTCCAAGGGTGAACCTTTACGTGGTTTTAAGGACGAGAAATTTTGTTTTGTTGCTTTTAGACGAGGAGAGCGGCCAGGGTACATATAACCTTTCACTGAAAAAGTTGTCATTTATTTATTTTATATTATGTTGCACTAGTATGTTATTGAAAAAATGGAAAATATTTCTACACTAGTGACCATAGAAAACATTTTTTCACATATTACAAAAGTAGATGATGATTACTGTTTCTTACGATGTGGGTAAAGAGATGTTTCACTTTCTTCATCTATTCCTTTTTTAGGCCTTGATCATTCACATATTCTATAAGCAAAATATACTCTTTGATTTAAAGCGATATCATAGATACAAAAAAAAGGAAAAAAGAAAAAAAGAAAAAGAAAAAAAAAAGAGATGGATGTAGTTGGTGTTTGATTGGAAGAGTTAGAAGCTCTAACATGTTAGGAGGAATGATTGTCAGACACTTCCGATTGGGAAAACAAAATAGTCACTACTTGCCTATTTACATGATTCAACTTTTCGGTTGCATATGTAGGTGCTCTCTCGATGGGCTAAAAAACTAGCCAGTCACTACTTGCCTATTTACATGATTCTTCAAACTGATTTAACAACATTCTTCATTGTAGTTACCTGGATGCGGGAAGCTTATGGTTTGATTAGCTGTGAAAGCAAATGAATTCCCTTGTTACTAAAATTAACACTTGCTGGATTATACAAGGAAATTATCATACAATTAGCTTAGTTTTACAATTGTAATGTGATGCATTGCCACAAACTGGTTAGGAGAATGCATTGAACATCTCTATTGTGAGTCTCTTGGGGGGTGTTTGATTTCTCAAATCCCTTGTAAATACTGGTAAATGAATAATGATTATTTATTTTTGTATTTGCAACTCACTTTCCAATGTGATGTTGACTGGCAGACCTTTTTAATATAATCCATCACTAAACCCGAGGCAAAAAACGTAAATGGTGTGGGGGTCCACTATGATGCATGTGACTTATCCATGCTGTCCATCCCTTCCACCAACTCATTTTTGGGCATGAGCTGAAAAATGAGGCTGATCCAAAGCTTAAGTGGATCACACCACAAAAAACATTGAGAATTGACCGCCTACTGTTGAAAACTTCTAGGGGGACCCAAAAGTTTTATATCAAGCTGATATTTGTGTTTTCCCTTTATCCATGTCT
This sequence comes from Liriodendron chinense, assembly GCA_003013855.2. Classification (NCBI taxonomy): domain Eukaryota; kingdom Viridiplantae; phylum Streptophyta; class Magnoliopsida; order Magnoliales; family Magnoliaceae; genus Liriodendron; species Liriodendron chinense. The sequence goes on along the minus strand of PVNU02001537.1, from coordinate 294,525 downwards.
TTGTGACCGTGGACCCTCGCCGTTCCGAGCTCCCGACGATGTTCTCCCTTTCCCTTTCGGAAAAAGAAGAAGAGGTGCGTGCGTGCGAATCGTCGTTTGTGCCACTGGCTTGCCTCATTCCCGAGGGCTTTGTTTGGTTGTCGTGTTAAGCTGGATGTGTTTAGATGAGTTTATATAAGACCAGAGTCGCCACTAGCCAGTTACTTCGAATCTACAGTCGGCTAGACCCCGTAGAAACGTTAAAGAAGGGGATCTGAAGATTCCTTCCTCTAAAATGACTCATTTTGACCTGCGGCCAGAGGTTCGAGGCAAGGGATCACGGTTACAGGGTGGGAAGAGGTTAAGCACCCCACACACTGCCCAGTACCGAAGTACGGTCTCTACTTCACAGAATCGAACTGACACTTGAAAGTCTGTTTTAATCCTCGTATATTCTCATAGATGACATGATGCATGAATGCAGGTCTAAACAGTAAGAGTTTCTGATGGGCAGGTTTCCATTACCAGGCAAGCCCAGAGCATACGCTCTAATTGACAGGTGCTTTATGCGAGATGCATGCTGTGTGTTTGAACAATCAAAGTGCTTATAGTGACTGATGTATGAATACAAGTCTGAACAGTAAGAGTTTCTGATGGGCAGGTTTCCATTAATAGGCAAGCCCAGAGCATACGCTCGAACTGACATGTGCTTTATGCGGGATGCATGTTGTGTGCTTGAATAATCAAAGTGCTTGTAGTGAAGCAGGAGGGTTGGAAGAAAAGTAAATGTTGCACTTATGCTAGATGCAAATGAGATGATGCAGGAAAAAGAGTAGCTAGATGGACGGAGGTGTCGCAAGGGTTGGCTTCGAGTGGCTGGATCAAGACTTGGATGGCTTAGGAGACTTGGACCAGTGGTCAGGCTGGGCTGGACCAGGGCTAGGCTCTCCTCGCTCGAGCTCTCCTTGGTGGAGGAATGGGCTAAAGGGTGGAGAGATGGATTGCGCTCGGGCTGGCTTCGGAGGGCTTGGCTTGGGTTGGATGTTGAAATGAGAAGGGGAGGGGGGTATTTATAGCAGCGGGAGTGGCAGAACCTATAAATAATTTTGGGCGGCCCCCGTATGGATGCTCCTCGGGTTCCAGCACGTGGTACGGTTATGTCTTGGGGCTGCTGCTTGGGACTCAGTGAGTTGACTCGGTGGGTCGACTCGGTGATTTGACTCAGTGGGTTAACTCGGCGATTTGACTCAGTGGGTTGACTCAGTGGGTTGACTCGGTGATTTGACTCAGTGGGTTAACTCAGTGAGTTTGACTTTTTTAGGATTTTTTGACTGGTTTTTCTTATGGGGGTTTTTCAGGCTGATGTTTAGGGGTGAGTTGGGCTATGGATTGGGGATTACAAGGGTGAGTTTGGCTGAGTTTGGACATGGGATTTGGAGGTACGGTCCTCCATTCATCCAGCTGCCTCTACCAACTAGTATAGCGAAGGTGGGGTGTCTACAAATGCCTCTCTTTGGCAGAGGTTGCGTGCAACCGAATGCCAAAGCGAGTGGACACCCCACTTATGACCCGGTCATTCATGGATCATGGTCTGAAATCTTTGCTTGCCTTTGCATCTGTGCCAGTTGATCGTCTGGAAATCGATCACTCGCACATACCGCGGAAGTTTGGAGAAAACGTTGCAATTGTCCCTGCAGTTTGCTGCAACCTGAGTACCCAATCGCAACCCTTCCATTCCCGATCGGTACTAACATCGGAAAGGTACAGCAGAGCCTCTGCGTCGTAGTCTTACGAGGTTGCTGACCCTGAGATTGATTGTGTGATGTTTGATGTTTTCCCGGATCACTCCAGGAGTACTTGTTTCGCTTGACTGTCAAAGTGGTTAGATGCCCTGCGTCATGTAGTCTTACGGGATTCTATTACGCCGACTTGGACTCAGTCAAGGTACTTCAGGCATCCACGCCTAGGTATGTGCGGGTGAACTCTTTCCACCAATCTGCTGATTTTGATACTTGGGTTACAATTCATCGTTTCCACCTGTTCAAATGGTTTCTTTGACTGAGCCTTTTGGCTTTCATCTTTTCATATCTTGGCATGTGGTATGACTGCACTGACACTGGAGTTCAGTTCGACCGTACTTTAAGTGCATTGGATCCGATGTTCTCTGGGGAAACTGCGAGGCATCGGATCTTATTTGATTTTTGCGTCGGCTCATACCCAGAGATATGGAAGATCTCCTGGTGTTTTTGAGGCAGAACGCTCTACTGGGAAAATATTTTTGAATTTTTGAAAAGATACCCACTCTGGGGAGTGATACTCCGTGGGGTTTTTATTTGCAAATAGGAATATTTTTTATCTTTTTGAAATGGAAATCTGGTTCGCATGCGCCTCCACTAGGGATGCCTGTCGGGTCTTTGGCTAACCGACTTTTATTTTGAAAGCAGGTAAACATGATGATTGATGCGATGGATGCTGATGTATGGAGATGCATGATGAATGCATGGTTTGGCTCATTCTCTTTCAGTTTGATGATTTTGCTTTTGCTGGAGATGCAGAGAATTTTAAACTTATTGCTTGCAGGGTTGTGCTTCCCTGGGGATTTTCTTTTCAATGCGGATGTTTGGTCATCGGGTTGGTTAAGATCCCGACCCGTGGTCGATCAGGTCCATCGTCCCAAGATGTTGTTTCTTGGCTAATGAGAATGTACGAGGATGTTATCTGACTTCAAAATGTTCTTCGGGGCATAAATGTGATTGAGACAGTGCTTGGTCACCAGTTTTGTTCAAGATTCCAATTTGCGGGCGATTGGATCCGTCATCCCAAATTGTGAAGAGAGCGAAGTTCGAGACTCCTGAAGTGTAGTGCTGGGGATAGTGACAATTTTTATGATTTTTGCAAATATGTAGTCCGAATCTTTATCTGAGTGGTCAGGATAGAGATCGGTTATTGAAAATAAAGGAAATATTTTTTTTGTGGTTTTGAAAATATTTGGTTTGAAAGCAAGGGAAATATTTTGTGATTTTTGAAAATATTTTGTAATGTTTTTGTATTTTTCTGATTTTTCTGAAATGCAGGGAAAAGTATGGAATTTTCATCCATTTCCAGCTCTACTGCTGGTAAGGCACCCGATCCATTTTACGTCAGCGAGCAAGACGAATCTCACACAGTTAAGTGCCGTAGTTTTACATCTTCGAATGAGGAGATTTTGAGGGTTTTCAGCCAACACACCCACAAAGTTGCCTGTTCCTCATGTGCAATGCACATAGACCACGTATCATCCGACGGACTCCTTCGGCCATAAAATGAGCCACATCCTCACATTTTCCTTAGTCAGTCCAGTTTGGGGCCTTACGTTGCTCACAATTCCGTGAGGGTGCGCTCCACCTCCCAACAGCCTTAATCCCCTTCATGAGTTTTAGGAACAGGGAACATCCGTCAGATTCAACAGCGACTTCCAAATCAAGGTTGTCTATCACGGTGCGTTCAACACGAACAGGATTGCAGGGTTCTGCCCGCCTCAGCCTTTACCTGTTTAAAAGATTCCGGACACCCGTACGATCAACTGTCAGCCATGTCCGGAACAGGTTAGGAAAGAAAGCCCTCGAGAAGTTAATCCTAGTGTAGTTTTAGGTCTTCAGACCGCTGTGGATGAGTTTGTGCAGTTGAAATTGCTGGTAAAATTTTTTTGTGTTTTGAAAAAGTTCCAGACTTCAACTCGAGTAATCGGGTTGATGCTGGTTTTTATGAAAATCTTGAAATCTTTTTGGTATTTTTGAAAATGATCCAGATAATCGAACCTTGATCCCAGCGGTTGAGGCCGATGTCGATTTTTAGTTGAAAGCAAGAAAAGGTCCCCCGAGAAATTAATCCCAGTGTAGTTTAAGGTCTTCAGACCAAAATATGTACATGCTGAAAATCTCTTAGGATGTTGATCCCGACGTAGTTTAAGGTCTTCGGACCAAAACTTGTACATGCGATATATATATATATATATATATATATATATATATATATATATATATATATATATATATATATATATGTATATTTTTTTGGTTTTCAGAAAATGTCCGGGGTTGTCGGATCTTGATTCGATCCAGACTGATGCCGATTTTTATTGAAAGTCCCTCGGGATCTTGATCCCAACGTAGTTTAAGGTCTTTGGACCACAAACTGTACAAGCAAGGCAAACACATTTTTTTTTTTTTTTGAAAAATGTCCGGTATCAGCGGATCTTGATTCGAACGATCCAGATTGCTACCGATTTTTATTTAAAAAGTCCCTCGGGATCTTGATCCCGACGTAGTCTAAGGTCTTCGGACCACAAACTGTACAAGCAAGCAGCAATCAAGGTTGGAGATTCCAGGGATTCTTCTTAGAATGGTTCAGATCATCAGGTCATGACTTTGGATGGTTGAGATCACTGTTTGACCAAGTCAATTCTTTTTCATTTTCTTGAAAAATTCCATGGAACTTTTTCCACATCATCAAGCCAATTTCTCACTAATTTCTCACAAGATGAGATTTTGGTGAGATTCCTTACTTTTTCTCATCATTCTCTTCCATCACTTCATTCTTACAATAAGGTACAAGATTCATTTGCAACCACCCTTCCCAAGGAGGAGTTCTTCCCAAGGAGAGAGGGTGAGGGGTCGTTTCAAGTAGGTGGGAGGGAGGACGGCCCCCTAGGGGCCGCCCGGACCGTCTCTGCCCACTGGTTTTTCCAGTGGGTCGGGTAAAGGGGTGCACTCCCCTTTTCTATATAACATGGGGCACCCTTAGCCCCTCCATCGTGCAATCTCTCTTTTCTCTCTCTCATACTCTCTCTTTTTTCAAGTTTTTCTCTCTCTTTTGGTGGTTCTTTCTTCTTTTCAAGTGGTGGGCCTTAATAAAGCTTTGGGACAGCAAGGTGGTCCCCCTTTGGTGAGTGGTAAAGGTATGGACCACTCCCTTTCTTTCTTGTCTTTTCCTTCTTCCTTGTCTCTTCTCATAACTCTTTTCTTTTCGCCATGTAGCTATTCCAAAAGGAGTGAAGGTGGGCCCAAGTATTTTTGGCCTTTCTTCTAGATCTCAAATCCCTTCTAAAGGTGGTGTGTTCGCTCGCCTCAAGTGTAAGGCTGCGATGTAGTAATAAAAACTCGGTAAGGCCGAGGTCGATCCACAGGGAAATAGTAAAAGCTACCAAATCACTCCAGCAACTTAGTTTTTAAAAGAAATCAGATTTAATTGAATGTTTACTCAAAACAGAAACTTAATGGAAAATCAGAGATAATAAGTACTAAGGCTTTCAAGGATCCACTTGTAGCAATCCTATGTCAATTCAGTCAATCCCAGTAGAAAACACAACTAGAATCGAAGTCTTATCTCTCATCTAGTTGGAAAATAAAGCATTCACACACATTCCATCACATTCAAGTTGAACTTCCAAGTTCTAGTTCCATTCAATCAATACAAAACTCAAACTATAGCCTGCGGAGTAACAGCCATGCCTCTGGACTATGGCCTGCTCAAGGATTACTATAATCCGAATTTAGATAAACAAACATGATAATCTCAGAGAATTAAAAGGAATTCATGTCCGGAGCACATAAATTCAGATAAAACATCTCAAACTACCATTATTTGGAACTAAACTATGCAAAAATCCAAACTTGAATGTAAATTACTTGAATTAAACTGAAATCAACATAGTATTAGCTACAAGCTTCACCTCTCAGCCTTAGCTGAGAGGTTCTAGCCGAGCATTGTCATGCTACAACTAAAAACTCTGAAATAATGCATAAAAACAGAAAAACCCGAATAGAAGAGTTGCAGCCGCTCCACGATCGCCTTCACTCTCCAAACTCACGTTCCTTAGCCTCTCTAATACCCTAGGGAGAGCCCCTAGGTGTCCTTTTATAGCAAGCAACCTTCCTTGCGTCGGATCCCGCGAAAGACTACGCATTGCGCAGCAATTTTCGGAGTCCCACTTTAGAAAGGAATCATGTTACGCAGAGCCGACCGGTCGTGACCGGTCGGACTAACTTTTCAAACCATCCAGGGAGTGCTGCCGACCGGTCATGATCGGTCGGACAGACCTACCCAACATCCAGCGTGCATACCCGACCGGTCATGACCGGTCGGGCTTGTTTTTGCCTTGATCCAGTGTGCATGGCCGACCGGTCATGACCGGTCGGCCTGTCTTCTCTTTGGTCAGCCTTCATGGCCGACCGGTCATGACCGGTCGGCCTGTCTTCTAGTTGCTCCTTTGATGTGGCTGACCGGTCGGACGACCGGTCTGCCTTGTGTTTCTTCCACTTTTTCTTCTTTTCTTCATCCTCTTTTCTCCCTCTTTCTTCTTCTTTCTTTGGTCCCTCTTAGGACTTCACGCAATAGCTCCAAATAACTCTTTTTGGCTCGTAATTGAATGAAGTCCGCTCTCATCCCTATAATCACAAAACATATGTTAGGTGGGCCTTTAAACCATGAAATCATGCAAACCTTGTCGTGTAATGGGCAATGCAATGTATAAATTGGAGGTTCAACATGGTGCATGGAGAAGGACATTGAAAGCTTCCATTTCATTCTCTCTTTTCTTCTTTCACACTCCCTTCATGTGTATGTAAAGGGTAATTTTGCCATGTCCATCAAGTGTGCATGGCAAAATATCCTATCTTTCTTCATGGGAGTTGGGCCTCTTTTTATGTGTATCAAATGGGCTCAAAGTGAAGTCATGGCCCTTGGTGTATTTGATGGGCCCAACACTTCATTTTGGGCTCCCTCATGCTTTCTTGCCCTTGTCATTTTTCCTTAGAGCTTTTCTTTTCTTTTCCATCTTCTTTTCAAGGTTTGGGCCCATGAGAATGGTAGGGCCCACCTCAAGTTTTGGGCTCATGGGGTTCACTTTGGGTGGCCTCATCTTTCCTCACATGTGTATGGACAAAGGTGACTAGCCCATTCTTCATTTGGATCTTCAAGTGGGCTAGATCTCTTAATTGGGCCTTTATGGACAAGTGGTCCAAATCTCCCACCATCTCTTGATTATGATGTACATCCTTATGTACAAAGTGTGGTGGGCCCCTTAGGATTCTCCATATGGATGGGCTTTTGGGCCTTCATTGAAACTTGGATTTCTTTAGGACCATGTGTGCACCACTACACTTTGTTCATGTAAGATTTTTTCTTTCATGCTTTTTCTTTTAATGGATGGAGGACTTGAGTTACTTGACCATCTACAAATCCCATGAGTGAGTTGTTTCAACAATCTCACTAGGTTCAAATGGTTTTTTCTTGTGGTAGGAAAGTGGTTCTCAAGAGTTTTCCTTTAATGTTATCAACCTCAAATGGATGATCCCTTTTTAAGTGAGCTATCTATGCAACCATAGCTCCTTGAACTTCTCTTTGGGGCGCTTGGTGGGTCATCCACCATCATTCTCAAATATTAGTGATTTTTCTTTTCAATTTGTGAGAAAGAATGATACCCATAAGTTGCCCAATTTTGTCCCATGCTTTGAGGCATTTTGGATTTTGATCTTCAAGTGGGCTATGTATATCATTCTTAGCCATTTTCATGATGGTTAGGTGACTCATCAAGCCATGCCCTCTTGTGCTCAAATGGTCCCCCTTTCTTGTAAAGAAATTAGTGCACATAAGTTGCCCAAACTTGTCCTTACATGGGCATTTCCAACTTTGATTCTTCATGTGGGCTATGTGCATCAAATTTTTTACCATTAACTTCTTTGATTCATATGTTTGTGGGTAGACCGCCATGTTGTACTCTCATAGTCAAAACTTTCATCAAGATGATGCACATAGGGGTGCCCATGGTTAACCCATGAATGGGTCCTCATGTTCTTCAAGTGGGCTACGGGCTCCCTTCAATCCATTGAGGTGAGGCATTTGGGTTGCTCTTGGGGGCCCTTTTCCTTCCTATTCCCCACTTGTCCATGTACATGTGTAAAAAAGATGGAAACATCTTAGATGAGAATCATGGCCTTGGTATAGAAAGTGGATCAATCCTTGGCCACATATGGACTTTGAAGAGGGACTTCTCATGTGAAGTAAGATCCTTTTTCCTTGTTGATCTCTTGGGTGCATTTGTCGTCCAAAGTGTGACCTTGGATTATGGACTTTCCTTGCCTAAGACATGATATGCAACTTTCTTTAAGGTGCGCCTTGCTTTCTTCAATGGACCCAACACATATCCTAGGTAAAACATGGAGTCGGACTTTTGGATTTTGCATTTGAATGTGAGCCCAATCCCATGGATTTCCTGGATGATAATTTGGATTTTAACGGGTAAAGGATAGGGACTTACCTTGCCAAGCTTGTAGGATTCAATGGCGGACGGTACAAGAGGACGTCGGGTGATTGATGAGGATGATCCCGCCTTCATCATCCGCCGAGGGGCCCATATGTGTTCCTTGGCTCAGGAGCACCAACCTCTTCCCTTCATCAAGGGTCGAGGTACCAAAGATTATTGGGATAACTGGGTGAAACACCCACAGCCTTTGCTCGAACGAGTTCTGGCTGACAATCCTTTTGCTGTCCTCCTTACCTTACGCTTCCATAATAACAGTGCCAACCGCATGTTGCTTGTGGCTCTTTGCGAGAGGTGGCTGAGACGAGACCCATACCTTTCAACTCCCTTGTGGCGAATGGGGAATAACTCCCCTGGATATATATATATATATATATATATATATATATATATATATATATATATATATATATATATATATGCAAATCGGCTTTCCATTTCATGGGGCAGTTGTTCCCCAAGTCGTCTCTCTTGCTTCCATCACTTCCACTGACTGGCTACAGCTTGTTGGTGATGTCCCGCCTGAAGATGAATTCCAAGGCCATCAAGTAAAGATGCGATGGTTCTACAACACCTTTGCTACCGTCACCCCCACTACCGAGCTAGAGGCCCTCCACAAAGCACGGGCCATGATTACTAATGCCTTCGGGTCCTTCCTTCTCTACAACGCGAATGAGAGGGTTGATCCTAAATTTCTTCGCTTGGTTGAGGATCTTCATTATCCCTACAATTGGAACAGGGCTATCTTGACTCATGTTTTCCAGGGTTTGGATAAGACCTCTCGGAATAGCTGGTCCTTCAGAGGTTTCTGGCCCGTCGTTGAGGTACTTCTTCTTTAACCTTCCTTGGAAACATTTGTCTTCTTTCTTTCTCTGATCGTTAGGTGTACCCTTGCCCAGACTTGCTTTTATGACCATTTTTCCCACCTCGCGCCGAGGATGCGGGATGACATTGAGCCATCTCTGTATCGTCACATGTATTGGCATCAACAAAATCGTCAGCGGAACTCTCAAGTCTCTGGGGACAACTGGCGTGCTGACATAGATGGATTGACCGTTGAAGATGTAAGTATCTTGCTTCCCTTATCCCTCATGCTGCACTGTAACTGATCGTGATGACCCCCTTTGCTGTAGCTTGCTGGGATGCCGTACGCCAACTTTCCTGACCTATGATGCTTCATGTCTCCGGATCATGTTTTCTGACGCTGAATCATTTCAGTAGTATTTGGGTGAGAGGCTACTTCGACAGATTATCGGGGTGGCTAGAGTCCCTTGTTCTGCACCTCCTCCAGCTGCTCAGATCCCAGCTGATGAGATAGCTGATGCTCTTATGGGCCAGCCCGGGTTTCGTTTCATGATCCCAAATCGCGACTATGATGAGTGGTACTTGTTGTATGGCCAGGGGCCTCTGCTTCCTCCACTCAATGTTCCTGGGGGCCGTCGCAGATATGCTGGAGGCTTAGTGACAGCTCCTTTGATGGATCTTCATTGTCGAGAGCGGGACTAGAGGAGGGATGATGACGACTATGTTGGTGACCTGTAGCCTGCTTTTGTGTTCAGCTTACTTGATGTATGACCTTCTTCTTTTTGCTTTTACCCTCTTTTGTATCAAAATCTTCTGAATGAATATACAATCTTTGACTTGTCTCAAATTCCTTGATGATGTCTGGATGGTTTGACTTCTAACTCATTTCTTAATGACTTGTGGGAGATGGGACTTCTTAACTGCATGGATGACGACTTGAATGGTTCAAATGGCTTGATTTGGCCCTGTGGGCCCACTTGAGACTTCGTCTTTACTTTGGAGCACCTTTTCTTGATGTTTTGTGAGGCTAAGAAGGCTTCTCATGGTGTGGATGATGACTTGAACGGCTCAGATAGCTTGATTTGGCCTTGTGGGCCCACTTGATGATCAAATCTGGGATTCTGGCCCTTCTTTTGATGTCAAACCCTTGATCTTGCTATTTGATGACCTATGCGAGCTTTTTCATGGTTTAGATCATAATGATCTAGTCTTCGAATGGCTCAGATTGCTTGTGGGCCTCTCTTGATCAACTTTCCCTCCCTTTGACTTGATCAGACCCATTCTGGCCGATGGGGTACCTTCCAAATGATTCTGATCAACCTCAATCGAAATCTGGAATGGATTGGAGCCTTGGGCGGCCCTCAGGGTACTATCTATTGATGTGGACTGTCAGCCTCACCTACCAACAACCATGGAGCCAATCCCGCGGAGAGAGAGGGAACCCGTCCGTACGGGTGGCCCACAGCGGGCCGCCCAAGGCTCGCCTCTTGTGCGGTTTGCGCTGGCTCTGGTTCGGACATTCTCTTATGTCCACTGCCCTTGTCCCCACCTGCTTTGTACTGGCGAGTTCGATTCCAGCCATGAATCCTTTCTTCTCTTTGTCTTTTCTCTTCATCTTGTCCTCTTCCTATTTTGTCTTTTCTTGGGCAGCCTTTGATGGTGATTTGGGGGCCATAGTGGGAGAGGTTGGTGGGTCCCACACTCCAGGAATTGGTGAAGGCTTTAATGATGGAGGGATTCTTTTAATGGATGGTGGAGACGGAGCATTGAATGGGGGCATTGATGGGGATTTAGGGGCGGTGGTTGGTGGAGCTTTGAATGGCCCCATTAATGGCAGCCATGCTGAAATTTCAGATTTGAATGGGCCATTGATTATGGGAGAAGTGGATGGTATTGTTCGCTCGCCTCAAGTGTAAGGCTGCGATGTAGTAATAAAACTCGGTAAGACCGAGGTCGATCCACAGGGAAAAAGTAACAGCTTCCTAATTACTTCAGCAACTCAGTTTAATAGAGCAAATTCAATTTCAATAGGATGTTTAATTAAAACAGTAACTTAATGAAAAATCAGAGATATAATGTACTAAGGCTTTCAAGGATCCTCTTGTAGCAATTCTATGTCAATTCAGTCAATCCAAGTAGAGAACACAACTAGATTTGAAGTCCTATCTCTCATCTAGTTGGAAAATAAAGCATTCACACACATTCATCCAATTCAAGTTGAACTTCCAAGTTCAAGTCCATTCAATCAATGTAGAATTCAAATTCATAGCCTGCGGAGTAACAGCCATGCCTATGGACTATGGCCTGCTCAAGGATTACTATAATTCGAATCTAAACAAGCAACCTGTGATAATCTCAGAGCATTAAAAGGAATTCATGTCCGGAGCACATGAACTCAGATAAGACATCTCAAACTACCATCTTTTGAACTGAACATAAGAAAATTCTAACTTTGAATTGAATAATACTTGAATCAAACTGAAATTAACATAGAATTGGCTACAAGCTTCACCTCTCAGCCTTAGCTGAGAGGTTTTAGCCGAGCATAGTCATGCTACAACTAAAAACTCAAAAATAAAGCATAAAACTAGAAAAACCCGAAGATAGATGTTGCAGACGCCCCACAGTCGCCTTCAGCCTCCAAACTCACGTTCTTTCTCCTCTCTGATACCTTAGGGAGAGCCCCTAGGTGTCCTTTTATAGCAACAAACCCCCCCTTGCGTCGGATCCTGCGAAAGACTTCGCATTGCGCAGCAAATTTCGGAGTCCCGAATTAGAAAGGACTCCTATTACGCAGAGCCGACCGGTCGTGACCGGTCGGGCTGATTTCCAAACATTCCAGTGAGTACAGCCGACCGGTCATGACCGGTCGGACTGATTTTCATTCATCCAGCGTGTGTGCCCGACCGGTCATGACCGGTCGGGCTGATCTCCCTCTCATCCAGCGTGCATGGCCGACCGGTCATGACCGGTCGGCCTCTCTTCTTCTTGTTCATGTGATGTGGCTGACCGGTCGGACGACCGGTCAGCCTTGTATTCCTTCATCTTTTTCTTCTTTTCTTCATTCTCTTTTCTCTCTCTTTCTTCTTCTTTCCTTGGTCCATCTTAGGACTTCATCCAATGTCTTCAAATGTAATCTTTTGACTCCAATTTGATGAAATCCCCTCTTATCTCTACAATCACAAAACACATGTTAGGTGGGCCTTTTAACCATGAAAATCATGCAAATTATGTAGTGTAATGGGCAATGCAATGTATAAATTGGAGGTTCAACACACCCCCCAACCAGCTTTTTGCTAGTCCCGAGCAAAACATGCATGAAAATAATTTCAACCCTCCAAATCCAACTCCCCTTTAGAACCTATGATTCTATCCATCCCAAGATGTATAAGTGTAAAATTTGGAAAAATTAGGTGTTAGAAGCTGAACCTTAGACTCTCAAAACATAAGAAGTGTTTACATGAAATCCCCGCTGATTGATTGATAAATAGAAGAACTCGAACAAATTCAACCTAGTGTGCATAGTGAAAGTTCATCTCATGAGTTTCTGGGATCATCTTCTTTATAGATTAAGTAGACCAGGGATTTCAAGGTGCACAGAGCAACAGCAAGCCTATGACAGGAATTTGCCTTACTGTCCTTCCGACGGCTTTCACACTACGTCCCATTTCCGGCTTTGGTTACGGTTCGACCATCCCCCGGTTGGTAATAGGTAGCCCTCTTCGGAATTTTCCACCAATTTTCTTTCCTTCCCGATTTCATCCTTTCTTTCCTTTTTCTTTTAACTTAGATAGGATTTTTAGAAATCCATATCTTTCATTATTTTCCCATGGACAAGGATGGACAAAATACCCCGGCTTGGCTGCTCAACACCTCTAAACCAAAGCCTATCTAATCCACAAATCACATAAACCTGTTACTCATGAAAATCGTGTAATGTGAACTTGGTGTAAAGGTGTTCAAATTTTCTATCAATCACAACAATAGGGGAATTAACATATAAAGCCATTATGTTGGAAGAAATTCCAAACTACAACATCACACACTTCGTTTCTCCTCCTCTTCTACTCATAGCCTCTCAAATGTATAGAAACAAAATTTTCTAAAAGAGTTTTGAGATGTTAGAAAATTCGAAAAAAAAAAAATTGTGCATATGAAGCTCGAAATGTTGCAATATGCTAGATGAGGGATCTCATCTCACCCCCCAACCAAATGTTGCATTGTCCTCAATGTAAAAAAAATAATTAGTTAGCATGAACATGAGAGCAATGGTAAACAATGAGAGAGTGAGAACAATAGTACTGGAGAGAGCGATCATGGAGGTCTGCAATTCCAACAACTAAATCCTACTAAAACAGTAAAACAAAATAAACCTACCTATGCTATACCTCCATCAGACTAGGAGATCAATAATCCTGATAAAGAGGATCATTCAGGGAGATGGACATGTCCTCTGAATCAAATTTCTCAACAAATGGTTTAAGGCGTTGTCCATTAACTTTGAAACAGTCACCATTTGCTGAATTCTCAATCTCAACAGCCCCATGAGGAAAAACTTCTTTAACAATATATGGGCCGGTCCATCGAGATCGTAATTTTCCCGGAAAAAGATGAAGTCGGGCATTATACAAGAGCACTTTCTGTCCTTCATGGAAGGATTTCCTTACGATGTGCTTGTCATGAAAGGCCTTCATCTTGCTCTTGTAAATCCTCGAATTCTCATATGCATCGTTCCGGATCTCATCAAGCTCATTTAATTGAAGTTTGCGAAGCGAGCTAGCCTTGTCTATGTCAAAATTTAGGGCCCGAATTGCCCAATAGGCTTTGTGTTCTATCTCCACAGGCAAGTGGCAAGCTTTCCCATAGACCAGTCTATAAGGGGACATTCCAATGGGTGTCTTGTAGGCAGTACGGTGAGCCCAAAGTGCATCATCTAATCGTAGGGACCAATCCTTGCGATCCGGTCTCACCGTCTTTTCTAAAATCTGTTTGATTTCCCTATTGGAGATTTCAGCTTGCCCACTTGTTTGTGGGTGGTATGGGGTACTCACTTTGTGCCTAATACCATATTTCTTCATCAAAGTTTCAAAAGGTCTATTGCAAAAGTGAGCACCACCATCACTAATAATGGCTCGAGGCGTCCCAAATCTAGAAAGTATATTTTCTTTGAGAAACTTGAGAACCGTACGATGATCGTTGGTTCTACATGGGATAGCCTCTATCCATTTAGACACATAGTCTACGGCCAATAGAATATAGACATGTCCAAAAGATGAGGGGAATGGTCCCATGAAATCGATGCCCCAACAGTCAAAGACTTCAAGATGTTGAATTGGGGTGAGGGGCATCATATTTCGACGGGATAATCCTCCTAACTTCTGGCAGCGCTCGCAAGCTTTGCAAAACTCGTGGGTATCTTTAAATAATGTGGGCCAATAAAAACCACATTGCAGAATTTTTGCAGTTGTTTTCTTGGCTGAAAAATGACCCCCACATGCTTGATCATGACAAAAGGAGATGACTGAATTGTGTTCATCATCGGGGACGCATCTCCTTATAATTTGGTCTGTGCAATATTTAAACAATAAAGGTTCATCCCAGAAAAATCTGCGCACTTCCCTTAGAAATTTACGTTTGTCTTGCGCAGTCCAATGAGTCGGCATCGCACCTGTGGAAAGATAGTTGGCTATATCAGCGTACCATGGTGGATGCATAGCAACAAAGAGTTACTCATCCGGGAATGAGTCCTCAATAGGTGACTCGTCAATGGAATTTGGTAGGACTAGGCGGGATAGATGATCCGCGACCACATTTTCTACCCCCTTCTTATCTTTGATCTCCAAGTCGAATTCTTGAAGGAGTAGGATCCATCTTAGCAAACGGGGCTTAGCATCCTTCTTAGAAAGAAGGTATTTCAGCGCCGCATGATCCGTATAAACAATAACTTTGGATCCTATTAAGTATGGCCTGAATTTGTCCAAGGCAAAGATGACAGCTAGGAGCTCTTTCTCCGTAGTTGAATAATTAACTTGGGCAGGATTCAAGGTCCTACTCGCGTAGTAGATGACATGGGGCTTTTTATCCTTCTTTTGGCCTAACACCGCCCCAATAGCAAAATCGCTCGCATCGCACATCAACTCAAAAGGAATGGACCAATCTGGTGGTTGCATGATAGGAGCGGTTGTCAACATGTCTTTTAGCTTTGAAAAAGCTAATTGACATTCGGTACTCCACTCAAATTGGTTCTCCTTTTGTAGAAGGTTGCATAAAGGCCTTGAGATGTGACTAAAGTCCTTTATAAACCTTCGATAGAAACCGGCGTGTCCCAGGAAGGACCGCACATCGCGTATGCTTTTGGGTGGTGGTAGATTGGAGATTATGTCAATTTTTGCCCGGTCTACCTCTATTCCATTGGACGAGATGATGTGTCCAAGGACTATTCCTCTTTGTACCATAAAGTGGCACTTTTCCCAGTTTAATACAAGTTGCTTTTCCTCACACCTCATTAAGACCAACTTCAAGTGCTCGAGGCACTCATCAAATGTACAACCAAAAACAGAGAAGTCATCCATGAACACCTCAAGAAACTCACCCACCATGTCTGAGAAAATACTCAACATGCATCGTTGGAATGTGGTGGGTGCATTGCATAACCCGAATGGCATCCTTCGGTAGGCGAAGGTACCAAACGGGCATGTAAATGTGGTTTTCTCTTGGTCTTCCGGAGCTATCTCAATTTGGTTGTATCCGGAATAGCCATCTAGGAAGCAATAGTAGGGATGGCCTGCCAACCTCTCCAAAATTTGGTCCATAAATGGGAGAGGGAAGTGGTCTTTCCTAGTGACCGTATTGAGCTTCCTATAATCAATGCACATACGCCAACCGGTGGTCACCCTAGTCGGTATAAGCTCGTTGTTGGCGTTTTCAATGATGGTAATACCGGATTTCTTGGGGACAACTTGGGTAGGACTCACCCATTGGCTATCTGAGATGGGGTAGATGATACCCACATCCAATAGCTTTAATACTTCGGCTTTGACAACCTCCATCATGTTTGGATTTAGCCGTCTTTGAGGTTGTCTAGTCGTTTTTGCGTTTTCTTCAAGGTGTATACGGTGAGTGCAAACCGAAGGATCTATCCCTTTGAGATCCGCTATTGTCCAACCTATGGCTTCCCGGTGTTGTTTGAGTAACTCAATCAACTTGAGCTCTTGGTCTTTTTCTAGGTGGGAGGCAATGACAACTGGGAAAGTTTCCTCTTGACCCAGATATACATATTTAAGCTCGGATGGCAATGGTTTGAGGTCAAGCTTCGGTGGTTTGATGCTAGACGGTAGAGGCCTTGATGTGGTTGGTGGCAATTTTTCGAAATGGGGCCTCCACCGGCTAGTATCAACTACCGGTCTTTCTATATTTAATGCATGCACAATCTCACTAATGATAGGGTCTTTAGAATCCATGAAGTGTGCTAAGCATGTCTCCAAACTTTCTAGTGGTTCAAGCTGGAGGAGTTCTTCTTCTTCAAAGGTTTCAAGCATGTTTACATCGAAGAACTCATCATCATCGACATCCCTATGTCTTTTGCCCAGGTGAAATACATTCACCTCTAGTGTCATGTTTCCAAAAGATAATTGCATCACCCCATTCCGGCAATTGATGATTGCGTTTGATGTGGCAAGGAATGGGCGGCCTAATATCACCGGTATTTGGGTGCTAGCATCCAAAACCGGTTGTGTGTCCAAGACTATAAAATCTACCGGGTAGTAGAATTTGTCAACTTGGACTAGAACATCCTCAACTATCCCCCTCGGTACACGGATAGATCTATCAGCGAGTTGCAATGTGGTTTTGGTGGGTTTTAATTCACCAAGACCCAATTGTTCATATACCGAGTATGGGATCAAGTTCACACTTGCCCCCAAGTCTAACAAGGCACGTTCAATCCGGTAGTCTCCAATGATACATGAGACGGTGGGACTACCGGGATCTTTGAATTTTGGGGGAGTCTTTTGAGTGAGGATGGCACTAACTTGCTCAGTTAGGAAGGCCTTTTGCTGCACATTATATTTGCGTTTTGTTGTGCATAGGTCTTTTAGAAACTTGGCATAAGAGGGAATTTGTTTGATGGCATCAAGCAAAGGGATATTGATCTTGACTTGTCTGAAAATCTCTAGAATATCTTGAGAATTTGGGAGAGATTTTGGGGCAACCAATCTCGATGGGAATGGTGCTATGGGCTTGTAAATGCGTTCCGGTTGTTGTGGGGCTAGGTTAGATCCATTTTCATCCTCAGAATTTACCGGATCATTAGGCTCATCGGCCTTCACCGGAATAGTTTTGTCAATTTGTTTACCACTTCTAAGGGTGGTAATGGATTTAGCTTGCTCCATGTTTTGGTTGGAAGGATTAGGGATGCTTACTTCATGTACTTGCTTAGGATTGGGCTGAGGTTGGGCCGGAAAGGTCCCTTCCCTAGCATTCAAGCGTCCCTTAATCTCATCAACCGAGACTTTCAGTTCTTGGAACAATTGCTGATTTGATTCATTTATTTGCGCTTGCCCTTGCATAAACGCTCTCAAAGTATCCTCCCATGAGACTTGAGGTGGGGCCATATTTTGCATGGGTGGCCCTCTTTGGGAGTTGGTAGGATTGCCTGTTGGGGCATTCTTCCAACTGAAATTCGGGTGGTTCTTCCAACTCTCATTGTATGTATTACCTACCGGTCCATTGAAGGGCCGTTGATAACCATATGTGGCATTGGCTGTTTCTTGCAACACTTCCTTAAATGCAGGAATTGTGGGACAATCTTGCGTAGCGTGTAAGTCGGTGAGACAAATCCCACATGTGGTTTCAACAGCTTCCTTGGACTTGGAAACTCCATTTTTGCTAAGTTCCATGGCCTCAACCTTCCTTGCGAGGTTGGCTATCCTTGCATTTACGTCGTCTTCCTCTTTAAGGACATATATCCCTCCTTTCTCTTGAGTAGGCTTGGGGTTCTTGGGTTTATCCGAGGTGTCCCAAGATTGGGTATTTTCAGCCAACATGTCCAAGTAACTCCAAGCATCATCTGGATTTTTACTCATAAACTCGCCATTGCACATCATTTCCACAAATTGGCGCATATTAGGACTTAATCCATCATTGAAAAAATTTATAATTCGCCAACTCTCATAGCCATGATGTGGGCAAGCAAGCAGGAGTTCCTTAAATCTTTCCCAACATTGAAAGAATGATTCACCCTCTTTTGCTGAGAAATTCATTATGGCCCTTCGAAGAGTGTTTGTCTTATGAGCGGGGAAGAACTTTTTCAAGAATTCCCGGTTCATCTCAACCCATGACCCAATCGAATATGGTCTAAGAGAGTGAAGCCAATCTTTGGCTCTTTCTTTCAAGGTGAAGGGAAAAAGTTTAAGTCTGATTGTATCCCCAGAAACATTGGGATAATGCAAGGTGGCCAACACTTCTTCGAATTCTTGCAAGTGTAAGTATGGGCGGTCAGAGTCTAGCCCATGGAATTTAGGTAAAAGTTGGATTACTCCTGGTTTTATGTCAAGGGTCCCACCGTTAGCTGGTAGAACTATGCAAGAAGGTGTAATTGTACGAGCAGGTTGTAGGTAATCCCGTAGTGATCTCATTGGAGGAACATTATGTACCTCATTCTCTCCTACTCCTTCCTGATTTGCGTTTGTGGTTGGAGTAGGGGGTGGCGGATTCCTTAAGGGTGTTTGCTCCATACTCCCCAAACTTTCACAATGCTCTTGATAATTCCGGACTCGTCTATGGACTGACAATGGTCCAACTAAACCACCTTCAGATTGGAGACGATTTGAATGGTTACGTTCCCAACGGGACATAAACCACTCAATCAGAAATCAAAACTAATCTTAACCTAGAAAACTGCAATCTGAAAATTCTAAAAACTAAGTTAGAAAGGTATCACCTGATGCGCTTGAACTGAAAGAAGAATTCCTACAAAACAGAAAACTTTGTTAGTTCTAAGAAAAATCAGAAAAACCTATCTACTTCTACAGCCACTGAAACTATTTGAAAACTATTATCTAATTTCCCCGGCAGCGGCGCCAAAAACTTGTTCGCTCGCCTCAAGTGTAAGGCTGCGATGTAGTAATAAAACTCGGTAAGACCGAGGTCGATCCACAGGGAAAAAGTAACAGCTTCCTAATTACTTCAGCAACTCAGTTTAATAGAGCAAATTCAATTTCAATAGGATGTTTAATTAAAACAGTAACTTAATGAAAAATCAGAGATATAATGTACTAAGGCTTTCAAGGATCCTCTTGTAGCAATTCTATGTCAATTCAGTCAATCCAAGTAGAGAACACAACTAGATTTGAAGTCCTATCTCTCATCTAGTTGGAAAATAAAGCATTCACACACATTCATCCAATTCAAGTTGAACTTCCAAGTTCAAGTCCATTCAATCAATGTAGAATTCAAATTCATAGCCTGCGGAGTAACAGCCATGCCTATGGACTATGGCCTGCTCAAGGATTACTATAATTCGAATCTAAACAAGCAACCTGTGATAATCTCAGAGCATTAAAAGGAATTCATGTCCGGAGCACATGAACTCAGATAAGACATCTCAAACTACCATCTTTTGAACTGAACATAAGAAAATTCTAACTTTGAATTGAATAATACTTGAATCAAACTGAAATTAACATAGAATTGGCTACAAGCTTCACCTCTCAGCCTTAGCTGAGAGGTTTTAGCCGAGCATAGTCATGCTACAACTAAAAACTCAAAAATAAAGCATAAAACTAGAAAAACCCGAAGATAGATGTTGCAGACGCCCCACAGTCGCCTTCAGCCTCCAAACTCACGTTCTTTCTCCTCTCTGATACCTTAGGGAGAGCCCCTAGGTGTCCTTTTATAGCAACAAACCCCCCCTTGCGTCGGATCCTGCGAAAGACTTCGCATTGCGCAGCAAATTTCGGAGTCCCGAATTAGAAAGGACTCCTATTACGCAGAGCCGACCGGTCGTGACCGGTCGGGCTGATTTCCAAACATTCCAGTGAGTACAGCCGACCGGTCATGACCGGTCGGACTGATTTTCATTCATCCAGCGTGTGTGCCCGACCGGTCATGACCGGTCGGGCTGATCTCCCTCTCATCCAGCGTGCATGGCCGACCGGTCATGACCGGTCGGCCTCTCTTCTTCTTGTTCATGTGATGTGGCTGACCGGTCGGACGACCGGTCAGCCTTGTATTCCTTCATCTTTTTCTTCTTTTCTTCATTCTCTTTTCTCTCTCTTTCTTCTTCTTTCCTTGGTCCATCTTAGGACTTCATCCAATGTCTTCAAATGTAATCTTTTGACTCCAATTTGATGAAATCCCCTCTTATCTCTACAATCACAAAACACATGTTAGGTGGGCCTTTTAACCATGAAAATCATGCAAATTATGTAGTGTAATGGGCAATGCAATGTATAAATTGGAGGTTCAACAGGTATGAATGAGATGAGGAGATGGGACATAGGTGAGGCTATGCATCCCTTGAATGTGGGCCACCTAGATGATGTGATTGATGGTGGTGATGGGGCTATGATGGACATAGATGGGCTGATCTCATGTCTAGATGGTATGGATGGTTCAGATGATACCTTTGATGGTTTGGATGCTCTTGATGATGGCCGAGATGTGCGGCATACTTGTTTGGGTGGACTTGATGTGATCATTGATGATGTCCCCCTGATGATGGACGGTGTGGATGCCTCGATGATCCCTTTGATTGGTCAGGATGATGACTGGATTCATGACTTTATGCTGGAGAGGGCTGCAGGTCCAGATCTGACCGTTGATTCTTCGATCGGGGTTACAGGGACCCTTCTTGATGGTTCAGATGCATTTTTCGACGGTCAGATTGGTCAGGGTGCCACGATGTCTGGTGTGATCTTTGCTGATAGCCCTTTTGATGGAGACTGTCGTCCTTCTCTTGATCGTCGGTCCTTTGCGCACTCTGTTCATGAGGTGGGCGAGTCTTCTCATGCGGCTGAGGTCGTGATAGTTTTAGACAGTGATGCGACTATATCAGACATACCCGTTACTGGGGTAGGTCAGGGGCTGTTGAGTCTGCAGAGGTTCCAGCTTTCCCTTCTCCTTCACCAGTTGATCTTCCGATCCTTGATGAGCTGTCATTGATTTCTGGGCCTTTTGTTCTGGAGGGGATTCCTGTGAGGACTTGTCAGCTACTTCCTCGTCCTTCTTGCTCGCCACGACTGGTTGCTTGGCTTGACGGCTTGTCAGCTTATGAGATTCGAGATTTGGAGTCCTATGGCTTTGGCAGTCTGATTCATATGGCTAGAGTTGACATTGACTGGAGGATGCTCGGAGTTGCACTGATTGACTGGGTCCCTTCATTGAACTTGTTTGCGTTCAACGATATGGAGATGGGACCCTCTTTGGAGGAGCTTGCGCGCTTGACAGGCCTACCTTGGGATTATACTTAGTATTTTTCGCCGAAGACATTGCCGAAGACTGCCACACCGCAGAAGTGGTTTGGGATCCCCTATCTGGTTTAGCTTGCAGTTGCTCGCCAGGATGATGTAGTGTTCTCCTTGGACTTGCTGTATGATCTTTTTTGGGTCCTCGGAGTGTGGCAGGATCTGTTCTTGCTCGGAACGCACTGATGTTCTGCTTGATAGCTGAGGTGCTATTCTCGGGATGGCGCAGGTCCCAGACTCCTTTGCTTTTTGAGGTGATGAGCCGAGCTACCCGATGGCAGGGGATCATTTCTCTCGTCCTGGCCGAACTGTTTAATAGGCTGACTGACTGTGCCTTGGGCCGCACTCATATCCTTCGAGGCTGCTATGCATTTCTTCAGGTATCTTTTCTGCACCTTTCTCTTCTTGCTTTTTAGGAATTGCTTTGCTCTAGCTGAACTTCTTTTCTTTCTTGTGATCAGGTCTGGCTATGAAAGCGTATTTCGCTGACTGTTCCTGTACCCTTTCCTGACACTCGTCGCCCAGACCATATGCGGTACATCATGGAATTTCTTCCTCATACGGCTAGGATGAGTGAGCCCTTATATCACAGGATGTTCGCTGATCTTCGTGACTAGAATGTTCGTTGGGAGTCATCTTGGCTTTCACTTCCTCGAGTGCTTTGTGATGCGCACCACCTTCCTCTGATGCTGGTAGGCTTTCGATCTTACTTTTCTTACCACCCTATCCGGTTCCTGCGGCAGTTTGGGTATGACCAGGATGTTCCTCTTTTTACTTTCATGGGTATCGGGCGTCGAGCACTTCCATCTAGAACCTCTTACTTTAGGACTCGGGTCGATGGATCTTGGGCGAGTTACTTGACTGCCGATTTGTTTGGTTTTGAGCTGCAGGCTTTTCCGATGGCAACCGCCCCATATTAGTACTGGGTTGCTGAGTAGTCTCTGTATCGACGTATCCCTTGCTGGCACCAGACTGCTGATGAGGATGAGCAGGATATCCTCGGAGATGCCGGCTCTTCATCTGGTTCATATGAACCCTTTGAGGAGCGCCCGTTCATTAATCCTGGTTTCCTTTTGGCCACTCATGGCCATTTGCTGTCTGAGATTTCCTCAATTCGGTATCATTGTGAGATGATGTCGAGGAGATTGGCTGCCGATCAGAGGTTATCTGATGAGGAGGCTGTGATCCGTACCCTTGAGCGCGATGAGGTGCATTACCTGCGTATGGAGGTAAGCAGGTTGAGAGCGAGGCTACTTCATTATGAGTCAGAGGACTTACCGGATATGGCCGAGGAGGAGGGTAGAGATTGATTGTGTTGGCCACCTATACATTCCTTTTTGCATGGTATATGATTGATGATGATGCATTTTTTGTATTTTTTGAAAAAGATGACATGATATGTGTAAAAGAAATATGATGCTTTTAATGAAAAGAAGAAAACTTTTTTGAGAATCTATTGTGCCATGAGTTGTCTTGTGAGTGTGTCTGGATTTTGTGTCGGGATATAGGAATCAGAACTGGGGCTCGGCCAATGCTTTGACCGATGTCTCGAGATTGACTTGCGTGAGAACCCTTTGGTTCCCTAGAGATGTAGGCAATGTAAATTGTTACTTCCTGAGACTGTCGGGATTTGTAGAGTTCTTTGTTCCTGACTATACTTCCTCTTGTTCTTGAACTATAACTGCCTGAACTGATCTGGACCGTCTGATCTCTTGATACCTGCACTTTTCATTTTTCTTTTTCTATTCGAGCCATTTTTTGCCTGCAGTGCTTTTTCGAGTTTTCACTACAGCCAGCCTTTTCCCGTCATTTTTGCCCGTGGCGCCCTTTCGGGTTTTCACCACGTCCCGAGTGTTTGATCTTGCCTGCCCCTTGGCAGCTATACTGTTTTTACCCTCGGTGCTCTTTCAGGTTTTCACCAAGTCCGCTGTATGCCCACTGTTTTTACTCGGAGCGCCCTTTTGGGTTTTCACTCCGCCCTCTTTGTTTAGGCACACATTTTCTTTTTCTCTTTTTTCTTTCTCTGAATCTTTGGATAACTGCGGCGGCTAGAGGTCGGAAATCTGTCATTGCCGGCCGATGGCAGTTTTTCAGCCCTTATCCTAAGTTACGATGATAGAGTTGTCGGTCTTAGCTACCGACATTTCTGAGATGAATGGATGGATGACCTGTGTTTCTTCTTGGGTTGATTTTTCTCAGGTGCCTTGCTTTGACTTTCCTTTTTCTTTTTCTCTTTTTTTCTTTTGTATTCTTTTTTCTCTTTTTTTTGTATTCCCCCCTTTTTTGTATTCTTTTTTCTTTTTCCTTTTGAATCCCCTTATTTGAAACACTTGTTGGTGGACGGAAATGATTTCTCAGAGGTTTTAGCTTCGACCTCTTGACTTCAGCTCTATTAAAGTAACTCTTGATAAAGTTAGAATGACTTACCCGTGAAAGATCTTCACTTTGTCGGCGTTGATTGGCTCAAGAAGATCCACCCCTCCCATGTTGGTGAGTCTGAGGACGCCTCCGGGAAGTACTTCTCTGATGATCAGCGGCCCGTCTCACGAGGGTTTGAACTTTCCTCTGGGATCCGAAAGGTGCGAAGGCAGAATCTTCTTCATGACCATGTCGCCTACCTTGAAACTTCTTTTTCGGACTCTCTTGTTGTAAGCCCTAGCGATCCTTTTCTGATAACACTGAGAATGACTTAGCGCACGCATGCGTTTTTCATCTGCTAGTTGCAACTGATCAAATCTGGCCCGTTGCCATTCTCCTTCTTCAACTCCGCTTTCTAGTAACACCCGTAGTGATGGTATTTCCACCTCGACTGGCAGAACTGCTTCCATTCCATAAGTAAGCTCGAAAGGAGTAACGCCCGTAGCAGACCGTACAGACGTTCGATAAGCCCAAAGTACATATGGGAGCATATCTGACCAATCTCGATAGGTCACGACCATTTTCTCGAGTATCCTGACGATTGTCTTATTTGCGACTTCTACCCCACCATTCATCTGGGGACTGTAGGGGCTTGATCAATGACGTTGGATATTGAATTTGCTGAGGAAGTCATCCATCTTCTTGTTGACGAACGGGGTCCCATTATCTGTGATGATAACATTGGGGATTCCATACCGGCATATGATGTTGTTCTTCATGAATTTGATCACCTGGGATGCTACAATCGTGGTGTAGGAGGCTGCTTCTACCCACTTGGTCAAGTAGTCGACTGCCACAAGTATGTACTTATGACCGTTTGATGCTTTGGGACTAATCTTGCCGATGATGTCGAGTCCCCACATGGAGAAGGGTCAGGGGGTGGTCAGGTTGTATAATTCTGATGAAGGGGCATGGATTTGATCCGCATGCTCCTGACACTTGAAGCATTTTCTGACGTGCTGGCAGCAGTCTGTCTCCATGGTGAGCCAATAGTAGCCGAGTCGTAGAATCTTCTTTGTCATCATGTGCCCGTTCATGTGTGGGCCATAGATTCCTTCGTGTATTTCTTTCATGATCTTTGCAGCTTTTATTTCATCGACGCATCGAAGGAGGATGTGATTATAGGATCGCTTGTAAAGAACTTCGCCACTGATGGTGAACTGGCCGGCCAAACGCTGGATGGTTCGGCGATCTGTTGCTGTTGCTGACTCCGGATACTCCTGGGTTTCGAGATATTGCTTGATGTCGGCATACCAGGGTTTGTCAGGGACAGCTTCGGCTTCTTCTATTTGCAGGCAAAAATCAGGTTCATCTTGAGTTTCGACTGTAAGCTCCCATTTTGAAGCTCCTTTTGGTATCTCGAGCATTGATGCAAGTGTGGCGAGAGCATCTGCAAACTGTTTCTTGGCTCTGGGCATGTATGAGAAGGTCATTTCTTTGAATTCTTCGATCAGATTTTCAAGATACACATGATATGGTATCAACTTCTCGTCCTTAGTTTTCCATTATCCATTGGTCTGATGGATGATAAGCTGTGAGTCTCCAAATACTCGTAGCTTCTTGACGCCCAAGATTATGGCTTCCCTTAAGCCAGCGATGCATGCTTCGTACTTTGCCATGTTGTTGTTGCACTCGAATGCTATGCACCTTGAGATAGGAATAGGGACATCATCTGGAGAGTAGAGGATCACTCCAATACCACTCCCTTTAGAATTTGTTGCGCCGTCGAAGAATAACGTCCACTCATCTTTCTTCTTTTTTTCATCCCCTTCGATAAGCAAGAGATCTTCATCAGGGAAGAATGTCTTGAGCGGTTGATAATCCAGGAGGGAGTGGACGGCAAGATGATCGGTGAGGGCCTGCCCCTTAATTGTCTTCTGAGTGACATAGGTGATGTCGAATTTAGATAGGAGTAGCTGCCATTTAGCTATCCTTCCAGTGAGTGCCGGTTTCTCGAACAGGTACTTGAGCGGATCCATGTGAGCGAGTAGGAGAATAGGAAATGCAATCATGCATTGACGGAGTCGCTGAGTTGCCCAGACTAGGGCGAGGCAAGTCTTCTCAATCAGGGAATACCTGGTCTCGTAGTCGGTGAATTTTCGGCTCAAATAATATATTGCTTGTTCCTTCTTCCTAGTCTCGTCGTGCTGGCCGAGGACACAGCCAATGGCTTCTGCTGCTACCGAGATGTATAACAATAGTGGTCGTCCGGGAGTGGGCGGCACTAATACTGGAGGATTCATGAGATATTTCTTGATGCGATCGAAGGCGACTTGGCAATCATTATTTCATTCTTTTGGAACGTTCTTCCAAAGGACCTTAAAAATGGGCTCACAAATAGGTGTGATCTGTGCGATGAAGCGACTGATGTATTGAATTCTGCAGAGGAAGCCACGAATTTCTTTCTCTATTCTAGGAGGGGGCATCTCGATTATTGCTCTGGTTTTGGTTTCGTCGACCCCGATGCCATCCTCGCTCACCATAAAGTCGAGGAGCTTACCTCTCATTGCACCGAAGACACATTTCTAAGGGTTGAGACGGAGCTTGTACTTTTCTAATTTGTTGAATAACTTCTTCAGATCTTCAAAGTGTCCTTCAATTGTGCGAGATTTTACGATCATATCGTCCACATATACTTCAAGCTCTTTGTTCATCATGTCGTGGAATAGTGCTGTCATTGCTCGCTATATGTTGCTCCTGCGTTCTTTAGACCGAACGGCATTACCCTGTAACAGAAAGTTCCACAGGGAGTGATAAACGATGTCTTCTCGCGATCTTCGACGGCCATCTTGATCTGATTGTAACCTGAGAACCCGTCCATGAATGAGAAGATCTTGTATCCAGCAGTGTTGTCGACCAGAGTGTCGATATGTGGCAAAGGGAAGTCGTCCTTATGACTGGCTTTGTTGAGATCTCGGAAGTAGATGCACATTCGAACCTTGCCGTCCTTCTTTGGTACTGGTACGATGTTGGCGAGCCATTCAGGGTAGTTGGAGACTACCAAGACTCCCGCATTGTACTACTAGATGACTTCATCTCAGACTTTCAGAGCCCATTTTGGCTTCATTCTTCGAAGTTTCTGCTTCACTAGCTTCATATCTGCCTTGGTTGGCAGATGGTGTACAACGTGCTCTTCATCAAGCCCCGGCATGTCTTCATATGAGAACGCGAAGTTGGACAATCTTGGAGTTAGGAACTCTATCATTCTCTGTTTCATCTCAGGTGGCAACGATTTTCCAATGCGTACTTCCCTAGGGATCTCAGGTGTCCCTAAGTTCACTATCTTGAAATCATCGGCTAGAACATTGGCTTTGGATTCAAACTTTTTGAGGAGATCCTCTAGTTCGGGAGCTGGATCATCATCTTCCTCATCCCGAGCTTCATCTAGACCCTTGAGCTCGAAGTCTAATTCGATGTCAAAATCATATGATTCGACTTCAAACTCATGCAACTCTTTAGACGGACTTGGCACACTATTGAATGCAGGAAAAGAAATGTTTTTTGGTTTTTGAGATGTTTCTGAAATGGAAATGCTAGATGTTTTTGGCTTTTGAAAGTTTTCAATTTTTTTAGATTTTTGAAATTCACGGGACTTTGAACAAGCAGGCATTACAGACCATGATTGATCCCAGCTTGTCCCAAAGTTCCGATCGCTACTTAAACAGGCATTTTTTTTGGAAGCCAGATCCCTCAGATGGCTCTTTGGCTGATTCAAAAGTTAGGGGAACGGATGACCATTCAGGACCCCACACTTCCTCCCTTGAAGAGGTGGGGGTTGATGATTCGGGCGAAGAATCACAGCCTGGCCCAATGACCATGATTTCTTGCTGGTTGGGTTCGAGATCTGAGTCGTACTCAGTCCCTTCCGGATCACTTACCTCGCATTGCAGTTCGTCTAGTTCCATAGTGAGACATATGTTTGGGATCTGGACATCGGACCAATCCAGGGCTGGCCATTTCCCTTTCTTGGTCCAATGGATGGGCTGCTTCTGCCCTTGGCCGATGATTGATGATGTTGATTCTGTAGAGATGGATAGGCTGTGCCCCTTGCTGATTGATGCTGAGATGGGCAAGTTGTGCCCTTGGCTGGCTGGAATTGAGGCAGCCAGGTTGTGCCCCTGGTTGATTGATGCTGAAATGGGCAGGTTGTGCCCCTGGTTGGGAGCAGGTATCAGAGTAACCTGGTCCTGAAGCTGCTGTCTTTGACTTTCTTCTTCATCTTCATCCTTTCCTTCTTCTTCTAGAGGCTTAGACGGTTCGAGAATCTGATCCCATCGAATGGCGGGCCATGTGGCCCAAGCTAGGCTCATTGGGAGGCCTTTGTACAGCGCAGTCAGTTGATTCCCTCCTAGATCTTTGCAAGGTTCTCATGGCTTGACGAATTGGATGGGTGAGCATTGAAATTTCTTCCTTCTTTTGTCCATGAAGATTGCCCTGTATCCGAGTCCCCATTTGCATTGGTTATATACTAGCGGTATCTTTTTGGACTTGAAATGATTCTTCATTCGGTATTTGAGGCTCAGACGTTCTGCTGGTGAAAAGACACGGTCCACCCTTATCGGTTCCGGATTGGAGATAGAGTTCACAGTTTCGAATTCGAAACTATGAAACGGGACGTCTTCTTCAGAGTGCTGGATATCGATGACCGGGATGTCTGGTTCGGTGGCAGCAGCATTGGAAGGAATGATGAGCTCCTTCTCTGCATGGATAGAGATCACTTGATTTTCACAGATGTATTTCACTCGTTGATGCAGGGTTGATGGCACAGCCCCTACTTGTGCAACCAAGGTTGTCCGAGCAACATGTTGAAAGAGGCTGATATATCCAGGATTTGGAATGTGATAGTGGAGATTTAAGGACCTATCTGTACCTCTATGTCGACCTCCCCTTCCACTGATCGGCGGGTGTTGTCGAATGCTCTGACGCATATGGTGCTGGGTCGAAATGAAGAAGGACTGATTCTCAGACGTTCCGCAGTCTTAAGTGGGCAGATGTTTAAGCTTGAGCCATTATCGATAAGGACTAGCGGGACACAGAGGTCTTTGTATCGTAAGGCTATGTTGAGGGATCGCCCATGATCGCGTCCTTCCGGTGGTAACTCATTATCGGTGAAGGTGATGGCGCGTGGAGCCAGGAGTTGTCCAATCATCAATGCTATCATCTCTGGTGCCGTATCGGAGGAGACGTGAGCATCGCTCAAGGTTTTGGCAAACATTTCTCTATATATGCAAGATGTGCATAGTAGCTCCCATACTAAGATTTGAGCAGGGATTGACTTAAGCTAAGTCGCCACATCGTATGCGGCTTCATTTTTGTTGCCAAGGCCTGAGAGAGCGCCTTTGGGATCTCCTCTGTTCTGATTATCTCTTCGGATGCAACGTCCATTGGGATTCATGTTTCCCACTTCCGCACATTCTGGATAGTGCCATGGGACCTCTTTATAATTTTCCTCACCTTTGCCTTCTAGGACCACCGGTTCTTGTAACGGTGCTGGTGTGGGTACCAGATCTTCCTCGTACGGAGCTTTTGCCTTGAGAACTACATTGTTGCCTGTGCTGAAGGGGTAATATCGAGGCTTGTCTTCATAAATCACATAAGGTTACGGTCCTGGCTTGACCGTTCCTGGAGCAGGAGGCTCCCATGGAATGAATACTGGTCCTCTTGATATGGCAGGGGGTTTCTCTGTTCGTCCCAGCTATTGTAGTGTGATTGACACGCTTCCAGAATTTGCCCCTTGCAATATGACTGGCTCATCCGGAGGAGCTCCTTCCAAGACAATGGGCTCTTGCTGCTGATGAGTATGGTTCCTCCATTGCGAATTGTATTGTTCCTGTGCTGAAATTGCCCCTTGCAAGATGACAGGTTCGTATGTGGGCTCGATGTATGATTGTGCTCCTTTCAGAATGACTGGTTCCTAACATGAAGGGCTGCAAGATGCCCCTTGCACAATTGGCACATCATATGGAAGTGTTCCTTCGAGTACTACTGGCTCGGAGACTGAAGGAGGAAAGGGACTTGCCCCTTGCATGATCGGAGGAGGATTTGTTGGCCCATAAGTGTAGGCATGAATGGACTGGATAGGGGAGAAGAAGCGATCGAGGCACTCTCCTTCTTCTATGCTGTTGATGGTGGGGCCTCGAGATGAACTGGGATCCGTCAGATGTTGAGGTAGAGGATTCTGAAGAATGTTGGTGAAAGCTGCTGTAGGAGTTCCGGGGATTGAGATGACGATTTTTCGGATCGTCGATCAGATCTTGTATGGCATTCTTCAAAGTAAAGCATCGATCAGTGGTCTAGCCACGTCCTTGATGGTAGGCACAATACTCATTTTCTCGGTAGTTTGGAGGTAGAGGATTTGGAGGAGGCCTAGGTGTCATCAGAGTGAGTAACTGCTTTTGTACCAGCATAGTCATGACTTGACTAAGTGGCTGAGTGAGTGGAGTGAACTTCCTGAGCTCCTTGTAATTCTGCCTATTCTGGTATGAGTATTGACCGTTTTCTCTGAACTGCTGCTGCTGTTAAAGTGGTTGTGGCTGTGGTTGCGGATTTGGTCGTGGTTGATACCTTTGAGGTTGGTGCTGAACCTGATTATGCTGATGCTGTTGATGTCCCTGTGGGGGAGCATATTATTACCCTGAGCAGTGGTGCTGATATTGTTTACCTTTGTCGAGCGGGGAGGAGAACCGCTGTGGTTTCCGTTCCCATATCCGATGGGTCTTCCCTCCACTCTGTTCCTCTTTATTGGAGTGGCTTGATGAGGCCATGGGGAGATCGTCCCGGCACGGATTCCTGCATCGACTTGCTCTCCAGCACGGATCAACTGTGAGAAATTCGCATATGGATGCGAGATGAGATATTCAGATATGCCCGGATATGTTGAATGAATAATCATGAAGATTTGTTCTTCGTCGTCGATAGGTGTCCGCATTCTGGCTACCATAGCTCGCCAACGTCCTACATAAGCTGATAGTGTTTCATCACTCCTTTGCCTGAGAGCCGCGAGGTCAGCTCTTCTAGGTGCCATGTTGAGATTGTATGCGAATCTGTCGACGAAAGCCTGGGAGAGTTGTTCCCAAGTCCTGATGCAATGACAGTCCAATGAAGTGTACCAATCTAGGGCATCGCCTTTCAGGGATTTTTAGAACAAGCGAATGAGGGCCCCTTCATTTCCTGAGATTGCACTCAGCTCTCCACAGAAGGCTTTGAGATGTGCTGTGGGACAACCGCTGCCATCGTATCTTTTGAATTTTGGTACCTTAAAGTTTTGAGGCACTTGAGTATCTGGGAAAAGACACAAGTCTCTGAAGTTGGTCGAAGGTAGATCGATTCCTTGTTGTCGCTGAAGCTGATTTTGTAAGATCTGGAACTGCTCCCGCAACTCGTCCAGTCCTGAATGATCTGTTCGAGCGACTGGTGCCTCTTGGAGTAAGGCACGTTCTTCTTCAGGATAGTGATCAATGTCTTCGACCCTATGGGCTTGCCGAAAAGCAACCGCTGGTTGCTGCAATTGATTTGATGACTGAACTGGATTCTGATGAACTTGTGCTTGAAAGGACTGAATTGAACTGGAGATTGTACTGATGGTTGAACTGGAACTTGTTGGAAATTAACTGGAGATTGCTGAATTGAAGATTGATGGAAAGTAACTGGAGTTTGCTGAATTGAAGATTGCTGAAAATTAACTGGAATCCCATCGGCGGGGATGTGCTGGAATTAAAAAGTGCTCCTGTTTGCAGGAGGCTGAGATGCTGGGAAGTGACCCCCTTGTTGGGTATTCGCCACTGTCCGCTGATTGATATGGGCTTGACACTGACCCCCATTGTGGGCATTCGCCAGTGCTATCCCTGTTGCTGGAAATTGAATTGAAATCCCATCGGCAGGAATGTGCTGAAATTGAAAAGGGGTCCCATCGGCGGGGACATGCTGAGAAAGAAAATGAGTCCCATCGGCGGGAACATGTTGGAATCTACTGAGACTGTTGTTTGTAAGATTGACTGGAAGCTGACTGGAAGTCCCTGTGACGGGAGTGCTCTAAGACGGCCTTGTCGTCGCGGGAAGGTATTGAGGAGGATGCCCCATAGCGAAGGGCTGAGACGGCTGCTGTCGGTAGTCTTGGGCAGACTCCGATGGTTGTGCTTAATTTGAACTGGAGGCCGGAGGGACCCGGCATGGCCGTTGAGATTGTTGAACTGGGCCAACCTGATTGTTGGCTGCTGCGGTGGCTTGTGCTTACATGAATTGCAAGAGCATTTCTTGCATTGCTTTCATTCCTTGTGCCAATTCTTGCATGATTGGCGTATTCTCAATTGGCTGTTGCACTGGAGGTTGTGCTTCGGTCATTTCAAGAGCGGAGAAGAGGCGAGTTTCCTCTTCGTGGTCAGACATGGCTTGCTGAGCGCGAGTGCGGATTATGCTGCGGAAGGGAAGTTGTTTCCGAACACGTTGAGCCCGAGGAGGCGTAATGGTGAGGACTATACTCTACTCTTTTTGGGTTTTGGGATTTTCTATCTTTTTTTTTTAGGTAGAATGCTATGCAGATGAGATTGTATGAGGACTAATGACTTTCAAGTACGGGAAGGATTCTATTTTTCAAGTCGGATCACGACTAGTGGTACTAGCTTATTCCCAGCAGAGTCGCCATTCTGTGGACCCTCGCCGTTTCGCGCTCCCGACGACGTTCTCCCTTTCCCTTTCGAAAAAAGAAGAAGAGGTGCATGCGTGCGAATCTTCGTTTGTGCCACTGGCTTGCCTCGTTTCCGAGGGCTTTGTTTAGTTGTTGTGTTAAGTTGGATGTGTTTAGACGAGTTTATATAAGACCAGAGTCACCACTAGCCAGTTACTTCGAATCTACAGTCGGCTAGACCCCATAGAAACGTTAGAGAAGGGGAACCGAAGATTCCTTCCTCTAAAATGACTCCTTTTGACCTACAGCCAGAGGTTCGAGGTAAGGGATCACGGTTACAGGGTGGGAAGAGGTTAAGCACCCCACACACTGCCCGTACCGAAGTACGGTCTCTACTTCACAGAATCGAACTGACACTTGAAAGTCTATTTTAATCCTCGTATATTCTCATAGATGACATGATGCATGAATGCAGGTCTGAACAGTAAGAGTTTCTGATGGGAAGGTTTCCATTAACAGGCAAGCCCAGAGCATACGCTCGAACTGACAGGTGCTTTATGCGAGATGCATGCTGTGTGTTTGAACAATCAAAGTGCTTATAGTGACTGATGTATGAATGCAGGTCTGAACAGTAAGAGTTTCTGATGGGCAGGTTTCCATTAACAGGCAAGCCCAGAGCATATGCTCGAACTGACAGGTGCTTTATGCAGGATGCATGTCGTGTGCTTGAATAATCAAAGTGATTGTAGTGAAGAGGAGGGTTGGAAGAAAAGTAAATGTTACACTTATGCTAGATGCAAATGAGATGATGTTGGAAAAAGAGTAGCTAGATGGACGGAGGTGTCGCAAGGGTTGGCTTCGAGTGGCTGGATCAAGACTTGGATGGCTTAGGAGACTTGGACCACTGGTCAGGCTGGGTTGGACCAGGGCTAGGCTCTCCTCACTCGAGCTCTCCTTGGTGGAGGAATGGGCTAAAGGGTGGAGAGACAGATTGCACTCGGGCTGGCTTCGGAGGGCTTGGCTTGGGTTGGATGTTGAAATGAGAAGGGGAGGGGGGTATTTATAGCAGCGGGTAGTGGCAGAACCCATAAATAATTTTGGGTGGCCCCTACGCTCCTCGGGTTCCAGCGAGTGGTACGGTCATGTCTCGGGGCTACTGCTTGGGACTCAGTGAGTTGACTCGGTAGGTCGACTCAGCGGGTTGACTCGGTGATTTGACTCAGTGGGTTAACTCGGTGATTTGACTCGACGGGTTGGCTCAGCGGGTTGACTCAGTGATTTGGCTCAGTGGGTTGACTCAGTGATTTTGACTTTTTAAGGATTTTTTGACTGGTTTTTCTTGTGGGGGTTTTTCAGGCTGATGTTTAGGGGTGAGTTGGGCTATGGATTGGGGCTTACAAGGGTGAGTTTGGCTGAGTTTGGACATGGGATTTGGGGGTATGGTCCTCCATTCATCCAGCTGCCTTTACCAACAGTGTAGTCGAAGGTGGGGTGTCTACAGTGACCTTGTGAACAGTTTAGATCACAAACAAACATCAATGTGAGCCCTAGGAAGGAAATAACTTTCAATGGTGGGCGTCTTTAGGACCACCATTTCCTGTGGTGTGGCCCACTTGAGTTTCAGATCTGGCTCATTTTTGGTCCATGCCTTAAAATGTTTTAGTAAAACGGATGGATGTGTGTATAAGTCACATACATCACTGTGGGGCCCACAAATTTAAGTAAGCCCTTTTGGATTGATTTTCAAGAAGGAAATATTCTCCCATGCTTATCTCTTTGCAAACATGGGTTGGAAGTAATATTAACCTATCAACTTGTATTTATTATAGGATTCAAAAAATCAAACACCCTTTAGAAATTATATTATATTTAGGTATAATGGTAAATACATCTTCCCTTTGAAAATTTTCTAAGAAATTCAATCTCATTGCTGATGGTCTTGTTGCTTTAAACAGGGAAGCTTGGCCTCTTGACGGCATGGAATTTGAGACTTTGAAGGAACAGCATGCCAAACGAAATCCTGAAGATCTTGAGATTGATTTCGGTACTTTCCTTTCTCTTTTCAGCTCTGCTGCATGAGTTATTGTTTGTTAGAGCTTAGAAAAATCGAAACTGCTCGTCAGTAGTCTTTTTCCTGTGTTTCATTATTCTGGGGGAATTCTGAGTATAGAGACATTCATAGACAATCATAAGCAATCACAAAGTATACACGAGAAAGCACCGCGAGGTGAATTTTATTCCAGAGATTCCGAGATCTTTTACATTCCGGGCTGTGAACTGGTCACGAAC
This sequence comes from Liriodendron chinense, assembly GCA_003013855.2. Lineage (NCBI taxonomy): Eukaryota > Viridiplantae > Streptophyta > Magnoliopsida > Magnoliales > Magnoliaceae > Liriodendron > Liriodendron chinense. Next base: position 259,649 of record PVNU02001537.1, on the reverse strand, counting down.
CCTCGATTACATCAACGGATGATCACCCTTGATTAAAAGGCAAAAGTAAATGCATGCATGTATCATAAATGAGTTAAATAAAGCATTAAAGGAGCATAAATATAAATAAAGCACAGCATAGACAACGCAGAGATTTTTACGTGGAAACCCTTATGGGAGAAAACCACGGCACAAAGCGACAAGATTCCACTATGAATTGCAGTTATACAATAGATGGAATATTAAAGGAATGAAGCTCGGATAGATCGAGCAAGTAGTTTAAATCGTCAGGGATTATAGTCTCGAGTTGATGGTCGCAGAAACCAAGTCTAGGAGTTATTATGGACTAAGCCATTGTTAAGACAAGTTAGATGTCGGTCCCATACTCCTCGGGCGTTCCTAGTTGAGTAGCAACCAGGATTTTAACCGAGTCGTATATCTCAGTGTCATGACGCGTCTCTGTGGACGATATGACTTTCAGGGATACACTTCACGGTGTCCGTTTAGTGCAACCAGGGCCAGTGACCGTCTCCGTTGGGACGGGTGACTTACTGGAAGGCACTCCATGGGGTCTTTGTGCAAACAGGGTTTCGACCGAGTCGTATATCTCAGTGTCATTACGCATCTCTATGGACGATATGACTTTCAAAGATACACTCCAGGGCGTCCTTACTGCAACCAGGGCCAGTGACCGTCTCTGATGGGATGGGTGACTTGCTGGAAGGCACTCCATGGGGTCTTTGTGCAAACAGGGTTTCGACCGAGTCGTATATCTCAGTGTCATGAATCGTCTCTATGGACGATATGACTTTCAGGGATACACTTCACGGTGTCCATTTAGTGCAACCAAGGCCAGTGACCGTCTCCGCTGGGACGGGTGACTTACTGGAAGGCACTCCATGGGGTCTTTGTGCAAACAGGGTTTCGACCGAGTCGTATATCTCAATGTCATGACGCGTCTCTATAGACGATATGACTTTTAGGGATACACTTCACGGTGTCCACTTATTGCAACCAGGACCAGTGACCGTCTTTGATGGGACGGTTGACTTGCTGGAAGGCACTCCATGGGGTCTTTGTGCAAACAGGGTTTCGACCGAGTCGTATATCTCAATGTCATGACGCGTCTCTATGGACAATATGACTTTTAGGGATACACTTCACGGTGTCCACTTACTTGCAACCAGGACCAGTGACCGTCTTTGATGGGACGGTTGACTTGCTGGAAGGCACTCATTACCTTAGCCACTCAACTGACGGATCCCGCCTTGGACAGGACGCACATCAACTGGTCTTAACGGTGAAGTATTTCAGACGTTTAGAACTCTTTCATTATGGTTTTCGATGATAACCATAGTCCCCTTCGATTTAGTCTCTTATCTCGATCCGAGATGAAATAAATTCATGCAATGGATGCAAATGAGTACAGAACAAAGTAACTATGCTTTATGCATGCTCAAGAGAAGATTGCATTTATGCTAGATGTTCAGTGTATCAGACAAATTATGAATTTGATTTGATCAACCCGCTTCGTATATATCTTTGTGTCATCGATATTTTGCCCTCGCGCCTTTGCGATCGTGATTGATTTCACTTGGCATTTGTAGATATTTAGGCCATCAAGGCACTTCCCAGGGCCTGTTTACGATCTGATTCAAAGGATTTGGTGAATACCTGTCATGATCATCTTTGGATAGGGGTGGATTATGTCCACGAGGGTCGCAATGCGATCGCATTTCGATTTGTTTAGTGTAAGTCGATTTCTGAGCCAACAGGAAACTTCCCGGGGCTAAAAAATGACTAAGGAATGGGCTTGCCGACCACTTAACTAGGGTATTCGGGGCCCCTGAGTTAGGATAACTTCATTGCGGTGCGTGATTATGATATATCATGTTATGGCGGAGAGAAGTCTCACTCTCGGGTTCGGTCAAATTCCGCCCGATTCCACTCGATTTCGGCCGTTTTCGGCTCTTTCGGAAGGGTTTTCGAGGTTTGCAATATTGGCTAAGTGTTGGCCCTTTTGATCAAATTGCTGATTTGGCCCACTTAACATCGACCGTTAGCGAATCCAGTCCGGGGGATGGATAGAGGACATAGATGTGTGTCTACGAGCGCTGACACGATCGGAAGGTGGGCCACATCGAAGGCGGGCCACATCACAGAAGGCCCCACCTCCCCATCAGCGTCCAGGCGCATGGAAGGTTGGGTTGGGAGCATGTTGCATTAGGCATGGGCGCATGTCCTAGGTGGATGCATGTTGGCGTATGTCCTGCCACCACAAATGCATGTGAGGAGAGAGAGGTTATCAAGCGCATGTGACATGCACATGCGCCCAACATCCCAGCCATGGGCGCATGTCCCCATGGGACTTAGGGATTTTTGCATATTTCCCCTCCCAAGCACATGCTATGTGACTTTGGAGAAGTTTTGAATCTTCTCCTTCCGGTGGGAGAAATCCCTTTCCGGCGAAGGCATCCGGTGAAGTGTGGGCGCATGTGAATAGCCCATGGAGGATTCCGGCAAGGATTTTTACCTTGCTCTGATGATCCTTTCCAGAAAGTGAAGCCTCTCTTTGATTTAGAAGTGAGTGGGGGTATTTATAGTATGTTAATCGGGTCCCGGGTCCACCAAAAATCGAATTTCACCAAGCGCATGTGATTGTGAAGAGGGATCATGCGCATGTTGTGAGAGGGTGGGCGCAAGTGCCCATACCTTGGACGCATGTGCCACTGATCAGGCGCAAGTGCCCTCTAAAGTGTGCGCATGTGTCCATATTTATCATGCATTTTTATGATTTTTGATATTTTTAGAATTTTGAAAATATGGAAAAGGGAGAGAAAGGGCTCTCATGCACATGTGGTGAGAGGGCAAATGCATGTCTCCTCATGGCATCCGCATGTGGAGAGAGAGTGGACGAATGCATGTGGAGAGAGAGTGAACGAATGCATGTGGAGAGAGAGAGAGTGAACGAATGCATCTGGAGAGAGAGTGAACGAATGCATATTCCATCCCTTAGAATATTTCAGGTTTTGGGCTCCGACGGGCAACCTTCAAGGGGGGGCTACCTTTTCAAGGACTGAGGTCACTGACGCCAAGCCACTTTTAGGCCATAATCGACCTCCTGAATGAACGGGGTGGGGTATCGATGGTCATCTGCTATGAATTTTGGTAGTTCTTTCCCAATTTGGACCCTCCCGATCGGCTCTTTGCATAGGAATATTGTTCTGGGAGGCGCGCACATAGAAATATGCACCACAAGGACTTCAAACTTGCTACTTAAGGTTTTTCAGGCATTTCGGATCATTTGGCAGCCATCCACATGTCTGATTCCACTCCGAAATGGTACCTGTAGGCTTTCGGGCCCTTTGGGTCAGCTGTAGACGGGCAAAACGCATTTCGGTGCGCGCAGGTAAGGATATGCATCGCGCGACTTTGAAACTTGTAGGTTAAGGGTTTTATGGCGTTGAGGATCATTTGGCGGTAATCTGCATGTCTGATTCCACCCCGAAATAGCATTTGTAGGTTTCGATCACGATCGCGCATGTTTGGGTTGCACTGGCGTTTTCTGAGTATTTCGGGTCTCGAAATCAGTCCAAATCATCGTAGATGGACTGTTGAATACCAGTTTTACAATGGGTGCAAATTTGAGCCCCAACATTATTGAAATCTGATTCTCACTTCTGCTATGAAACTAACAGTGTATATGTAAATGGCTGAATAAAGTGATTGCATCTATTTATTTTGATACATGCTCCATGCATGCATGAAGAAGTCTGGCATGTGCATGAACTTACATGGAAATCCTCGTGTGAATGCATGCAATGTATGCCCATATGCTCAAATGCATATCTTTTCATGTGCGTGCACGCGGACACAACTGATGAACTGCTTCCGAAAAACCCATTAAGCCGACATGCTCTTATTGTGATTTGTAAATTTTTAAGTTCGAGTGCCTTAAATATGGTAGAATCCTACAGATGCTTATCATGATGGTTGATTTACTTCTGTAATAGAGGACCAGTTTGGATCTGAAGCTGAGGATATTTCATATGAAGAGGATCGAATGGCCTACGCCTCTGACATTACAGAAGCGAACACTCCAAACGATCATGAAGAAGTTGAAGAAGAGGAAGAAACAGCCCATGCTGATCTTGGAAGTGGTTGGGGCCGCATTATCTTCTCGCCTGTACGAAGAGGTAAGCAGGTAGCAATGGATGTATGTCGTTCAACCAATCGGGAGGGGTCGGAGGGCTCATTTGAGCATGTTGTCATCACATAGAGTAAGAATCCTACATTGCAGCATCAAGCTCGTAGGTCCCTCTGGGGTGATTTGTGGCCCTTCTAGAGTACATTGTTTGGTCAGGTAGTTCAAATGTGTACGTTAGATATAAGAAAAGTAAATTACACGAAATTCCTTTGTCAATCAACGGCATAAAAGAACTGATTCTCTTCGCAGTTAACATACAGGGGAGTCTAATGCTTGATCACATGCGCTCTAGAGTTGTACAGTGAGGCTTATGCTAATTCAATGTAAAACGTCCAAATTTTGGCATCTATTTTAGGTCGTTCTAAGTCACAAAATCTAGTTTGTTGAAAAGTTGGTATCTTCTTATTGGTATATATTTACTTAATCAGGACCAGTTGGATAGTTTTCATAATCTAGAAAATGAGCTTCATTTGGGTCTGGAATTCACAAATTTTGGATCTGTTTTGTGAAATTCTCTCATCTTTGAAATCTTCATGTATGTTTATAATGAAATCAGTCCAAGATTTCATTGAACGGCTCAATCTTCTGTTGATGGCACAGGTCAAACAACACATAGATCAATGGCTTGTTGGAATTTTTTGACAGTTGTGATGATGTGTTGGAGAACAAAAAGGTAGCGAATGATGGGAGCGGATTAGGTGAGACTCCGGATCGACCAAGGTGGATGGGACCCTTCACTGTGGGGCTGATAGAGATGTATGTGCCTTAAATCCACACCGTCCAACCATTTTGAAAGCTCATTTTTGGGTGCACTCTCATCCCTCAGGAGTCTTGATCGAAGCATGAATGAATTGGAGGGTTCCTTGTCCTCTGAAGGTAATTGTTGATTAATTTACAGAAATTAAACCAAAATTGATAGCATCAATCACATTTACAAACTCCCCCTTTAATGCTTTTATTATTTTTCAAATTTGGGCAGAATTGGCAATTTTGAGCAAGATGGAGGCTTTGGATTTGGGAGATAATTGGCTCAATGGGTCCCTAAATCTCAAAGGTAAGAGCACTTTGATATTACTGAGATTTTGATAATATTTTACCTTCATAGGGATGATTTTGTTCTCCTTATCTTTGATGGTGAGGAGATGTTAAAGCAGGACAGTAGTTGCGCGCAACCTTCTTACATGGTGCTCGTGTAAGCCAAAATTCTCAAGTGGACTCCACAAAAGAAAACAGTGGGGACAGTAATGCTAAGTGTTGAAACCTTCCTAGGGCCCACCATGATTTTTATTTGAGATCCAACCTGTTCATAAGTTCACACAGACATGGAAGAAGGGAAAATTTAAATATCAGCTTGATCGAAAACTCTTGTGGCCCCAAGGATATCAATCCCCGCTGTTTTCTTTGGTGAGGTCCACTGGAGCTTTGGATCTGCTTCATTCTTTGGTTCATGTCCTAAAATGATCTCTCCAAATGGATAGACGGTGTGGATACAAAACATACATCATGGTGGGGCCCACATAAGTTGGTGTAGGGAGGTAGCTACTCAACCTGTCAGTAGCTAATCCGCGTTCCTCGTGTAAGCTAAAACTCTGTGGGGCCCACCACATGTCTGTGTAACATTCAAAACTCAGTAGGCCATGCCACAAGAATTGCTCGGGAATTGAACATCCACCATCAAAACTTCATTGGGGCCCATAGAAGTTTTGCATCAAGAATGAATGGTATTTAAGGATGACTGTGGGCCTCAGGAAATTTTCAATGGTTGGTGTTTCCATTACTATTGTTTTCTATGGTGTGGCTTACTCGAATTTTGGATCTCCCAAAAATGATGGAAGGATTGGATGTCAGGTGGACATCATGGTGGTCCTCACAGAGTTTTCGGCTGCACAGCCATGTGACAAGGATTGATAGGATGGATCTCACCTAGTAACCCGGTGTTGGGATCTGTGGCACTCACCATGACATTTGTGCTAGGATCTGAGCCCAAACATGATGGAGATCCCAAACTCAAGATGGCCACACTTCACAAAACAGTGGGGATAGAAATGCCGACCATTGAAACCTTCTATTCAAGCATTTGTTCCTTTTTTACTAATTTTTTGCTTCATGTGCTGAAACTGCAGGATCTGATGCAAGTTCCACCAGTTTACATCATTGCTATCATAATACCAGCTGTACAGCCTTTAGTTTTTCAATCACAGCATAGCTTCACAGCTGGCTCAACCGGAGGTAGTTCAATATGAAAAACTCGCCTGCTTATCATTATGACATTTTATTTCTTGGGTTCATGGTATATGTCTGGTTTTGAATATCGCCAATTCATTTATGTAAACTCCATCCTTATCATTATTTTATCAATAGCTTAATTAGTTCTTTCAAAATCATGATTTCAGGCTCTGCTTTGCGGTTTGCTTGGAATTCCTCATTTGAATGGGGTCGTCCCACAATTTTCCCATGCACACTAAAAGCCTTGCTGTTTTAGAAAGACAGCTTAACTGGAGGGTTTCAAAAGATTTTGTTGCTGCATTGTTGATTGAAAGACTAATATAGCTTCTTGTTGATGTAATCGGATCTTTAAGATGTCCGCAGCTAGTTCGCAAGATGTAAGAAATTCAATATGCAATAAATGATGGATGTGTGAATTAGAAATGGTTAGTTTAGTTTATGTATTGAATTGGTTTCTACTGCTTCGATGATATCAGGTATAAGAAATTCAAAATGCAACAAATGCGTGCTGATTTTTTTTTTTAACATGAAGATGTTATAAGAAAACTGATAGATCCTAGTATTATCGACGGATTTGGTCCGTCGTTATTTTTACAACGATGAATAGAATCCGTTGATGGAACGATGATGGTTTTAGAGGATACGACAAATAAGGTTCGTCGTTTATTTAACGACGGACTTTATCCGTCGTAATTTACAGACGGATTCGGTTTGTCGTTTACGATTAACGACGTACTTAGTCCATCGTTTTTTTGCGATATTGGCGTAGTGTGGACTAGTTAAGACCGGTCGTTCAGCACTCAAACTGGTCGGGCGTTCAACAGGGGAAGATGAAACTCTCTGGACTGTTTTCGCATTTTTGCAACCGGTCGTCCATAGGCTCAGACTGGTCGTGTGACCGGTCGTCAGCATAATAGAGCTTGTGCATGAAGCTCCGATTTTCTCTGTACAATTGCGTAATTCCTTGCGCAATCTAAAATCTTCCGCACCAATCTATAAAAGGGACTTCTCCTCTTCATACCAGGGCATGCTAGGACATGGGGATTATCAAGGAAGCTTAGGAGACGGATTCTACTTCAAGTTTTCCTATTTTTTCTTCCAGTTTTAGTAGTTTTTATGTTTTTGAGGCTTTTAGTTTAAGGATGTTAGAGATGAACTAAAACCTCTTAGCTAGGGCTAAGAGGTGAAGCTTTTGATTTGTTTTTGAAGGATTGATTCAGCCTAGGTTTCCTTTTTATGTTTTAATTGAAGAATTTAGTTTAATATGAGTTTGAATCAAGTATTAGTTTGGTTTTACTTTGATCTCTTGATGACTCTGGGCTCATGTGATTCTTAGTGATTCTGAATTTAGTAGCTTATCTTCTGAGTATTGGTTATCCTTGTGTAGTTCATTGATTTATCATCGACTCCGGGCATGATAGACCCTTTGATTGCCTTTTGTATAATGGCTTGATCTTCATGTGGGAACTCATTCAACTAAAGTTCTTATGTTTTGTTATAATCGGAATTAGTTGTTTGCTGATTGATTTTGATTTAATTAGAGTTCTAATCATTGGTTATAATCAAGTCTAGTGACAGGATTTGATGAAAGCTATGGTTGTGAATCTCAATTAGATTAGAAAAAGGCTTGGCCTACACAATTGAGTGTGCCCAAGGCCTGAGCATTGTTGTGGGAATCGAATCAATGAATAAGCAATTGTTTTAGATAATTGTTAATTGAACCGCTCTATATGCCGATCGAATAGAGATATGAATTCGATTTCGATTGTGTAGTGAGAGACCTAGTTGTGTTGATGCATTGAAACTTATCAAAAGTGGATCCTTGGCGCTCTAGTGCCTTTTTAGATTGATATTACCTTACACATTCACTGTTTAAACCCAAATCATTATTTTCCAGCTTTAGTTCTTAATAGGATCCTAATTATTAGTTATTTTAGAAAAATTCTGAGAATACATATACATAAATCTCTGTGGTGACGATACTCGGTCTTTCCAAATTATTACTACTTCGTAACCCTATACTTGGGGAGTGAACAGGTAGCGTAGGATAATTTCTTCTCATGCTTCCTCTTTTTGGTGAAGTATGCATAGGAGGATTCCAACTAGATTACACATTTTTCCCGGTCGGTATAAATTTTCCTTTCAAGTTTTTGACCAGATTTTTAAAAATCATACATTCAAATTTTAGGTGGCCAATGTTACCAGAAGTGTTAACGTCTAATTTTGGTAACGGGATCCTCCAGACGATCACACTCCTTTTAGTGGGCTCTCCTCTAGACCTGAAAACGAAAGAAGATAAACTAAGGGTGGTCGACGCTCGGCCGTTGGCCCTCCGAAGCTTAAGTTAGAGATGATTTGACAGTTAGGCAAAGCGGGAAGTGTAGGCTTAAGAATTGTGTACCTTTATCATCTGTAGAATCATATATATATATATATATTAGATCCAGGTGATCCAATCCGTTACGCAAGCTATCAAAATCATTGCTGATTTAGGGGGATAAGTAGCTTATCCTGGTAATATTTAGATAAGAGAGTGATATGGTCACTTAAGACGTCTAACTAATCACGTTCTTTGGTGAGGACCCCTCGTGGTCTAGGACTGCAAGTAGGAACAAGTCAAAACCGGCCTATACGGGCTGCTGGTACTAAAAGGCGAGGAGCGTCCCCAGCAAATGACCAGCGACCAGGACTGCTCAGAAGTAAATGTATCCTCATCAAGCAACCAAGGAGCAGAGCTGCTCGGATACCGAAGGTATCCCCACCCGGCGACCAGCGATCAATCATGCTCGCATGTTCAGGAATATATATGGCCGCATCTACATAATATGCGAGCTTCGACCATAAAGGCTCACTGGTCGAATGATCGAGTTTTGCCTTTATGAAACCAAAAGGTGCTCGCGGGTCTCAGGTGTAGAACTTCTTCGACGACCAACTTTCCGCTATAACAGATGCCCCCGAAGTCCTTGCGTTGAGAAGTCTAAGCGAAGGACTTGTTTTGTTTACACTTGTAACCTCCTACTACGCCTTTTAGAGGAGAAGTCGTACATGATTGAGCCCTCATTTATGAGTGCCAGCTTTCCGCAGCTTTTCGGTTGGAGCGAAATGAAGCGGCGCCTGCCACATGTCTCCGAAGTAAATGACCGTCCCCATTCGACTTTCGTGCCAAACGAATGATCGCCGCGTGTCGCCCAAATCTTGAAGGAATGATTGCTTATAAATATACAAAGCCTGCGAAGATTTCAAAATTTCATCGGAGGATTTTAAAAGTTCTTCTTCTCTCCTTGCTTCCGCTTTCCCTCTGGTGTCCCTATCTTTCTCTTGTGTAACTTCCATTCCCCTTTTCCTTCAAGGTATTCTACTCTCTTTATTCTATCCCTTAAACAACAATGGTGAGAGATTCTGATGATGAGACTGTTCCTTTGGGGGATGCAACTTCAGACTCTTCTTCCTCCAATAATGCAAGAGTCCCTGCGGGGAGGTACTCTGCGTCCGGATATCCTTCAATAATGACGGAGGAATGGCTAACTGAGTTAGTGGGAAAAATACCGGGTTCCCGACTCCGTCATTTTTAGGTTGCTTGCAGAGGGAGAGACTTCGGATTCCCCTCCCCCCGGTTGTGTAGCCTTTTATGATTACCCTTTCATTCTTGGCGTGCGTCTTCCCCTGGGGTGCCTGATTGATGAGCGTTCTCTCTTGGGTCCAACATTGTTCCTATCGAGAGATCCGCTGAGTCTCTTGTAATCATCATAATAAGGGCTGCTTGGGCATTCTTTCGATCTTGTACGACGATTTAGTAGCATGCTCGAGCTTCTTTCTGGTTTCCTCATACTACTCCGACTCTGCTTGGAGTAGGAAATTTGATGCACAGGTACAGGGGGTGTAAAGCTGCCCCTATTTTGGTGAGCGAGGGTTGACCCAAAATGGCTTTGTACACTGATCTTCGATCCACCAAGAGGAAATTAACGAAGACTGTGGTTTTGGCTGGACGTTCTCCGAAGGTGACAGGAAGGTCGATGCTTCCTTTTGGTGTTACGACTTCGCTCCCGAAGCTGACGAGGGGAGCGGAGATAGGTTTGAGTAAATTTCTAGGAAGTGCCATTTTATTGAAAGCTTCCAAGTAAAGAACATCAGCGGAGGTACCTGTATCCAACATAATACGATGAGTTAAATAGTTTGATACCTTTAACGCGACCACAATGGAGTCCTCGTGAGGGAAATAAATCCCTTCAACATCTTCAAGAGAAAAAGAGATTGGATGATAGCTAGGATTTAATGTATCAGACGATTTTTCCAACCAATAAATATGTTGAGGCTTCTGGGACGCCTTGCGAGCATATGCTTTTCTTGACGCTTGAGAATCTCCCCCGCAAGCTGGACCTCCAGCAATGGTCTGAATTTCACTAGTGGGTTCCGTATCTTCTTGTGGAGGATGATGTTGAGGTGACTTTTTCCTTCCTGATGGGGCATCGACTCTTTTAGGTGACCGATCCTGTTGCGCAAAGTAGTCCCAGAGATGGCCCTTCCGAATAAGAGCTTCAATGTGATCTTTCAAGGATATACAATCTTGGGTGTTGTGCCCATGATCTTTGTGGAAATAACAGAACTTTCTCTTGTCTCTTTTTTTCAGGATCAGGACTTGATCCTTGGAGGCCACTTCACATAAGATTTATGCTTTATCTCCATTAATACTTTCTCAGGAGATTGATTGAGAGGTGTATAGTTATGATATTTACTGGAGTACGGTTTCTTTAGAGAACGATCTCGCCGATCGCGCCAGTATTTCCTATCGGAGGAAGAGATCTCCTCGGACTTACGCTTCCTGCCTTGTATTCCATGACAAGCTAAAGCAATTTCTTCTGCGTTAATGTATTTCTGAGCCTTGGCCTAAAATTCAGTCATGGTTTTAGGGGGGTTCTTATCCAAAGCAAATCGGAATTTCTCACTGGTGATTCCTGTTATAAGGGCAGTGAGGCCTTTGTCTTTAGTATAATCTTTAGTCTGGACGGCTTCTGCAGTAAATCAAAATATGAACTCATTAATTATTCCTCCATGTCGTTGTTTTAGATCCAATAAATGAGACGCAGGATTTTTGGTATGAATGCTTCCCATGAACTGAGAGAGGAAGAGATCCGATAATTGGGAGAAAGAATCAATGGACCGAGGTTTTAGGCCTCGAACCCATGTACGTGCTTCGTCTTTTAGAGTTAAGGAAAAAGCCTTGCACACTTCTGAACTATATCTTTCTAACTCTATGAGAGACCTATACGTCTCTAAATGCTCGAGAGGATTGCCGAAACCTGTATATGGGACGATGCTAGACGTTCAATATTTTCTAGGCAAAGGGGCCTCCATTACCTCGCGGGTAAAGGAAGGTTCAGATCGATGGATTGATGTGAAAATAGCAGGTGAAAGGTTAGATCGGTACCATTGTTCCATATTAGCGAAACGATCTTCGATTTTTCTGAGATCTCCTTCCCAAGGTAAGGTATAACCCGGCGTTTTAACAGCGGATCCCAAGATCGTTGTTGCTGAGAGAAACTGGAGTGGATGGACTGTGGAGGAGGTACTGGAACTTGTTGTCGGGTGGCATTCGATTCGAAGGAGGATTTTGCTGGGTTCGTGGCTCACCTGCAGAATGTCTGGAGGATACTGGTACAGATCGCAGTAGCGGACCTTCTAGAGGTTACTATGGCTAAGAAAAATGCTGATCAAACCGATTGGATAAGGTTTGAAGCCCAGCTTTGAGGGTAAGGAGTGTGTCTCCGACGAAACGCATAATGTCATCGTGACCGCCAGGTACATGGTGAAACGGTTTCTGTGACGACAGGTTGGACTCGATCAGAGGAATGCCCGTCGAAGTGGTCTAAGGAAGATTGGACGCTGGTTCAGAGATGTCAGGTAGAGGTAACATTTGCCTTGAAGTGGAAGGATGAACCGTCTTTTTAGGAGGCATAGTGGGAGATAAGAATCAGTGACGAGAATGGCTAACTCTGAAAGACTTTCCCACAGACGCCACCAATCTGTTAACGTCTAATTTTGGTAACAGGATCCTCCAGACAATCACCCTCCTTTTAGTAGGCTCTCCTCTAGGTTAACGTCTAATTTTGGTAACAGGATCCTCTAGACAATCACCCTTCTTTTAGTAGGCTCTCCTCTAGACTTGAAAACCAAAGAAGATAAACTAAGGGTGGTCGGCGCTCGCCAGTGGGCCCTCCAAAGCTTAAGTTAGAGATGATTTAATAGTAAGGCAAAGCGGGAAGTGTAGGCTTAGGAATTGTGTACCTTTATCATCTGTAGAATCATCTATATATATTAGATCTAGGTGATCCAATCCGTTACGCAAGCTATCAAAATCATTGCTGATTTAGGGGGATAAGAAGCTTATCCTGGTAATATTTAGATAAGAGAGTGATATGGTCACTTAAGACGTCTAACTAATCACGTTCCTTGGTGAGGACCCCTCATGGTCTAGGATTGCAAGTAGGAACAAGTCAATACCGGCCTATATGGGCTGCTGGTACTAGAAGAGAGGAGCGTCCCCAGCAAATGACCAGCGACCAGGACTGATCAGAAGTAAATGTATCCTTATCAAACGACCAAGGAGCAAAGCTGCTTGGATACCGAAGGTATCCCCACCCAGCGACCAGCGATCAATCATACTCACATGTTTAGGAATATATATGGCCACGTCTACATAATATGCAAGCTCCGACCATAAAGGCTCATTGGTCGAACGATCGAGTTTTGCCTTTATGAAACCAAAAGGTGCTCGCAGGTCTCAGGTGTAGAACTTCTTCGACGACCAATTTTCTGCTATAACAAGCAGCATGACAAACAGGGGATGCTTTGGTTTTACTCCCTGATGCACTATGATCTTTTCTTACCATTGGTTGGACAGAGTTTGTTTTAGAAATATGATTGTCATAGCCCAAACCTCTTTTGTCCACAGGTGATCTTGCAATATCCAAGAGTTTTTTAAGGCTTTCTTCTCCTTGGGCAAAACGTCTTCTAGAGTCAACAACTTGACATTTAAGATGACCAATCTCTATGTTTGCCTCTTTAAGTTCTTTCTTTAGACTAGCCTGCTTATCTAGAGTTTCACCACTCATGTATGTTTTCTTTTCTTGCTCAAGCTCATCATTCTTCTTTTTCAATTCTTCTAGGTCTTGTCTCATCTTTTGATTCTCAATTTTCAATCCATCAAGACTCTTTGTTAACTTATCATTCTCAGCCTTTATTTGGCCCAACTTTTTAATGGTATTCATGTTTTCAATTTATAGTTGGTTGTATACCTCCTGAAGGTCTTCATCCTCATCTTCTCCTCACTTAAAGAATCATTTTCTGTGTTAGAGGATTCATGATCATCAATGTCTCCAGTGATCTTCGCAATGGGCTCAGTTTGAGGCACACTCTCAGTGATGGAGGCCATTAAAATTTTGATTGAGCCATGTTCCTCATCACTTTGGGATGTATTTGATTCTGATTCTGATTTTTCAGTATCATCCCATGTGGCTAGCCATAGTGTTGAGCTCTTAATTGTGCATATTCTAACCCCAATTCCTCACTCATTATGCATGGTTTTCACGATTTAAAGACTAATCTAAGGCATGTTTTGTTATTGTAGGAATGAGAGCAGACTTCACTCAATTGAATACTAAAAAGACTTCTTTAAAAGCCTTGGATGAAGATCCAAGATGGGCTGAAGAAAGAAGAAAGCAGAGAGAGAAGAAAGAAAGAAGAAAAGGAAGAAGAGCAGGCCAAGACCGGTCGTGACCGGTCGGCCAGGAGGGCTACGACCGGTCTAGACCAGTCAGCCACCTCCTCCCATTCCTCTAGGACACTGAAAACAATAGGGCCAACCGGTCAAGACCGGTCGGCCAAGGCATATCCATCCTCCAGCAAGCTCCCTGAACTGTTACAGAGCAAGTCCGACCGGTCGTGACCGGTCGGCCAACAGATCCAGTGCACGCTAGGCCATTATTGAAGAAGCCCGACCGGTCGTGACCGGTCGGCCAGTCACTCAGACCGGTCGTCCGACCGGTCGGACATATGAAAAATCAGAAATTGCTATTTTGGGCGCCGAAATTCTCAGCGCACTGCGTAAGCTTACGTAGATTCTGGAATATTCTGACGTTGTGGAGCCTTCCCACTATAAAAGGACACCTAGGGATCGTTCCTAGGGTATCTAAGAAGAGTTTGAGCAAGGTGGGAGGCGGCGGAAGTGGATTTCGGAGTTCCACAACTCCTTCTAGTTTGTTTTGCTGTTTTTATGCTTTTCCTAGTTGTTTCATGTTTCCTTGGATCATGAGCAGCTAAACCTCTTATCTAGGGCTAAGAGGTGAAGCTTGTAGTGTATCTAAGATGTTTCAATTCGTTTTAAGTTGGTTTTAAGATTGGATTTCATGTTTATGAACAATGGTTTAAACTTAATACAAGTTCTAAGTAGTTTTCCTTAGTCTTATGATGACTCATGGATGTTTGGGAGAATTACTTAAGTTCTTAATTGCTTTGTGTTAGTCTAGACCTGTATGATCCGAGGAATTGGAGTACGCTCTAGTACTATGATCTTCATGTGGGAACTTCCTACCAAAGTTCTACTTTTCTGGTTTTTTGAATTATGTATGGGACTGTGCATGTGATTTGATTCAAGTTCAAATCATGATCTAGCTTTGTCTGGTGACAGGACTTAATGATGATCATGATTATGAACTTAGTTTATTGGAATTGGGACTGACCTATGCAATTGAGCATGCTCATCCTAGCTTGCATTGAGTGAATCATATACATTGGCCCTACATATGACAGATTGTTTGGTTTAACAGCTCTATCATCCGGCTAGATAGATCTTAATTTCGATTCTAGTAGAGAGAATGAGAAACCACAGCGAATTGAGCATCAAGGATTGCTACAAGTGGATCCTTAAATCCCTAGTGCCCTTTTTATAATTGTTTACTTCAGTTTAGTTCAACATTGCTACTTACATCAATCTACTACAAATCTGGTTGTTAGCTTCTCAATAGAAACTATTAGATGTGTTTGTGAATTCTTCCATAAGTCCCTGTGGATCAACCTCGGTCTTACCGAGATTATTACTACATCGCAACCCTACACTTGGGAAAGCGAGCAAGTTTTTGGCGCCGTTGCCCGGGACTTTGATGGTTTTTCACAAATTTCTGAAAATAGTGTCTATTTAAGATTTTTTTTAGAATTAGTATTAACTTAGTTTGATTTGTTTGATTTATTTTCTTTTTCAGGGATTTCTAGGAAGCTGAAGAAGATATAAGGATCTCAAGTTTCAAATCAGGTTTTATCTTTCTAAACCTTACTCTTCTTCTTCTCCTATTCGTTCCTATTGCATTCATCTCTTGTAGAGTGGATGGAGACTCCTTTTTGGATCTCTGAAAGGTAGGCCTTGTGCCACCTGGATTCCTATTGGTCGGCTCTACCGTCTTGGATCACCTTGTGCTCAGAGATTTCTCTTCTCACCTCTACTCCTCTTTCTTCTTTTTCTACACTTTTCTCAAAAGATTCAAAGAGTGGGTGGGGAGTTCTCTGAACCCCTATTGACCAGGAGAAATCGGTCTCTATCCTTGCTTCTGGCCTAGCCATTGCAAGACACCTTGTGCTTCGGTCTTAGAGAAGAGTAAAGAAAGGAAGCAAGAATTCTTTTTCCTTTTTGTTTCAATCATTTAGGATTTTGCATGCCACATTGGGCTCGTGATTCCAATAATCGACTCATAAGTGATGGGGGGATAGTAGAAGGAATTGACAGAGAACCACGTGCTAGGAGACATCTAACTTCTCCAATTTTTTCTGAAAGTATGGCTGTGAATCAACCTAATCCGATGGCCAATCCTAATCTGGGCCTAAACCAAACTGAAACGGGGGAGAATGTGGTTGAGAATGTTCCCCGACTAAGAACTTTACGTGATTTCTTGCAACCAGCAAGATCGAGCACTCCCTCATGCATAGTTTTTCCACAAAATGCAGGGAATGTGGATTTGGAACCAGGGAGTGATCCAACTTCTCCCTAAATTCCATGGATTAGACAGTGAAAGCGCCTATCAACACCTTAAGGAGTTTGATGAGGTAATAACCACCATGCACTTTGCTAATGTGACTGATGATGTGGTGAGACTCAAATTCTTCCCTTTTACTCTTAAAGATAAAGCTAAAGGTTGGCTTCATGCATTAAGGCCAAGATCAATTAGTGCATGGATTGATATGCATAGGGAATTCATAAAAAATTTCTTCCCTACTCACAAAACAAACATGTTAAAACTCTTTATCATGAACTTTGCCCAAAAGGAATATGAAACCTTCTTCCAATGTTGGGAGAGGTTTAAGGACTTATTAAACGCATGCCCACATCATGGCTATAAAATTTGGCGGGTTATAATCTTTTCCTATGAAGGACTGACTTCACCCATACGCCAATTTGTAGAGATGATGTGTAATGGGGAGTTCATGAATAAGGAAGCTGATGAAGCATGGGATTATTTGGAAGAATTAGCTGAGAATGCACAGTCTTGAGATACATCGAAACCAACAAATTTCAAGACTGGCCAACAAAAGGAAAAAGGGGGAATGTATGTCTTATCGGAAAAGGATAGCATAAGTGCACGGGTGGCTAGCCTCACAAGAAAGGTCGAAGCCATGGAATTAAGGAAAGGAGAGACGATCAACTCTAATGACGTTGAAACTGTCTGTGGAATTTGTGCCGGAAATCAACATACAACACAAGATTGTCCCACAATTTCAGCAGTTCAGGACATCTTACAAGAACAATCAAACGCCATAAACAGTTATCAACGACAATTTGGTGCTCCTAACTCAAACACGTTTAATTCTAGTTGGAAGAAACCATCCCAACTTCAGTTGGAGGAATGGACCCACTGCGAATGCAAACAATATCCCTCAAGCTCAACCTATACTAGGTCCATCTCTAGTCATTACTCCAAAAGTGACGCTAGAGAAGATGTTGGGTGCATTTGTATCGGTTCAAGCTGAGTATAACAAGACAAATTCTCTGAAAATAGATGGGTTCATGCAAGAGCAATTGAAATTTAATCAAAATTCAACTCAAGACATCAATGAATTGAAAACATCAATGGCTAGAGTTGAATCTCATCTCAGTGTTAAAGAGAAGGGCACACTTCCTGCCCAACCTCTTCCTAACCCAAGAACCCAATTTGAGATACAAGATGCAAGCTCATCCTCCCATCATACGGAGCATGTTCAAGCTATCACCACTTTGAGAAGTGGGAAAGTAATTGACAAATCTAATCCGGTGAAGGCCCCAAAGCCTAGGGATCTGAAAAATTCTAAAAAGGATGATAGCTCAAACAACACTCCACAAGAGAAAGAACCGGAAAGACAATACAAGCCGGTTGCCCCGTTTCCACAAATGTTGATTTCACCTAAACCTTTAGATAAAAATCTGAAAATATTAGAAGTTTTCAAGCAGGTGAAGATCAACATCCCGTTGTTGGATGCCATAAAACAAATACCATCTTATGCCAAATTTCTAAATGAATTGTGTACGGTCAAAAGGAAACACAATGTTCACAACAAAGTACTTTTGACTGAGAATTTGAGCGCTATCATCAAACAAGAGGTGCCCCAAAAATACAAGGATCCGGGTAGTCCAACCATCTCATGCATCATAGGAGACTACCGGATTAAACAAGCCTTACTCGATTTAGGGGCAAGTGTGAATCTCATTCCATACTCGGTCTACAAACAACTTGGGTTAGGTGAATTGAAACCGACCAAAACCACACTCCAACTTGCTGATAGATCCATTCGTATACCGACAGGAATGATTGAGGATGTCCTAGTCCAAGTTGATAAATTCTACTACCCAGTAGACTATATTGTCTTCGATACACATCTTGTGATAGGTACTGGTGCTCAAATTCTAGTCATACTTGGCCGCCCCTTTCTAGCTACTTCAAACACAATTATTAATTGTAGAAACGGGCTTGTACAAATGTCCTTTGAAAATATGACTCTTGAGCTTAATATTTTTAATTTATGTAAACAACCACAAGAAGTTGATGAGGATATCCATGAAATAAACATGATTGAATCATTCGTGGAAGATACATTCCCCTTGTCATTATATTCCGACCCTTTGGAGGCATGTGTGGCCCATTCTCATGAGATAAATGATGACACAATACGAGATATGGATGCCATCTTAGATACGATGCCGGTGCTTGATAACAAAAGATGGAGGGCCCTATTTGAGCCTTTGCCCGTAAAGGAGAACAAAGCCCTCCCATCTAATATCAAGGCACCAATACTCGACCTAAAACCATTACCAAGTGAGCTGAAATATGTCTATTTAGGTCGAGATGAGACATATCTGGTGGTGATTTCTTCCCACTTGGATGAAGAATAAGAGAGTAGGCTGATTGCCACTCTATTAGAGCACAAGAGTGCCATTGGGTGGTCAATTGCGGATCTCAAAGGCATAGACCCACTGATTTATACTCATCGCATACACCTTGAGGAGAATGCGAAGACATCTAGGCAACCACAAAGACGACTCAATCCAAACATGAAGGATGTGGTTAAGGCTGAAGTGGTGAAACTATTAGATGTGGGTATTATTTACCCAATATCCGATAGTCAATGGGTGAGCCCAACTCAAGTGGTGCCTAAGAAATCCGGAATAACCATCGTAGCCAATGCCAACAATGAACTCGTGCCAACCAGAGTCACTACCGGTTGGAGAATGTGCATTGACTACAGGAAGCTAAACACTGTCACAAGAAAAGACCACTTCCCCTTACCGTTTGTTGATCAAATTTTAGAAAGGTTGGCGGGTCATTCCCATTTTTGCTTTCTTGATGGCTATTTAGGGTACAACCAAATAGAGATCGCCCTTGAAGACCAAGAAAAGACTACATTCACATGTCCATTCGGCACCTTCGCCAATCGACGGATGCCGTTTGGACTATGTAATGCCCCTGCCACCTTTCAGCGTTGTATGATGAGTATATTTTCTGATATGGTGGGGACAATTCTCGAAGTCTTCATGGATGATTTTTCAGTATTTGGTTATAGCTTTGATGAGTGCCTTATGTGTTGAACCTCCAATTTATACATGATATGGCCCATTACATCACATTATATGCATGGTTTGCATGTTTCAAAGGCTCATCTAATGCAGGTTTTGTGATTGTAGGAATGAGAGCAGACTTCATCTAATTGGAGACCAAGAAGAGACATTTAGGAGCCTTGGATGAAGACCTAAGGTGGGCTAAAGAAAGAAGAAAGCAAAGAGAGAGGAAGGAGAGAAGAAAAGAAAGAAGAAACAATGCAGAAACTGGGTCCGATCGGTCAAGACCAGTCGGCCAAGAAGGCCCGACCGGTCAAGACCGGTCTAGACTGGTCAGCTGCACTCTCCTGGACAGCTGCCAGACAGGTCTAGACAGGTCTAGACCGGTCAGGCCATGTAATTTCAGTCTTCCAGATTTCAGGCAGCAAGCTATTCCCATTTTTGGTATTTCGGTCCAGTTTTTTGTGCCCATCTTGATGATATTTGAAAATCCAATACATCCATGTCAAAGAGGAGCTAGACGCCGAAATAACCCAAGTGGTTTCGTGTCGATCGGAGCTACGGATTGACCATGGTGGCCAAAACAATACGAACTGTCCAGAAAGTTTTAGATTTCGCTGTTCCACTCTGGGCCGGCCCAGGTGACCCATCATTGATGATATGAAGAATCTACTTTGATCATATTTTATACCACATCCATATATGAATAACTACAAAAGTTTTAGATCAAAAGGATGTGTGGTTTGATCAGTACCGGTTGAAGAAAGATGGACCATCCAGAAAGATTCAACTGCGCAGAGTTTATAAAAGCCCTAAGTGTTCTAATTTTCGGACCATATTCTAGGATTGTTTGGGACAATCTAATCTATCTATCATGTAGAGGAGGAAGTTTTCTACCAATGTTCAAAATTTGGGATCAATCCGACATCTGTACACTCCAGGGGCATTGAAAGCAAGATGACTGGTTCTGAAGGTACCCGAAGTGCGCAATTTTGAGAGGCTGGTCGCTGATCTGATTGGTGGGCCCATTCAGAAGATAATCTTGAAACTCTAAATCATCTATGAGAAATATCACATTACAAGGAAGCTACAAATCAAATTTGAAGGCAATCCGACCATTGGTTAAGCCGTACCAGGCGAAACAAATTCTGCTATGTTGTTGTACTATTGCTGCACTATAAAAGGAGGTGCTCTCTTCTATTCCAAAGGAAGCAAGGACGTGGGAAGTAAGGAGTTCAAGTCCTAGGAGGCTACCCAGCCTCCTACAGCTAGTTTTTCTTCCTTTTCTTAGTTCTAGTTGTAGTTTTAATATGCTTTTCCTTAGCTAACCTCTTAGCTAGAGTTAGAGGTGAAATTTGTAATTGGTTCCAATGCTTTAATTCTTTTATTTCAAGTACCCTTTTCTTAATTTTGGATTTTGAAGTTCTAGTTTGAATAAAGTTTGGTTTTTTAGAAGTTTTGTGAGAGTGTGTGTGCTCCGGACATGAGTTCCTTGCAATTCTCTGAGATTACCATGATTGGGTTGTTTGAATTCGAATTGTAGTAACCTTTAAGCATGCCATAGTCTATAGGCATGGCTGTTACTCCGAAGGCTACAAGTTCAAGTTCTATGTGCTTCATTAGAACTAGAAATCTGATTTCCAAATTTAAGTGGGACTGTTTGTGCTTGAATGTTGCATCTTCCAATTAGATGAGAGATATGACTTTGATTCTAATTGTGTTGTACTTGGATGAATGGATTGGCATTGGACTACTACAAGTGGATCCCTGATGCTCTAGTTCTTCTTATTTTCAGATTTTCCCATTTCATGTGAAAAACTACTTTCTTAAATTTCTTAGATTCTAGTTATTAGAGTACTTGGAATTGTTTACCTCTTTCCCTGTGGATCGACCTCGGTCTTACCAAGATTTATTACTACATCGCAGCCTTACACTTGAGGCGAGCGAACAAGTTTTTGGCGCCGTTGCCGGGGAAAAAGATTAAACGGTTCTAATTGTTCTAATAGTTATAGAGTAGTTTTAGTTAGGTAGGATTTTCAGTTTTTATAGAAGTAGATTTTTTGATTTTTTTAAAGATAACTAACACTTTTTTGTTTGATTTTGTAGGACATTGTTGCTGACATAGATATCACTCTATTGGGTAGCATCTCCCCATCTCCCTTCTTTTTGTTCTTTTTTCTAGATTAGGGTAGTTTTCAATTTCTTAAAATTTCATCATGTATGATTGGACGAATGGTTCATATAAGCATCTTTTGGAGGATGAGACGTCGGATTGGGGGACCTAAACTCATTGTGATCGAGATCCCTCCAAGCACGAGTATTTTTCTAAGATTCAAAGAACCTCCACTACCCCCCCCCCCCCCCCCCCCCGTAAGACGATGGGTGATTACATTAATGAAAATAATACACATATTGAGACACGACGTAAGTCGATGGGGGAATACCGGAACGAAGTAAAATCGAATAATCATCCGGGAAAAAAAATACGTGATTACCGGATTGAAAATAACATGAGTGTTCCACCGGTTATGGTAGGAGGTGTGCAACAACAAAAGGAGCGGGTGCATAGTGGCCAATCGGTTAAGACAATGCGTGATCACTTGTACGGATATGCTTAGCAACCATCATATAACTCTTCATCCTACAATGCGTACGGTCTTAATTGGGAAAACCACCATTCTCCTTGTTCAAGGGACGAACCAACCTGTGGTTATTAACAATCACCTTAAAACGTCTTCCTCTTGTGATGACATGTATACACAAATACTTGAGGAAATATGGAAAGAGTATGTAGAGGAACAATCAAATCAAGCTTACTTGCCATCTTGTGAAGACGTTGAGCTCGAAATTGGGGGCATCGAATCAATCCCCTTTAATGAGGAGGATGGGGCTACCCAAGTCCCACCTTCTTCGGATTTAATGGATAGACTTTTAGAGGAGATTGATTTCGATGATCCCAATGTCATCATCAATTATGGTGAGTCCACTATCTCTTTTGGATGCTTTGAACTTAATGATGAAGAGATTTCAATGACGGTTGACGAACCCGAGGAATCCATAAAATTTGAAAGCGGTAGTGGGGTTACCAACAATGAGGGTTTGGTGAATGGTTATGAACCTATGGTTTCTTTTTCCCAAGGGCATAATGATTATGAGTCTCTAGAGGATATGCATGCTAGAGAGATGGCCGAGGTTGATATTTTTGAGTCACTCCACCAACTTGACATGCTTAATTTTAATGTGGAGAATGAGACTCCCATGAGTAAAAATTCAGATTCTTTAGATGAATGCTTGGCTCACTTTGAAAATTCAAACGACTCCATTATTCAAGAGATTGTTAAAGCCTTGCATACTTTCGACTTGGTGCCTCATACTAGTTATGGAGAACCTAGTTTGGAAGAAGTCCACTATATGGAGGGCGAGTCCCTTACCATCGAAATTGAATTTTTGCACTCACTCAAGCAAGATCATGATCCTTCATCCGACTATCTCGATTCCCTACAGGAGTGCTTGGCCCAATCTTATGATCTTGATAATGAGATGATTAAGGAGTTGGACATTTTGTTAGACATGGTGTCGGTGCTTGAAGAACACAATCCATTGATTTACATTCTTTACCACCGTTTGTGGAAGCACCACATAATTCTGAAATTGTGGAGGAGACAACTTTAACTGAAGAATACACGATGAATGTCTCTCCACCATCATGGGTCCTTCAGCTCATTGAAAATTCCTGATTGGGAGGATCTATTTTTTATCGATCATAACCCATATCAGAATTTGAGGAGATATCTTTTTGCTGCTCTTATCTCTTCCTTTTATGCATGTGGTGCACAATACGATTGGACTTCAATGATAAGAAGCACACATGTTTACTGTCGAGCAGGACTTTGGATGGTCCTCATGAGAAATTTATTGAAATTCATGAAGATCCTGCTCAAATTTGATCATGTAGTCGATCGGACTAATCAAAGGTAGGTAGGTAGGTTAGGATTTATTTTTCTGAAATTAGGATTGGATAAGTCTCATCGAGACAATGGAAGATGCTAGCATTGATCAACTTGCTACCTTAGGTATTCTCGTTCTCACTCTCCTTTGTTTTATTTCATTGCTCTCATGTCATGCTTATTGTATATCTTGTTACATTGAGGACAATGTAAGATTTTGGTTGGGGGATGAGATGAGATTCCTCATCTAGCAGTTTGCAATATTTCGAGCATCATATGTGCAAATTTTTTTGAATTTTCTAAAAATTCAAAAATCTTTTGGAAAACTTTGTTTCTATTCATTTGGGATGATACGATTATAAGAAGAGGAGATACGAAGTGAGTGATGTTGCAAGCTTTGAACTTCTCTTAAAATAATGGTTTTATATGTGAATTCCCCTATTTATGTGATTGATAGAAAATTTGAACACTTTTACACCTAGTTCACATTACACGATTTTCATGGGTTGAAAGGATTATGTGATTTGTGGATTAGCTAGACTTTGATTTAAGGTGTTAAGAAACCAAGCCAGAGTAATTTGTCCATCCTTGTCCATGGGAAAATAACAAAGGTATGGATTTCTAAAAATCCTATCTAATTTAAAAGAAAAAGGAAAATGAAGGATGAAATTGGGAATGATGGAAAAATGGTGGAAAATTTCGAAAAGGGCTACCTATTACCAACCGGGGGTTGGTCTACCCGTAACCAAAGCCGAAAATGGGACGTAGTGTGAAAGCCGTCGGAAGGATGGTAAGGCAAATTCCTGTTATAGGCTTGTTGTTGCTCTATACACCTTGAGATCTATAGTTTAGTTGATCTATGAAGAAGATAATCCCAGAAACTCATGAGATGAACTTTCACTATGCACACTAGGTTGAAGTTGTTCGAGTTCTTCTATTTATCAATCAATCAGCGGGAATTTCATGTAGACACTTATTATGCTTTGAGAGTTTAAGGTTTCAACTTCTATCACCTAATTTCTCCAAATTTTATACTTGTATGTCTTGGAATGGATAGAAACATGGTTTTTGAAGGACAGTTGGTTTGGAGGTTTGAAATTGTTTCACGCATGTTTTGCTCGGGACTAGCAAAAAAGCTGGTTGGGGAGTGTGTTGAACCTCCAATTTATACATGATATGGCCCATTACATCACATTATATGCATGGTTTGCATGTTTAAAATGCCCATCTAATGCAGGTTTTGTGATTGTAGGAATGAGAGCAGACTTCATCTAATTGGAGACCAAGAAGAGACATTTAGGAGCCTTAGATGAAGACCCAAGGTGGGCCAAAGAAAGAAGAAAACAAAGAGAGAGGAAGGAGAGAAGAAAAGAAAGAAGAAACAATGCAGAAACTGGGTCCGACCGGTCAAGACCGGTCGGCCAAGAAGGCCAGACCAGTCAAGACCGGTCTAGACCGGTCGGCTGCACTCCCTAGACACCTGCCAGACAAGTCTAGACCAGTCGGCCATGTAATTTCAGTCTTTCAGATTTCAGCTGGCAGCAAGCTATTCCCGTTTTTAGTTTTTCAGTCCAGTTTTCTGGGCCCATCTTGATGATATTTGAAAATCCAACACATTCATGTCGAAGAGGAGCTCGACGCCGAAATAACCCAAGTGGTTTCGTGTCGATCAGAGCTACAGACTGACCATGGTGGCCAAAACAATACGAACTGTCCAGAAAGTTTCAGATTTCGCTGTTCCTCTCTGGGCCGGTCCAGGTGACCCATCATTGATGATATGAAGAATCTACTTTGACCATCTTTTAGACCACATCCATATATGAATAACTACAAAAGTTTTAGATCAAAAGGATGTGTGGTTTGATCGTACCGGTTGAAGAAAGATGGACCATCCAGAAAGATTCAACTGCGCAGAGTTTATAAAAGCCCTAAGTGTTCTAATTTTCGGACCACATTCTGAGATTTTTTTGGACAATCTAATCCGTCTATCATGTAGAGGAGGAAGTTTTCTACCAATGTTCAAAATTTGGGATCAATCCAACACCTGTACACTCCGGGGCATTATAAGCAAGATGACTGGTTTTGAATGTACCCGAAGTGCACGATTTTGAGAGGCGGTCGCTGATCTGATTGGTGGGCCCACTCAGAAGATAATCCTGAAAATCTAACTCATTTATGAGGAAGATCACATTACAAGAAAGCTACAAATCAAATTTGAAGGCAATCCGACCATTGGTTAAGCCGTACCAAGCGAAATAAATTTTGCTATGTTGCTGTACTATTGCTGCACTATAAAAGGAGGTGCTCTCTTCTATTCCAAAGGAAGCAAGGACGTGGGAAGCAAGGAGTTCAAGTCCTAGGAGGCTACCCAGCCTCCTACAGCTAGTTTTTCTTCCTTTTCGTAGTTCTAGTTGTAGTTTTAATATGCTTTTCCTTAGCTAACCTCTTAGCTAGAGCTAGAGGTGAAATTTATAGTTGGTTCCAATGCTTTAATTCTTTTATTTCAAGTACCCTTTTCTTAATTTTGGATTTTGAAGTTCTAGTTTGAATAAAGTTTGGTTTTTTAGAAGTTTTGTGAGAGTTTGTGTGCTCCGGACATGAGTTCCTTGCAATTCTCTAAGATTACTATGATTGGGTTGTTTGAATTCGAATTGTAGTAACCTTTGAGCATGCCATAGTCCATAGGCATGGCTGTTACTCCGAAGGCTACAAGGTCAAGTTCTATGTGCTTCATTAGAACTAGAAATCTGATTTCAGATTTAAGTGGGACTGTTTGTGCTTGAATGTTACATCTTCTAATTAGATGAGAGATAGGACTTTGATTCTAATTGTGTTGTACTTGGATAAATGGATTGGCATTGGATTACTACAAGTGGATCCTTGATGCTCTAGTTCTTCTTATTTTTAGATTTTCCCATTTCATGTGAAAAACTATTTTCTTAAATTTCTTAGATTCTAGTTATTAGAGTACTTGGAATTGCTTACCTCTTTCCCTGTGGATCGACCTCGGTCTTACCGAGATTTATTACTACATCGCAGCCTTACACTTGAGGCGAGCGAACATTATGCACTTGAAAGCTATGCTGAAAAGATGTGAAGAGAAGAACCTTGTGCTGAATTGGGAGAAGTGTCACTTTATGGTTCAAAAGGGAATTGTACTTGGTCACATTGTTTCACAAAATGGAATCGAGGTGGACAAAACGAAAATTGATCTTATCTCCAACCTTCCACCACCCAAGAGCGTACGAGATGTGTAGTCCTTTTTGGGACACGCAGGATTTTATAGAAGGTTCATAAAGGACTTCAGTTCACTCTCTTGTCCTTTATGTAACCTACTTCAAAGGGAAAATTCATTCGAGTGGAATGAAGAATGTCAAAAGGCCTTTACCATACTTAAAGGTATGTTGACATGTGCTCCCATAATGCAACCACCTAATTGGAGCCTTCCTTTTGAAATTATGTGCGACGCAAGCGACTATGCTATTGGGCCGTGTTAGGCCAAAGAAAAGAGAAAAAGCCATGTGTCATCTACTATGCAAGTAGAAACCTAAACTCAGCCCAAGCAAACTGCACTACTACTGAAAAAGAACTTTTAGCCGTAGTTTTTGCCTTGAACAAGTTTAGGTCCTACTTGATTGGATCCAAGATCATCATATTCACTGACCATGTCGCGCTTAAGTACCTTCTCTCTAGGAAGGATGCTAAACCACAGTTGTTAAGATGGATCCTTTTACTCCAGGAATTTGACATAGAAATATGTGATAAGAAAGGAGTAGAAAATGTCGTGGCTGACCATCTCTCTCGACTTGTCCTCACCGATTCCCCTAAAACGACCGCGATCAATGACATGTTCCCTGATGAACAACTTTTTGCTGTTTCCCAATTGCCATGGTATGCGGACATTGCTAACTATCTTGTTACAGGTACAATTCCTACACATTGGAAAAAGCAAGATAAGGATAAATTCTTCACTGAGGTGTGAAAATTCCTATAGGACGACCCATACTTATTCAAGTATTGTCCTGATTAAATCATAAGGAGATGTGTCCCAGATGATGAACAACAAAGTATCATCTCCTTCTGTCATTCTCAGGCATATGGTGACCACTTCTCGGCTAAAAAGACCACAGCATAAATTCTGCAATGTGGGTTTTATTGGCCTACCATGTTCAAAGACACACATGAGTTTTACAAAACATGTGAACCTTGTCAGAAATTAGGAGGAATTTCCCATAGAAATATGATGCCACTCAATCCCATCTTAATAATCAAAATTTTTTATTGTTGGGGCATCGATTTCATGGGTCCATTCCCATCTTTTTTTTGGAAACACATACATCTTCCTTGCCGTTGACTATGTATCCAAATGGGTCGAGGCCATCCCTTGCCGGAATAATGACCATAAAACGGTCATTCGCTTCTTAAAAGAGAATATTCTTTCCCGGTTTGGTACACCTTGAGTCATCATCGGTGATGGAGGGTCTCACTTTTGTAATCGCCCATTTGAAACATTAATGACGAAATATGGCGTAACACACAAAGTGAGCACTCCCTATCACCCACAAACTAGTGGGCAAGCTGAGATATCCAATAGGGAGATTAAACACATTTTAGAGAAAACGGTGAACCCCGATCGCAAGGATTGGTCGCTTCGGCTTACCGATGCGCTTTGGGCCTACCGTACTACTTTTAAGACCCCTATTGGAATGTCTCCCTATAGACTTGTCTATGGGAAGGCTTGTCACTTGCCTGTGGAGTTGGAACATAGGGCATATTGGGCAATTAAGAAGATGAATTTTGATTCTGACAAGGCAAGCTCATTGCGCAAACTACAATTGAATGAACTTGCAGAAATCCGGAATGAAGCATATGAGAATGCGAGAATTTACAAGGACAAAACGAAGATATTCCATGATAAAAACATTCTTCGTAAGACATTCACGATCAATTAAAAAGTCCTCCTGTATAATTCTCGCCTACATTTATTTTCAGAAAAATTGAGATCTCGATGGACCGGTCCCTACATTGTGCAAACTGTCTATCCATATGGGACTGTTGAGTTGTTAAATCCAAGGAACAGCAACATTTTTAAGGCGAATGGGCAGCGATTAAAGCCGTTCTTTGAGAAATTTCCTTCAGATGGTATGTCCATACCTCTGACTGATCCTGTCTACCAGGATGATTGATTTCCTAGTCTGATGGAGGTATAGAGTAGTTAGGATTAGGATTTTGTTGCTTTTGTTTGCTTTTGCTTATGTTTGTTAGAAAGTGGAAGAATTCCACTTTTCACTTTTTCAGGTACTCTCATTCCGCACTCCCTTTTATGTTCAAATTGCTCTCAAGTTTTGTTCATTGCGCATCTTTTACATTGAGGACAATGCAAGATTTGGTTGGGGGGTGTAGGATCACTTGGATGAATCCAGCGTTTTGTAACATTTCGAGCAATTATGTAGAAATTTTTTCGATTTTTCTAAAATTCAAAACTCTTTTGGAAAACTTTGTTTTTATACATTCAAGATGATGTAAGCATAAGAGGAGGATATATGAAGTGTATGAGGTTGTAGGTCTTTGAACTTCTCTTAATATAATGGTTTTATATGTAAATTCCCCTATTTTTATGATTGATAGAAAATTTGAACACTTTACACCTAGTTCACAGTACACGATTTTCATGGGTTGAAGGGATTATGTGATTTGTGGATTAGCTAGATTTTGATTTTTGGTGTGGAGAAATCAAGCCGGGGTAGTTTTTCCATGGGAAAATAACGTAAGATATGGATTTCTAAAAATCCTATCTAAATTAAAAGAAAAAGGAAAAGGAAGGATGAAATTGGGAATGATGGAAAAATGGTGGAAATTTTCGATTTGGGCTACCTACTACCAACCGGGGGATGGTCTACCCGTAACCAAAGCCGGAAATGGGACGTAGTGTGAAAGTCGTCGGAAGGACAGTAAGGCAAATTCCTGTCATTGGCTTGATGTGGCTCTATATACATAGTCTAGTTGATTTATGAAGAAGATAACCCTGTAAACTCATGAAAAGAATTTTCACTATGCACACTAGATTGAATTTGTTCAAGTTCTTCTATTTGTCAACCAATCAGCGGGAATTTCATATGGATGCTTATTATGTTTTGAGAGTTTACGGTTTCAACCTCTATCACCTAATTTCTCTAACTCTTACACTTATGTATCTTGGGATGTATAGAAGAATGGTTTCTAAAGGAGAGTTGGGTTTTTGAGAATAGAATTGGTTTCACGCATGTTTTGCTCGGGACTAGCAAAATGCTGGTTGGGGGGTGTGTTGAGCTCTTAATTGTGCATATTCTAACCCCAATTCGTCACTCATTATGCATGGTTTTCACAATTTAAAGACTAATTTAAGGCATGTTTTGTTATTGTAGGAATGAGAGCGGACTTCACTCAATTGAATACTAAAAAGACTTCTTTAAAAGCCTTGGATGAAGATCCAAGATGGGCCAAAGAAAGAAGAAAGCAGAGAGAGAAGAAAGAAAGAAGAAAAGGAAGAAGAGCAGGCCAAGACCGGTCGGCCAGGAGGGCTACGACCAGTCTAGACCGGTCGGCCACCTCCTCCCAGTCCTCCGGACACTGAAAACAATAGGGCCGACCGGTCAAGACCAGTCGGCCAAGGCATATCCATTCTCGAGCAAGCTCCCTGGACTGTTACAAAGCAAGTCCTACCGGTCGTGACCGGTCGGCCAACAGATCCTGTGCACGCTAGGCCATTATTGAAGAAGCCCGACCGGTCGTGATCGGTCGGCCAGTCACTCAGACCGGTCGTGCGACCAATCGGCCACATGAAAAATCAGAAATTGCTATTTTAGGTGCCAAAATTCTCTGTGCACTACGTAAGCTTACGCAGATTCTAAAATATTCTGACATTACGGAGCCTTCCCACTATAAAAGGACACCTAGGGATCGTTCCTAGGGTATCTAAGAAGAGTTTGAGCAAGGTGGGAGGCGGCGGAAGTGGATTTCGGAGTTCTACAACTCCTAGTTTGTTTTGCTGTTTTTATGCTTTTCCTAGTCGTTTCATGTTTCCTTAGATCATGAGTAGCTAAACCTCTTAGCTAGGGCTAAGAGGTAAAGCTTGTAGTGGATCTAAGATGTTTCAATTCGTTTTAAGTTGGTTTTAAGATTGGATTTCATATTTATGAACAATGGTTTGAAGTTAATACAAGTTCTAAGTAGTTTTTCTTAGTCTTAGGATGACTCATGGATGTTTGGGAGAATTACTTAAGTTCTTAATTGCTTTGTGTTAGTCTAGACCTGTATGATCCGAGGAATTAGAGTACGCTCTAGTACTATGATCTTCATGTGGGAACTTCCTACCAAAGTTCTACTTTTCTGGTTTTCTGAATTATGTATGGGACTGTGCATGTGATTTGATTAAGTTCAAATCATGATCTAGCTTTGTTTGGTGACAGGACTTAATGATGATCATGATTATGAACTTAGTTTATTAGAATTGGGACTGACCTATGCAATTGAGCATGCTCATCCTAACTTGCATTGAGTGAATCATATACATTGGCCTTACATATGACAGATTGTTTGGTGTAACAGCTCTATCATCCGGCTAGATAGATCTTAATTTTGATTCTAGTTGAGAGAATGAGAAACCACAGCGAATTGAGCATCAATGATTGCTACAAGTGGATCCTTGAATCCCTAGTGCCCTTTTTATAATTGTTTACTTCAGTTTAGTTCAACATTGCTACTTACATCAATCTACTACAAATCTGGTTGTTAGCTTCTCAATAGAAACTATTGGATGTGTTTGTGAATTCTTCCATAAGTCCCTGTGGATCAACCTCGGTCTTACCGAGATTATTACTACATCGCAACCCTACACTTGGGGAAGCGAACACATAGCCTTCTTCTTGACCTTTTTATCGGTGCACTCGGAGGCAATGTGACCATATCCTCTACAATTATAACATTGAGGATCTTTCGACTTCTTAAAAAATTTGCCTTTATTATTCTTAGAGTCAAAAGGTTTACCCTTCTGGTAAGGTTTCCTTCTAGAAGTATTTCCTCTAGTTTTGAAGAATTTTTTAAATTTCTTAGCCATAAGTGTCATTTCTTCTATGTCTGGATCTTCTTCACTTTCATGTTCAGAATCTCGTTTCTTGTGAGAAGATTTTAGGGCTGTACTTTTAGATTTGGAGGGAGTTCTGAAATGTAACTGATGGGTTTGAAGGGACCCTAGTAATTCTTCAACTTTCATAGTATCTAGGTCCCGACATTCTTCTAAAGTAATAACTTTGGTAGAGAACCGTTCCGGTAGGGATCTCATAATTTTCCTACACAGTCTATTTTTCAGAACAGGTTCCCCCAAACCCCACATGTCATTTGTGAT
Source organism: Liriodendron chinense (assembly GCA_003013855.2). NCBI lineage: Eukaryota > Viridiplantae > Streptophyta > Magnoliopsida > Magnoliales > Magnoliaceae > Liriodendron > Liriodendron chinense. The sequence continues at coordinate 227,838 of PVNU02001537.1, read as the reverse complement.
TTTGTTCAGTCTGGTAAAGAAGTTCATAAATGTTTCATGCTCCTCCATTCTTATGTTTTCGAATTGTGTAGTGAGGTGCTGAAGTTTTGAGCATTTGACAACGCTTGTTCCTTCATGTGTAACTTCAAGAATATCCCATGTTTGCTTACTGGTTGTGCAATTTTGAATGCGACCAAATTCATCTCTAGAAACTGAACAAAAGATAGCATTCAGGCCTTTAGCATTTTGGACACGTTGAGCTTTATCATAATCTGTCCACATAGCCTTCTTTCTTGGTCGGAGGACATCCGGTTCAACTTCCTTCCTTATAATATTCATTGGAGGTTTATATCCAATCTCGACCATGTCCCTTACATTAGAATTGATGGATTCCAAAAAGATGCGCATTCGGGCTTTCAAATATGGATAGTTTGACCCATTAAAGAAGGGAGGCTTAGTGATGGATGTGGAGTCCTCTCTAGACATATTTTCAAGTTTTCTTAAGATCTTACTCCAGTTTTTAAACCTGAGTGGAGTAACCCGCTTTGATACCAATTGAAATTGCGGTTTTACCACTAGTAAAGATACTTGGAGATATGCCTAAAGTCTTAGAGAGAGAGAGAGAGAGAGAGAGGGGGGGGGGGTGGGGGGGGGGGGGGGGTGAATGGGACTTTTGAAATATTCTTGCTAATTTTAAACTAGAATTGCATTCACACTTAATTAACAATTATAAACTAGTGTTGAGCTCTTAATTGTACATATTCTAACCCCAATTCATCACTCATTGTGCGAGATTTTCATAATTTAAAGACTAATTGAATGCATGTTTTGTAATTACAGGAATGAGAGTGGACTGTGCCTAATTGAAGATGAAAAGGGCCTATTTAGAACCATTTGAATCAAGATCGAAGGAGGACCAAAGAAAGAAGGAAGCAAGGAAAGAAGAAAAGAAGAAAGAAATGAAGAAAACAGGCCAAGACCGGTCGTGACCTGGTCGGCCAGGAGGGCCACGACCGGTCTAGACCGGTCAGCCAGCTTTCCCAGATGTGCTGAGCTCGTTGGATGTAGGACAAACACAGTCCGACCGGATGTGACCGGTAGGCCAGGCCAGTCCGATAGGTCCAGACCGGTCGGTAAGAAGAATTTTTAAACTCCAGAGCATGCAGGACTGATGAGAAGACCAGTCCGACCGGTCCAGACCGGTCTGCCAGCTACTCAGACCTGGTCGTGCGACCGGTCGGCCATGCGTAAAGCTACGTACTTTCTATTTTGGCGCCGAAAATCTCTGCGCACTGCGTAAGCTTACGCATATTCTGGAATATTTTGATGTTGCGGAGCCTTCCCACTATAAAAGGACACCTAGGGATCGTTCCTAGGGGATCTAAGAAGAGTTTGAGCAAGGAGGGAGGCGGCGAAAGTGGATTTCGGAGTTCCACAACTCCTTCTAGTTTGTTTTGCTGTTTTTATGATTTTTCTAATTGTTTCATGTTTCCTTGGATCATGAGCAGCTAAACCTCTTAGCTAGGGCTAAGAGGTGATGCTTGTAGTGGATCTAAGATGTTTCAATTCGTTTTTAGTTGGTTTTAAGATTGGTTTTCATGATTATGAACAATGGTTTGAAGTTAATACAAGTTCTGAGTAGTTTTTCTTAGTCTTATGATGACTCATGGATGTTTGGGAGAATTACTTAAGTTCTTAACTACTTTATGTTAGTCTAGACCTGTATGATCCGAGGAATTGGAGTACGCTCTAGTACTATGATCTTCATGTGGGAACTTTCTACCAAAGTTCTACTTTTCTGGTTTTCTGAATTATGTATGGGACTGTGCATGTGATTTGTTTCAAGTTCAAATCATGATTTAGCTTTGTCTGGTGACAGGACTTAGTGATGATCATGATTACGAACTTAGTTTATTAGAATTGGGACTGACCTATGCAATTGAGCATGCTCATCCTAGCTTGCATTGAGTGAATCATATACATTAGCCTTACATATGACAGATTGTTTGGTTTAACAGCTCTATCATCCGGCTAGATAGATCTTAATTTCGATTCTAGTTGAGAGAATGAGAAACCAGAATGAATTGAGCATCAAGGATTGCTACAAGTGGATCCTTGAACCCCTAGTGCCTTTTTATAATTGTTTACCTTCAATTTAGTTCAAAGTTGTTACTTACATTAATCTCATACAAAATCCAATTGTTAGCTTTTTAATAGAAATTGTTGGATGTGTTTGTGAATTCTTGCATAAGTCCCTGTGGATCGACCTCGGTCTTACCGAGTTTATTACTACATTGCAACCCTACACTTGGGGAAGCGAATAAGTTTTTGGCACCGTTGCCGGGGACTTTGACGGTTTTTCACAAATTTCTGAAAATAGTATCTATTAAGGATTTTTAGGATTCTAGGATTAACTTATTTTGTTTTATTTAATTTTCCTTTTTGCAGGGATTTCTAGGATGCTGAAGAAGATATAAGGATCTCAAGTGTCGAATCAGGTTCTATCTTTTTAAACCTTACTCTTCTCCTTCTCCTATTCATTCCTATCATATTCATCTCTTGTAGAGTGGGTGGAGACTTCTTTTGGATCTCTGAAAGGTAGGCCTTGTGCCACCTAGATTCCTATTGGTCGGCTCTGCCGTCTCGGATCACCTTGTGCTAAGAGATTTCTTTTCTCACCTTTACTCCTCTTTCTTCTTTTTCTGCACTTTTTATCAAAAGATTCAAAGAGTGGGTGGGGAGTTCTCTGAACCCCTATTGACCAGGAGAAATCGGTCTCTATCCTTGCTTCTGGCTTAGCCATTGCAAACGCCTTGTGCTTCGGTCTTAGAGAAGAGTAAAGAAAGGGAGGAAGAATTCTTGTTTCTCTTTGTTTCATACTTTTTGGTTTTGCATGCCACATTGGGCTCGGGATTCCAATAACCAACTCATAAGTGAAGGGGGAATAGTAGAAGGAATAGACAGAGAACCACGTGCTAAGAGACATCTAGCTTCTCCAATTTTGTCTGAAAATATGGCTGTAAATCAACCTAATCCGATGGCCAATCCAAATCTGGGCCAAAACTAAACTGAAATGGGGAGAATGTGGTTGAAAATGTTCCCCGGCCAAGAACTTTACGTGATTTCTTGCAACCAGCAAGAGCGAGCACTCCCTCATGCATAGTTTTTCCACAAAATGCTGAAAATGTGGATTTAAAACCGGGAATGATCCAACTTCTCCCTAAATTCCATGGATTAGACAGTGAAAGTGCCTATCAACACCTTAAGGAGTTTGATGAGGTAATAACCACCATGCACTTTGCTAATGTGACTGATGATGTGGTGAGACTCAAATTTTTCCCTTTGACTCTTAAAGATAAAGCTAAAGGTTGGCTTCATGCATTAAGGCCAAGATCAATTGGTGCATGGACTGATATGCATAGGGAATTCATAAAAAAATTCTTCCCTACTTACAAAACAAACATGTTAAAGCGCCTTATCATGAACTTTGCCCAAAAGGAAGATGAAACCTTCTTCCAATGCTGGAAGAGGTTTAAGGACTTATTAAACGCATGCGCACATCATGGCTATGAAATTTGGCCGGTTATAAGCTTTTTCTATGAAGGACTGACTTCACCCATGCGCCAATTTGTAGAGATGATGTGTAATGGGGAATTCATGAATAAGGAAGCTGATGAAGCATGGGATTATTTGGAAGAATTGGCTGAAAATGCAAAGTCTTGGGATACATCAAAACCAACAAATTCCAAGACTGGCCAACAAAAGGAAAAAGGGAGAATGTATGTCTTATTGGAAGAGGATGGCATAAGTGCACGGGTGGCTAGCCTCACAAGAAAAGTTGAGGCCATGGAATTAAGGAAAGGAGAGACAAACAACTCTAAGGACGTTGAAACTGTTTGTGGGATTTGTGTCGGAAATCAACATGCAACGCAAGATTGTCCTGCAATCTCAACATTCCAAGGACAAGCAAATGCCATAAACAGTTATCAACGGACAATTTAGTGCTCCAAACTCAAACACGTATGATTCTAGTTGGAAGAACCATCCCAACTTCAGTTAGAGGAATGGACCCACTGCGAATGCAAACAATATCCCTCAAGCTCAACCTTTACTAGGTCCATCCCTAGTCATTACACCGAAAGCTACGCTAGAGTAGATGTTGGGTGCATTTGTATCGGTTCAAGCTAAGTATAACAAGACTAATTCTCTGAAAATAGATGGGTTCATGCAAGAGCAATTGAAATTTAATCAAAATACAACTCAAGCCATCAATTACTTGAAAACCTCAATGGCTAGGGTTGAATCTCACCTCAGTGTTAGGGAGAAAGGCACACTTCTTGCCCAACCTCTTCCTAACCCAAGCACCCAATTTGAGATACAAGATGCAAGCTCATCCTCCCAACATATGGAGCATGTTCAAGCTATCACCACTTTGCGAAGTGGGAAAATAATTGATAAATCTAATCCGGTGAGGGCCCCACAGCCTAATGATCTGGAAATTTTCAAAGAGGATGATAACCTGAACAACACTCCATAAGAGAAAGAACCGGAAAGGCAATACAAGCCGGTTGCCCCGTTTCCACAAAGGTTGATTTCACCTAAACCTTTAGACAAAAATCTAGAAATTTTAGAGGTTTTCAAGCAGGTGAAGATCAACATCCCATTGTTGGATGCCATTAAACAAATTCCGTCATATGCTAAGTTTTTTAAGAATCTTTGCACGATAAAAAGAAAAATACATGTGCAAAAGAAGGTATTTTTGACAGAGAATGTAAGCGCCATTATAAATCACGGGATGCCTAAGAATACAAAGATCCGGGTAGTCCGACAATATCATGCATAATTGGAGACTACTGGGTGAAGCATGCTTTACTTGATCTAGGAGCAAGTGTGAACTTAATACCCTTTTCGGTCTATGAACAATTGGGTTTAGGTGAATTAAAACCCACCAAAACCACATTACAACTCGCTGACCGATCGATTCGTATTCCAATAGGGGTGATTGAGGACGTTCTTGTCCAAGTTGACAAGGTCTACTACCTAGTGGACTTCATTGTCTTGGACACACAACCCATGGTTAATAGTGGCCCTCAAATTCCTGTCATACTTGGCCACCCATTCCTAGCTACATCAAACGCTATCATAAATTGTAGGAGTGGGGTCATACAAATGTCCTTTGGTAATATGACGATTGAGTTAAATGCTTTCAATGTTGACAACCAACAAGAGGATGAAGATGAAGAGGTCCACGAAATAAACATGATCAATTCTATTGTGGAAGATGTGTCCCTCTCAACTCCTTACCCCAATCACTTAGAAGAAGATGCGGCCTATTCTCTTGATAAGAATGTTGATGTGATAGGGGATATAGTCACACCTTTCGAGTTGGTATCGGCATATCATGTTAGCCAAGAAAAGGATGTGGAAACAACACTTTACTGTACTGAGAAATCAATTCATATTTCCACACCTCTATGGATCATGTATACCGACCTCCACCAACCCTGGGATGACCCATACTTGCAAAATCAATGCCCAGGAAAATTTGGATGGAGACATATTTTTTCTGACAAATATGATGTTGTCTCCTCTTATACATGTGGTGAAAACATTAATGAAACCACTGAAATTCCTTTTTGGAATTTTCAGTGGCTTATTTGGATCCTTCACACACATGTATATTGTAACGTAGGATATTGGATGACGTTATTACAAAACCTTTTGATCCATCTAATGATTCTGCTTGACTTTATGCTTTTCGACGAATTGTTGGAATTGATCTCCTAGTCTGATGGAAGTATAGAGTAGTTAGGATTAGGATTTGGTTTCTTTTGTTTATTTTTCATAGGTTTGTTAAAAGGAGGAAGAATTCCACTTCTCACTCTCTCAAGTACTATCATTCCTCACTCCTATTTTATTTTTAAATTGCTCTCATATTTCTCTTATTGCACATCTTTTACATTGAGGACAATGTAAGATTTGGTTGGGGGGTGTAGGATCACTTGGATGAATCCAACGTTTTGTAACATTTGAGCAATTATGAAGAAATTTTTTGATTTTTCTAAAATTCAAAACTCTTTTGGAAAACATTGTTTCTATGCATTCAAGATGATATGGGTATAAGAAGAGGAGATATGAAGAGTATGATGTTGTAAGTCTTAAACTTCTCTCAACATAATGGTTTTATATATGAATTCCCCTATTTATGTAATTGATAGAAAATTTGAACACTTTTACACCTAGTTCACATTACACGACTTTCATGAGTTAAAAGGATTATGTGATTTGTGGATTAGCTAGACTTTAATTTAAGGTGTTGAGAAACCAAGCCGGGGTACTTTATCCATCCTTGTCCATGGGAAAATAACGAAAGATATGGATTTCTAAAAATCCTATCTAATTTAAAAGAAAAAGGAAAATGAAGGATGAAATTGGGAATGATGGAAAAATGGTGGAAATTTTCGATTAGGGCTACTTGCTACCAACTGGGGGATGGTTTACCCGTAACCAAAGCTGGAAATGGGACGTAGTGTGAAAGTCGTCGGAAGGACGGTAAGGCAAATTCCTGTCATTGGTTTGATGTGGCTCTATATACCTTGAAATCTATAGTCTAGTTGATTTATGAAGAAGATAACCCTGAAAACTCATGAAAAGAATTTTCACTATGCACACTAGATTGAATTTGTTCAAGTTCTTCTATTTGTCAACCAATCAGCGAGAATTTCATATGGATGCTTATTATGTTTTGAGAGTTTACGGTTTCAACCTCTATCACCTAATTTCTCTAACTCTTACACTTATGTATCTTGGGATGTATAGAAGAATGGTTTCTAAAGGAGAGTTGAGTTTTAGAGAATGGAATTGATTTCATGCATGTTTTGCTCGGGACTAGCAAAATGCTTGTTCGGGGGTGTGTTGAGCTCTTAATTGTGCATATTCTAACCCCAATTCATCACTCATTGTCCGAGATTTTCATAATTTAAAGACTAATTGAATGCATGTTTTGTAATTACAGAAATGAGAGTGGACTCTACCTAATTGAAGATGAAAAGGGCCTATTTAGAACCATTTGAATGAAGATCAACGGAGGACCAAGAAGGAAGCAAGGAAAGAAGAAAAGAAGAAAGAAATGAAGAAAACAGGCCAAGACCGGTCGTGACCAGTCGGCCAGGAGGGCCACAACCGGTCTAGACCGGTCGGCCAGCCTTCCCAGATGTGCTGAGTTCACTAGATGTAGGACAAACACAGTCTGACCGGTCGTGACCGGTCCGCCAGGCTAGTCCGACCGGTCCAGACCGATCGGCCAGAAGATTTTTTAAACTCCAGAGCACGCTGGACTGATGAGAAGACCAGTCCAACCGGTCCAGACCGGTCGGCCAGCTACTCAGACCGGTCGTGCGACCAGTCGGCCATGCGTAAAGCGGCGTACTTTCTATTTTGGTGCCGAAAATCTGTGCGCACTACGTAAGCTTACGCAGATTCTGGAATATTTTGACGTTGCGGAGCCTTCCCACTATAAAAGGACACCTGGATCTGAGAAGAGTTTGAGCAAGGAGGGAGGTAGTGGAAGTGGATTTCGGAGTTCCACAACTCCTAGTTTGTTTTGCGGCTTTTATGATTTTTCTAGTTGTTTCATGTTTCCTTGGATCATGAGTAGCTAAACCTCTTAGCTAGGGCTAAGAGGTAAAGCTTGCAATGGATCTAAGATGTTTCAATTCGTTTTTAGTTGGTTTTAAGATTGGTTTTCATGATTATGAACAATGGTTTGAAGTTAATACAAGTTCTAAGTAGTTTTTCTTAGTCTTATGATGACTCATGGATGTTTGGGAGAATTACTTAAGTTCTTAACTGCTTTATGTTAGTCCTAGACCTGTATGATCCGAGGAATTGGAGTACGCTCTAGTACTATGATCTTCATGTGGGAACTTCCTACCAAAGTTCTACTTTTCTGGTTTTCTGAATTATGTATGGGACTGTGCATGTGATTGATTCAAGTTCAAATCATGATCTAGCTTTGTCTGGTGACAGGACTTAATGATGATCATGATTATGAACTTAGTTTATTAGAATTGGGACTGACCTATGCAATTGAGCATGCTCATCCTAGCTTGCATTGAGTGAATCATATACATTGGCCTTACATATGACAGATTGTTTGGTGTAATAGCTCTATCATCCGGCTAGATAGATCTTAATTTTGATTCTAGTTGAGAGAATGAGAAACCACAGCGAATTGAGCATCAATGATTGCTACAAATGGATCCTTGAACCCCTAGTGCCTTTTTATAATTGTTTACCTTCAATTTAGTTCAAAGTTGTTACTTACATCAATCTCATACAAAATCCGATTGTTAGCTTTTTAATAGAAACTATTGGATGTGTTTGTGAATTCCTACATAAGTCCTTGTGGATCGACCTCGGTCTTACCGAGTTTATTACTACATCGCAACCCTACACTTGGGAAAGCGAACAACTAGCAAGTGAAGACAATTGATCAAACAGATGATAGGCATGATAGTACTAATCTCTCATATATGACATATGAGCATTTTGTCAATCAATAGATAGGTATTCAGATAAGCATTAATAGACAAGACATAATATTGGACAAAATGCATTCAACACATTACCTAAGATGTATAGTGGTTCGACGATGAGTCTACTCCACTCCCGGTTCAAGTGCTCAACTCCTTTGAGCACACCGCTATTCACTATCGGAGGTTTTAAATGAGGGTCACCTCTCAACCTTTACAACCTACACAAGGACTAATCCTACTCAAGGACCACACACGTATTCTCCCGTGTTGGAGGCCTACATAAGGACTTTCAAGTCCTACATAAGGACACACATATCCTACTCAAGGACAACACCGAGATTGGGTCACAATCTCTAGACCCCAATCTCAACAAGAAGGGGGAATCAAACAGTGGACTCTATAAGCTTAACCATTTACAAGAGATGAGCCCCGATTCAGCGCCGTTGATTGAAGAAGCTTCGTCTTGCATGAATGATCTCTTCTTCAGCTCCCTCGATCAACAACCTTGCAATGATTGATGGCTTGTAGCTTCCAAGGAGAGGGATTAGGGTTTGTAGAACCTATATTGGGATATGGCTTTTATATGAAGGACGGGTTCTAACTAAACCACCATTAATGGCATTGATGACAAGAATATGACTATTTAGAGTTGGTAAAGAAGCGGTTAAAGAGGGGTTGAGTTCATGATTCAATCCAAGCTTTGAATGCTATTTAATGTTGGTCAAATGAACATGGATTGAAGTATGAACTCAACAAATCTAAGGGAATGAGAGATAAGGATCACAAGGAAGAAGCCCAAACAAACCCTAGATAATGCTTGAGGTGATTCTACCAAGATCCAAACAAGATGCCTATATAGAGTTGTTCTCAACGGAGAGAAAACAGTCATCTCGATAGGATCGGAAGGAGTTCCGATCGATCGGACATAAGAATTAGCACATTTTCAATTTTGCTGAAATTAATTCTCTGAATGATCGACATGGTTCCGATTGATCGGAAGACCATCTCCAATTGATCGGAAAGAGGGTTTGATTGATCAGAAATATGTCCAGATGTGTTTTGAATTATTGCTGGACGTTTTTCCGATGGATTGGATGAACTTCTGATTGATCGAAGAAACCTGGTCCGATTGATTGGAGAGAGGGTCCGATTGATCGAAAATATGTCCAGATGTGTTTTGAAATATTGCTGGACATTTTTTCGATGGATCGGATGAACTTCCGATTTATTGGAGGTGCCTGGTCTGATTGATCGGACTTGTCTCCGATTGATCAGAATAATGTCCAGAGACTTTTGAAGTTTTGCTGGACTATCGTCCGATTGATCGTGCATGTGCTCCGATCGATCGGACATCGATCGAAAATAATTCCAATGGATCGGGATCCCATCGAAATCAGCAGTTATGGAATTTATCTTATTTTGTAACAACCGCTATGACAGCCGATTCCATCGCTGATCAATATGGAATGAAGACTATAGAGAGGGCTAGAAGGATGTATCTAAGTGGGGTGAGGCCATCAATAAAAGGGTTTTGGGATAAATGGTTTAGGGAAAAAGGATTGAGGCTGGTCTGAATATGCGATCTTCTTGAGTAGCTTCTGTCGGAGATGTCCAAGGGCTTCAATCTTCAGCAGCAAGTGGTTTTACAGACTTGACGACACACTAAATATGTAATTGACAAATCTTGCATTAACACAAAGTACCCCGGCTTGGTTCCTAAACACTTTAAATCTTCAATCTCACCAATCTATAGGTCTAGTCATCCCTTTAAATCATGAGAATCGTGTAATGTGGACTAGACTTAAAAGTGTTCAAATGTTCTATTTATCAAACAAATAGGGAGATTCACATATAAAACTATTCTGTTTAAGATAATTTAGAGATTTCAAAACCATATCAGTTCATCTTTCATTCTTTCATACTCATGACATCTCAAGTGCATAGAAACGAAGTTTTCCAAAAGAGTTTTGGTGTTTCAGAAAATTGAAAATTTTCAACCTTGCTCGAAATGTCACAAACCACTAGATGAGGAATCTCATCTCACCCCCCAACTAAATATTGCATTGTCGTCAATGTATAAAGATATGCAATGAGCATGAACATGAGAGCAATGATAAAATAAAAGAGAGTGAGAATGACAGTACCTAAGAGAGTCGATCATGGAAGTCTACCTCCCGTATCAAAATCTACTAAAGCAAATAAAAACAGAAAAACAAACTAAAATTAATCTACTATATACCTCCGTCAGACTAGGAGATCAATTATCTTGATACACAGGATCGTTTAGAGTTATGGACACGTCCTCTGAATCAAATTTCTTAACGAATGGTTTAAGGCGTTGTTCGTTCACTTTAAAACAGTTACTATTCGCTGCATTTTCTATCTTGAGAGTCCCATGAGGAAAAACTTCTTTAACAATATACGGGCCGGTCCATCGAGATCTCAATTTTTCGGATAAAGATGAAGTCAGGAATTGTACAAGAGCACTTTCTGACCTTCATGGAAAGATTTTCTGAAGATGTGTTTGTCATGAAGGGCCTTCATATTACTCTTGTAAATCCTCGAGTTCTCATAAGCATCATTCCGGATCTCGTCAAGCTTATTCAATTGGAGTTTGCGAAGCGAGCTAGCCTTGTCAACGTCAAAGTTCAATGCCCGAATTGCCCAATAGGCTTTGTGTTCATGTTCCACAAGCAAGTGACTAACTTTCCCATAGACAAGTCTATAGGGGGACATTCCAATGGGAGTCTTGTAAGCAGTATGGTAGCCCAAAGAGCATCGACTGATCTCAACGACCAATCTTTGCGATCCGATCTCACTGTCTTTTCCAAAATTTGTTTGATTTCCTGATTGGAAATTTCAGCTTGCCCACTTGTCTGTGGGTGGTATGGGGTACTCACTTTGTGTCTAATGCCATATTTCTTCATTAAGGCTTCGAAGGGCCTATTACAAGAGTGAGAACCACCATCACTTATGATGGCTCGAGGCGTACCAAATTTGGAAAGTATGTTTTCTTTGAGAAACTTTAGAACGTACGATGATCGTTAGCTCTAGATGGAATAGCCTCTATCCACTTGGACAATAGTCTACGGCAAGCAATATGCAGACATGTCCAAAAGATAAGGGGAATGGTGCCATGAAATTGATGCCCCAACAATCGAAGACTTCGAGATGTTGAATTAGGGTTAAGGGGCACAATATTCCGACGGGACAATCCTCCTAGCTTTTGACAGCGCTCGCATGCTTTGCAAAACTCGTAGATGCCTCTAAAATAAAGTAGGCCAATAAAAACCACATTGTAGAATTTTTGTAGTGGTTTTCTTAGAGGAAAAATGACCACCATATGCTTGATTATGAAAAAAGGAGATGACAGAATTTTATTCATCATCAGGAACACATCTCCTAATTATTTGATCTAGGTAATATTTAAAAAGTAAAGGTTCATTCCAGAAAAACCTGCGCACTTCCCTTAGAAATTTTCTTTTATCCTACGCAGTCCAATGAGTCGGCATCACACCTGTGGAAAGATAATTAGCAATAACAATGTACCATGGTGTAGGTGAGTCATCAATGGAATCAGGTAGGACCAGGCGAGATAGATGATCCGCCACCACGTTCTCTACTCCCTTCTTATCTTTAATCTCTAAGTCGAATTCCTGAAGGAGTAGGATTCATCTTAGCAAACGGGTCTTAGCCTCCTTCTTTGAAAGGTGTTTAAGTGCCATACGATCCATGTAAATTATAACCTTAAATCCTATCAAGTATGCCCTGAATTTGTCCAAAGTAAAAAAATGGCTAGGACTTCCTTCTCCGTAGTTGAGTAATTAACTTGGGCAGGATTCAAGGTCCTACTTGCATAGTAAATAACGTGGGGCTTCTTATCATTCCTTTGTCCTAACACCGCCCCAATAGCATAATCGCATGCATCACACATCAACTCAAAAGAAACGGACCAATTCGGTGGTTACATGATAGGAGTGGTTGTCAACATGTCTTTTAGCTTTGAAAAAGCTCTTTGACATTTGGCACTCCACTCGAATTGGTTATCCTTTTGGAGAAGGTTGCATAAGAGCCTAGAGATATAACTGAAATCCTTCATGAACCTTCTGTAAAAATCAGCGTGTCCAAGGAAGGACCGCACATCGTGTATGCTTTTGGGTGGTGGTAGGTTGAAAATAATATCGCTTTTAGCCCGATCTACTTCTATTCCATTGGACGAGATGATATGTCCAATGACTATTCCTCTCTGTACCATAAAATGACACTTCTCCCAGTTTAAAACATGGTTCTTTTCCTCACACCTTGTCAAGACCAACTTTAAGTGATTAAGGCACTCATCAAAAGTAGAACCAAAAATAGAAAAATCATCCATGAATACCTCGAGAAATTCACCCACCTGTCTGAGAAAATACTCAACATGCATCGTTGGAATGTGGTGGGTGCATTACATAGTCCGAATGGCATCCTTCGATATGTGAAGGTGACAAACGGGCATGTAAATGTGGTATTCTCTTGGTCTTCCAGGGCTATCTCAATTTGGTTGTAGTCGAAATAGCCAACAAGGAAGCAATAATAGGAGTGACCCACTAACCTCTCCAAAATTTGATCCATGAATAGAAGAGGGAAGTGGTCCTTCCTAGTGACCGTGTTTAGCTTCTAATAATCTATGCACATACGCCAACCGGTAGTCACTCTAGTCAGTATAAACTCGTTGTTGGTGTTCTCAACGATTGTAATCCCGGACTTCTTAGGGACAACCGGGGTAGGACTCACCCATTGGCTATTCGAGTGGGGTAGATGATACCCACATCTAGTAGCTTTAACACCTCGGCCTTGACAACCTCCATCATATTTGCATTTAACCTCCTTTGAGGTTGTCTAGTTGTTTTTGCATTTTCTTTGAGGTGTATACGGTGAGTGCATAATGAAGAGTTTATCCCTTTGAGGTCCGCTATTGTCCAACCTATAGCTCCTCTATGTTCTTTGAGTAGCTCAATCAACTTGAGCTCTTGATCTTTTCCTAGGTGAGAGACAATAACAACCGGGAATGTTTCCTCTTGACCTAAGTATGCATATTTCAGCTCAAATGGCAATGGTTTAAGGTCAAGCTTCAACGGTTTGATATTATACGGTAGAGGCTTTGATGTGGTTGGTGGCAATCTTTCAAAATGAGGCCTCCACCGGCTAGTGTCAACTACCGCTTTCTCACTACTCAATGCTTGCACAATGTCACTAATGATGGGGTCTTTGAAATCTTCAAAATGTGCCAAGCATGTCTCTAAATTCTCTAGTGGCTTAAGTTGGAGGAGCTCCTCTTCTTCAAAGGATTCAAGCATGTTTACCTTGAAGAGCTCATCATCGTCATCCCTATGCCTTTTGCCCAAGTGGAACACATTCACTTCCAATGTCATTTTCCCAAAAGACAATTGCATCACCCCATTCCGGCAATCTATGATTGCATTTGATGTAGTAAGGAACGGGCGACCTATATCAATTACCGGTATTTGAGTGCTAGCATCCATAAGCGGTTGCGTGTCTAAGATGATAAATCCACTGGGTAGTAGAATTTGTCAACTTGGACTAATACATTCTTAACTATCCCTCTCGGTACACGAATGGATCTATCAGCGAGTTACAACATGATTTTGGTGGGTTTTAATTCACCAAGACCCAATTGCTCGTATACCGAGTATGGGATTAAATTTACGCTTTCCCCCTAAGTCTAGCAGTGCACGTTCAATCCGGTAGTCACCAATGATACATGAGATTGTGGGACTACTAGGATCCTTAAATTTGGGGGGGGGGGGGGGGGGGGGGGTCTTTTGGGTGAGAATGGCACTCACTTGCTCATTCAAAAAGGCTTTTTGCTGCACATTATATTTACATTTAGTTGTGCATAAGTCTTTTAGAAACTTGGCATAGGAAGGGATTTGTTTAATGGCATCAAGAAATGGAATGTTGATCTTGACTTGTCTAAAAATCTCTAAAATATCATGAGAGTTTGGGAGAGATTTTGGAGCAACCAATCTCGAAGGAAATCATGCTATGAGCTTGTAAACGCATTCCGTTTCTTATGAGGCTGAGTTAGATCCATCCTCATTCTCAAAAATTACCAGATCATTAGGCTTGTCGGCCTTCACCGGAATAGATTTATCCACTTGTTTACCACTTCTAAGAGTAGTGATGGATTTTGCTTACTCCACATGTGGGTTGGGAAGATTAGGGATGCTTATTTCGTGAGCTTGTTTAAGATTGGGTTGAGGTTGGGCTAGAAAGGTCCCTTCCCTAACATTCAAGTGTCCCTTAATCTCATCAACCAACGTTTTTAGCTCTTAGAACATTTGCTGATTTGATTGATTAATTTACGTTTGTCCTTGTATAAACGCCTTTAGAGTATCCTCCATTGAGAATTGAGGTGAGGCCATGTTTTGCATGGGTGGCCCTCCTTGAGGGTTGGTAAGATTGCCCGTGGGGTTATTCCTCCAACTGAAATTAAGATGGTTCTTCTAAGTAGAATTGTACGTGTTACTTACCGATCCATTGAAAGGCCTTTGATACCCATATGCGGCATTTGGTTGCTCTTGTAACACCTCTTGAAACGCAGGAATTATAGGACAATCTTGCGTAGAGTGCACATTAGCGGCACAAATTCCACATATGTTCTCAATGGCTTCCGTGGACTTAGAAACTCCACTTTTGCTTAATTCCATGGCCTTAACTTTTCTTGTGAGGTTGGCTATCCTTGCATTCACATCATCTTCCTCCTTAAGGATGTAAATCCCTCCTTTCTCTTTTTGTCGAGGAGGCTTGAAATTACTAGATTTGTCCGAGGTATCCCATGATTGGGCATTATCGGCCAACATGTCTAAGTAACTCCATGCCTCATCTGGATTTTTGCTCATGAACTCATCATTGCACATCATCTCTACGAATTGACGCATGTTGGAACTCAATCCATCATTAAAGAAATTTATAATTCACCAACTTTCATAGCCATGATGTGGGCAAGTATGTAGGAGGTCCTTAAACCTTTCCCAACTTTGAAAGAATGACTCATTCTCTTTAACCGAAAAGTTCATTATAGCTCTTGAAAGGGTATTCGTTTTATGAGCTGGGAAAAACTTTTTCAAGAACTCTCGGGTCATCTCATTACATGTCCCTATTGAATGCGATCTAAGAGAATGTAGCCAACCCTTGGCCTTTTTTTTTTTAATGAAAAGGGGAAAAGTTGAAGTTTGATCGCATCTTCTGATACATTAGCGTATTGCAAAGTAGCCACAACTTCTTCGAATTCCTTTAAGTGTAAGTATGGGCTCTCTGAGTCTAGCCCATGGAACTTGGGTAGGAGTTGAATAACACTCGGTTTTATATCAATGTTTCCCCCAATGTTTGGGAGAATCACACACGAATGTATAGTTGTACGAGCCGGTTGTAGGTAATCACGTAAAGATCTCATTGGAGGAGCATTGTTAACCTCATTCTCTCCTCCTCCTTCATGATTAGCGTTTGTAGTTGGAGTAGGGTGGGGAGGATTCCCTAATGGAGTTTGATTTTAATCCATACTTCCCGAACTTTTACAATGTTCTACGTGTTTTCGGACTCGTCTATGAACGGAGAGTGGTCCAATTAAACCACCTTCGGATTGGAGATGATTGTTGTGGTCACGTTCCCAATGGGACATAAACCACACAGGCTATGATCTAAACTAATCATAAGTCTTAAAATGGAAATCTAAAAATAAAAATAAATTTCTAAAAACTGAAATTTGAAATAGTTCAAGTTGGAAGGATAGTACCCGATTCACTTGAACTAAAAGAACTTCCTACAAAATAAAACAAACGTTGTTAGTTCTAAAATTAAAAAAAAAAAAACTAGTCCTAAGAAAACAGTAAAACCTAACTACTTCTACTTCTATAGCTACTAAAACAATCTAGAACTGTTTAACCTAGATTCACTGGCAATGGCGCCAAAAAGTTGTTCACTCGCCTCAAGTGCAAGGCTGCGGTGTAGTAATAATTCCCGGTAAGATCGAGGTCGATCCACAGGGAATTAGGTAAATCGTTTCAAACTATTCCAGCAACTCCAAATTCAATTACTTTAGAAGTTCAAGTTCATAAACTAACTTAAAACAGTAAATTGTAAAAATATGTAATTTAAAGGAACTAAGTGTTGAGCTTCCATTTTAAACATTTTCTAGCCCATTACATCACATTACGTGTATGGTATGCATACTTAAAAGACCCATCTAATTATTGCTTTGTGTATGTATGAATGTACGAGAGAAGTCATGAATTTGTTGCTAAAAGGGTCATTTGGAACCACATTGAAGACACTGAAAAGAAGCCCTGAAGAATCGCGTCAGAAAGACTTGGATCGGCCAGAAGAAAAGAGGAAATCAGCATACATAACAAATGGCCACCGGGCACCCGCCCATGTTCTGACTTGGCGCCAGAAATTGGGAAGAAATATGATGAACTTGTTGCACCATTATGGACCTGACCGCGCCCGATATTTAAAAGGGATTTTATAAAAAATGCACTGACTGAATTCAAGCACGGTCGGGCGCCCAACCACTACCTGACCGGGTGCCCGACCTAGCGTCCGACTGCCAATACAAGTGCATAAGTTTTGACTGGAATTCAAGGTGGTTCATGATTTTTCCTATAAAAGGACACCTTAGCATCCTTGCTAAGGTATCCTAGAAGAGTTCTAAGTTTGTGGGGAGCAAGGGAGATCATCGTGGAGCGACCGTAACTCCTCCAATTACGGTTTTTTTTCTAGTTTTTCATGTTTTTGTGTAGTTTTTCTTTGAATTCTAGTTGAGTACAATAATGCTCGGCTAGAACTTCTTAGCTAAGGCTAAGAGGTGAAGCTTGTGAGTAGTTATCATGTTGGATTCGTTCTATTTCAAGTACTTTGCTTAAAGTTTTGATTTTTAAGTTCTAGTTTGAATAAAAGTGATATTTTTGGATGTTTTATGAGAGTTCATGTGCTTCAAACATGAGTTCCTTGCAATTCTCTAAGATTATCATGTTTGGATTGATTAGATTCGAATTGTAGTAACCCTAGAGCGTACCATAGTCCATTGGCATGGTCGTTACTTCAAAGGCTACATATTCGACTTCTATGGGCTTCATTAGAACTAAAACCTTGTTCTTCAACGTGAGTAGAGATTGTTTGTGTTTAAATGCCATATCTTCCAACTAGAAGAGAGATAGAACTTCAATTCTAGCTGTGTTATGCTTGGATGAATGAATTCACATGAGGACTATCACAAGTGGATCCTCAAAAGCCTTAGTTCCCTTTAATTACAGATTTTTACAATTACTGTTTTAAGTTAGTTTATAAACCTGAAATCCTTAATTCATTGAATTTGAAGTTGCTGGAATAACTTGAATTGGTTTACCTTATTACCTGTGGATCGACCTCGGTCTTACCGAGATTTATTACTACATCGCAGCCTTGCACTTGAGGAGAGCGAACAAGTTTTTGGTGTTGTTGCTGGGGATCTAGGTTAACGGTTCTAAATTGTTTTAGTGGCTATAGAGTAGAAGTAGTTAGGTTTTATTGTTTCCTTAGTATTAGTTTTTTTGAATTATAGAACTAACAAAGTTTGTTTTGTTTTGTAGGAAGTTATTCTACTTCAAGCAAATCGGGTACTATCCTCCCAACTTGAACTCTTTTAGTTTTTAATTTTTATTTTCAAATTTTAGGATTTAGGTTTATTTTAGAGTTTGGATTGTGTGGTTTATGTCCCGTTGGGAACGTGACCACAACAATCGTCTCCAATCTGAAGGCGGTTTAGTTGGACCACTCTCCGTTCATAGACGAGTCCTGAAAATCTGTAGAACATCGTGAAAATTTGGGAAGTATGGATCAAATTCCATTAGGGAATCCTCCCCCTACTCCAACCACAAACGCAAATCAAGAGGGAGTAAGAGAGAATGCGGTGCACAATGCTCCTCCAACGAAATCTTTACGAGACTATCTAAAACCGGCCCTTGCAACTACACCCTCATGCGTGGTCTTACCACCAACTGTTGAGCTCTTAATTGTGCATATTCTAACCCCAATTCATCACTCATTGTGCGAGGTTTGCATGATTCAAAGGCTAATTAAATGCATGTTTTGTTATTACAGGAATGAGAATGAATTCTGCTTAATTGAAGGTGAAAAGGCCCATTTAGAACCATTGGAATGAAGACCAAGGTGTACCAAAGAAAGAAGGAAGCAAGGAGAGAAGAAAGTAGAGGAAACAAAGGAAGAAAAAGAAGAAAGAAGAAGTCCGACCGGTCTTGACCGGTCGGCCAAGGGAGCCAGACCGGTCTTGACCGGTCAGCCGACCCTGTGCACACGCTGGACGGTTGCTGGAGATAGTCCGACCGGTCTTGACCGGTCGGCCAAGGGAGCCAGACCGGTCTTGACCGGTCAGCAGACCCTGTGCACATGCTGGACGGTTGCTGTAGATAGTCCGATCGGTCTTGACCGGTCAGCCAACGGATGCTGAACACGCTGGACTGATAGGCTAGGCCAGTCCGACCGGTCAAGACCGGTCGATCAGAAGAATTTTTATAGTCTAGAGGTTGCTGGACTGATTTCACAGTGAAGCATGACCAGTCAAGACCGGTCGGCCAGTTACTCAGACCGGTCAAGACCAGGTCGGCCGTGCGTAAGGACTGCATACCTTCTATTTTGGTGCCAATTTTCTCTGCGCACTGCGTAACTCTTACGCAGATTCTCGATTCTTCTGAAGTTGCGGAGCCTCCCTACTATAAAAAGACACCTAGGGATCGTTCCTAGGGTATCTTAGAAGGGTTTAAGCAAGCTTGGAGGCGGCGGAAGTGGATTTCGGAGTTCCATAACTCCTTCTAGTTTGTTTTACTGTTTTTATGAATTTTTTGGTTGTTTCATGTTTCCTTGGATCATGAGCAGCTAAACCTCTTAGCTAGGGCTAAGAGGTGAAGCTTGTAGTGGATCCAAGATGTTTCAATTCGTATTCAGTTGGTTTTAAGTTTGGAATTCATGTTTATGAACTATGGTTTGAAGTTTATACAAGCTTTAAGTAGTTTTTCTTCGTCTTATGATGACTCATGGATGTTTGGGAGAACTACTTAAATTCTTAATTGGTTTGCATTAGTCTAGACCTGTATGATCCGAGGAATTGGAGTGCGCTCTAGTACTATGATCTTCATGTGGGGATTTCCTACCAAAGTTCTACTTTTCTGAATTTCTGTAATATGTATGGACTGTGCATGTAATTTGAATCAAGGTCAAATCCTAATCTAGCCTTGTCTTGTGACAGGACTTGAGGATGGTTATGATTGTGAACTGAACCTTTTGGAATGGAGACTGACCTATGCAATTGAGCATGCTCTGCTCAGCCTACATTGAGTGAATCCTATGCATTGAACTTACATATAACAGATTGTTTGGTTTAACAGCTCTATCATCCGACTAGATAGATCTTAATATCGATTCTAGTTGAGAGAATGAGAAACCATAGCGGATTGAACATCAAGGATTGCTACAAGTGGATCCTTGAACCCCTAGTGCCTTTTTATAATTGTTTACATTCAAATTAGTTTAAAATTGTTACTCACATCAATCTTATTCAAAATCTGGTTATTAGCTTTCAATAGACACTTTTGGATGTGTTTGTGAAATCCTACATAAGTCCCTGTGGATCAACCTCGGTCTTACCGAGATTATTACTACATCGCAACCCTACACTTGGGGAAGCGAATAAGTTTTTGGCGCCGCTGCCGGGGACTTTGACGGTTTTCACAAATTTCTGAAATTAGTATCTATTTAGGATTTTTAGGATTTTAGGATTAACTTAGCTTGTTTATTTTATTTTTCTTTTCAGGGATTTTTAGGAAAGCTGAGGAAGATACAAGGATTTCAAGTGCCAAATTAGGTTCTATCCTTCTAAACCTTACTCTTCTCCTTCTCCTATTCATTCCTATCATATTCATCTCTTGTAGAGTGGGTGGAGACTCCTTTTAGATCTCTGAAAGGTCGGCCTTGTGCCACCTGGATTCCTATTGGTCGGCTCTGCCGTCTTGGATCACCTTGTGCTCAGAGATTTCTTTTCTCACCTTTACTCCTCTTTCTCCTTTTTCTACACTTTTTCTCAAAAGATTTAAAGAGTGGGTGGGGAGTTCTTTGAACCCCTATTAACCAGGAGAAATCGGTCTTTATCCTTGCTTCTGGCTTAGCCATTGCAGGACACCTTGTGCTTCGGTCTTAGAGAAGAGTGAAGAAAGGGAGGGAGAATTCTTCTTTCTCTTTGTTTCATATTTTTGGTTTTGCATGCCCCATTGGGCTCGGGATTCCAATAACCGACTCATAAGCGAAGGGGGGATAGTAGAAGGAATTGACAGAGAGCCACATGCTAGGAGACATCTAAACTCTCCAATTTTGTCTGAAGGAATAGCTGTGAATCAACCTAATCCAATGGCCAATCCTAATCTGGGCCAAAACCAGACTGAAACGGGGGAGAATGTGGTTGAGGATGTTCCCCGACCTAGAACTTTACGTGACTTCTTGCAACCAGCAAAAGCAAACACTCCCTCATGCATAGTATTTCCACCAAATGCAGGGAATGTGGATTTGAAACCGGGAGTGATCCAACTTCTCCCTAAATTCCATGGATTAGACAGTGAAAGTGCCTATCAACACCTTAAGGAGTTTGATGAGGTAATAACCACCATGCACTTTGCTAATGTGACTGACGATGTGGTGAGACTTAAATTCTTTCCTTTTACTCTTAAAGATAAAGCAAAAGGTTGGCTTCATGTATTAAGGCCAAGATCAATTGGTGCATGGACTGATATGCATAGGGAATTCATAAAACAATTCTTCCCTACTCACAAAACAAACATGTTGAAGCGCCTTATCATGAATTTTGCCCAAAAGGAAGATGATACCTTCTTCCAATGTTGGGAAAGGTTTAAGGACCTATTAAACGCATGCCCACATCATGGCTATGAAATTTGGCGGGTTATAAGCTTTTTCTATGAAGGATTGACTTCACCCATGCGCCAATTCGTAGAAATGATGTGTAATGGGGAGTTCATGAATAAGGAGGCTGATGAAGCATGGGATTATTTGGAAGAATTGGCTGAGAATGCACAGTCTTGGGATACATCAAAACCCACAAATTCCAAGACTGGCCAACAAAAGGAAAAAGGAGGAATGTATGTCTTATCAGAAGAGGATAGCATAAGTGCACGGGTGGCTAGCCTCACAAGAAAGGTCGAAGCCATGGAATTGAGGAAAGGAGAGATAATTAACTCCAATGACGTTGAAACTGTTTGTGGAATTTGTGCCAGGAAATCAACATGCAACACAAGAGTGTCCTACAATTTTAGCAGTTCAGGACATCTTACAAGAACAATCCAATGCCATAAACAGTTATCAACCGCAATTTGGTGCTCCAACTTCAAAGACGTTTAATGCTAGTTGGAAGAATCATCCCAACTTCAGGTTGGAGGAATGGACCCACTGCGAATGCAACCCCCATCCCTCAAGCTCAACCTATACTAGGTCCATCTCTAGTCATTACTCCAAAAGTGACGCTAGAGGAGATGTTGGGTGCATTCGTAACAGTCCAAGCTGAGTATAACAAGACAAATTCTCTGAAAATAGATGGGTTCATGCAAGAGCAATTGAAATTCAATCAAAATTCAACCCAAGCCATCAATGAATTGAAAACATCAATGGCTAGAGTTGAATCACATCTTAGTGTTAGAGAGAAGGGCACACTTCCTGCCCAACCTCTTCCTAACCCAAGAACCCAGTTTGAGATACAAGATGCAAGCTCATCCTCCCATCACACGGAACATGTTCAAGTTATCACCACTTTGAGAAGTGGGAAAGAAATTGACAAATCTAATCTGGTGAAGGCCCCAAAGCCTAAGGATCCTGAAATTTCCAAAGAGGATGATAGCTCAAACAACACTCCACAAGAGAAAGAACCGGAAAGGCAATACAAGCCGGTTGCCCCATTTCCACAAAGGTTGATTTCACCTAAACCTTTAGATAAAAATCTGGAAATTTTAGAAGTTTTTAAACAGGTGAAGATCAACATCCCGTTGTTGGATGCAATAAAACAAATACCATCATATGCCAAATTTCTAAAGGAATTGTGTACGGTAAAAAAGAAACATAATGTTCACAACAAAGTACTTTTGACCGAGAATTTGAGCGCCATCATCAAACAAGAGGTGCCCCAAAAATACAAGGATCCAGGTAGTCCAACTATCTCATGCATCATAGGAGACTACCGGATTAAACAAGCCTTACTCGATTTGGGGGCAAGTGTGAATCTCATTCCATACTCAGTCTACGAGCAACTTGGGTTAGGTGAATTAAAACCGACCAAAACCACACTCCAACTTGCTGATAGATCCATTCGTATACCGAGAGGAATGATAGAGGATGTTCTAGTCCAAGTTGATAAATTCTACTACCCAGTAGACTTTATTGTCTTAGATACACATCCTGTGATAGGCACTGGTGCTCAAATTCCCGTCATACTTGGACGACCGTTTCTAGCTACTTCAAATGCAATTATCAATTGTAGAAATGGACTTGTACAAATGTCTTTTGGAAATATGACCCTTGAGCTTAACATATTTGATTTATGCAAACAACCACGGGAGGTTGATGATGATATCCACGAACTAAACATGATTGAATCATTCGTGGAAGATACAGTCCCCTTGTCACTATCTTCCACCCTTTGGAGGCATGTGTGGCTCATTCTCATGAGATAAATGATGACAAAATACAAGAGATGGATGTCATACTAGAGGTGATGCCGGTGCTTGATAATAAAAGATGGAGGGCCCTATTTGAGCCTTTGCTTGTAAACGAGAACAAGGCCCTCCCATCCAACATCAAGGCACCAACACTCGACCTAAAACCATTACCAAGTGAGCTGAAATATGTTTATTTAGGTTGAGATGAGACATATCCAGTGGTGATTTCTTCCCACTTGGATGAGGAACAAGAGAGTAGGCTAATAGCCACTCTATTAGAGCACAAGAGTGTCATTGGATGGTCAATTGCGGATCTCAAAGGCATAGACCCACTGATTTGTACTCATCGCATACATCTTGAGGGAAATGCAAAGACATCCAGGCAACCACAGAGACGACTAAATCCAAACATGAAGGATGTGGTTAAGGCCGAAGTGGTAAAACTATTGGATGTGGGTGTTATTTACCCAATATCTGATAGCCAATGGGTGAGTCCAACTCAAGTGGTGCCTAAGAAATTCGGAATAACCATCGTAGCCAATGCCAATAATGAACTCGTGCCAACCAGAGTCACTACCAGTTGGAGAATGTGCATTAACTACAGGAAGCTAAAAACCGTCAGAAGGAAAGACCACTTCCCCTTACCTTTTGTTGATCAAATTTTAGAAAGGTTGGCGGGTCATTCCCATTTTTGCTTCCTTGATGGCTATTCAGGGTACAACCAAATAGAGATTGCCCGTGAAGACCAAGAAAAGACTACATTCACATGTCCATACGGCACTTTCGCCTATCGACGGATGCCGTTTGGACTATGTAATGCCCCTGCCACCTTTCAGCGTTGTATGATGAGTATATTTTCTGATATGGTGGGGACAATTCTCGAAGTCTTCATGGATGATTTTTCAGTATTTGGTTGTAGCTTTGATGAGTGCCTTGAGCACTTGAAATCTGTACTGAAAAGATGTGAAGAGAAGAACCTTGTGCTGAATTGGGAGAAGTGCCACTTCATGGTTCAAAAGGGAATTGTACTTGGTCACATCGTTTCACAAAGTGGAATCGAGGTGGACAAAGAAAAATTGATCTTATCTCTAACCTTCCACCACCCAAGAGCATACGAGATGTACGGTCCTTTTTGGGACATGCCGGATTTTACAGAAGGTTCATAAAGGATTTCAGTTCAATCTCTCGTCCTTTATGTAACCTACTTCAAAAGGAAAATTCATTCGAGTGGAATGGAGAATGTCAAAAGGCCTTTATCACCCTTAAAGGTATGTTGACATGTGCTCCCATAATGCAACCACCTGATTGGAGCCTTCCGTTTGAGATTATGTGCGATGCTAGCGATTATGCTATTGGGGCCGTGCTAGGCCAAAGAAAAGAGAAAAAGCCATGTGTCATCTACTATGCAAGTAGAACCCTAAACTCAGCCCAAGAAAACTACACCACTACTGAAAAAGAACTTTTAGTCGTAGTTTTTGCCTTGAACAAGTTTAGGTCCTACTTGATTGGATCCAAGATCATTATATTCACTGACCATGCCGCTCTTAAGTATCTTCTCTCTAAGAAGGATGCTAAACCACGGTTGTTAAGATGGATCCTTCTACTCCAAGAATTCGACATAGAAATACGTGATAAGAAAGGAGTAGAAAATGTAGTAGCTGACCATCTCTCTCGACTTGTCCTCACAGATTCCCCTGAAACGACTGCGATCAATGACATGTTCCTTGATGAACAACTTTTTGCTGTCTCCCAATTGCCATGGTATGCGGACATTGCTAACTATCTTGCTACAGGTACAATTCCTACACATTGGAAAAAGCAAGATAAGGATAAATTTTTCACAGAGGTGCGGAAATTCCTATGGGACGACCCATACTTATTCAAGTATTGTCCCGATCAAATCATAAGGAGATGTGTCCCAGATGATGAACAACAAAGTATCATCTCCTTCTGTCATTCGCAGGCATGTGGTGGCCACTTTTCGGCTAAAAAGACCACAGCGAAAATTCTGCAATGTGGGTTTTATTGGCCCACCGTGTTCAAAGACACACATGAGTTTTGCAAAACATGTGAACCTTGTCAGAAATTGGGAGGAATCTCCCGTAGAAATATGATGCCACTCAATCCCATCTTGATAATCGAAATCTTTGATTGTTGGGGCATCGATTTCATGGGTCCATTCCCATCTTCTTTTGGAAACACATACATCTTGCTTGCCGTTGATTATGTTTCCAAATGGGTCGAGGCCATCCCTTGCCAGAATAATGACCATAAAACGGTCATTCGCTTCTTAAAAGAGAATATTCTTTCCTAGTTTGGAACACCTCGAGTCATCATAAGTGATGGAGGGTCTCACTTTTGCAATCGCCCGTTTGAAACTTTAATGAAGAAATATGGCGTAACACACAAAGTGAGCACTCCCTATCACCCACAAACTAGTGGACAAGCTGAGATATCCAATAGGGAGATTAAACACATTTTAGAGAAAACGGTGAACCTCGATTGCAAGGATTGGTCGCTTCAGCTTACCGATGCGCTTTGGGCCTACCGTACTACTTTTAAGACCCCTGTTGGAATGTCTCCCTATAGACTTGTCTATGGGAAGGCTTGTCACTTGCCTGTGGAATTGGAACATAGGGCATATTGGGCAATTAAGAAGATGAATTTTGATTCTAACAAAGCAAGCTCGTTGCGCAAATTACAATTGAATGACCTTACAGAAATCCGGAACGAAGCATATGAGAATGCGAGAATTTACAAGGACAAGACAAAGATATTCCATGATAAGAATATTCTTCGCAAGACATTCACGATCAATCAAAAAGTCCTCATGCATAATTCTCACCTACATCTATTTCCGGGAAGATTGAGATCTCGATGGACCGGTCCCTACATTGTACAAACTGTCTATCCATATGGGACTGTCGAGTTGTTAAATCCGAGGAACAGCAACATTTTTAAGGCGAATGGGCAGCGATTAAAGCCGTTCTTTAAGAAATTTCCTTCAGAAGGTATGTCCATACCTCTGAATGATCCTGAGTATCAGGATGATTGATCTCCTAGTCTGATGGAGGTATAGAGTAGTTAGGATTAGGATTTTGTTGTTTTTTTTAGGTTTGTTAGAAGGAGGAAGAATTCCACTTTTCACTTTTCAGGTACTCTCACTCCTCACTCCCTTTTATGTTCACATTGCTCTCACGTTTTGTTTATTGCAAATCTTTTACATTGAGGACAATGCAAGATTTGGTTGGGGGGGTGTAGGATCACTTGGATGAATCCAGCGTTTTGTAACATTTCAAGCAATTGTGTGAAAACTTTTCATTTTTTTCAAAAAATTCAAAACTCTTTTGGAAAATTTTGGTTCTATGCACTCAAGATGATATGAGCATAAGTAGAGGAGATATGAAGTGTATGCGGTTGCAAATCTTGATCTTCTCTTGGCATAATGGTTTTATAGGAGAATTCCCCTAATTCTGTGATCGATAGAAAATCTAAACACTTTTACACCTAGTCCACATTAGCACGATTTTCATGGGTTGAAGCGATTATGTGATTTATGGATTAGCTAGACTGTGAATTAAGGTGTTGAGAAGTCAAGCCAGGGGTACTTTGTCCATCCTTGTCCATGGGAAAATAATGCAAGATATGGATTTCTAAAAATCCTATCTAAATTAAAAGAAAAAGGAAAAGGAAGGATGAAATTGGGAAGACGGAAAACTAGTGGAAAATTCCGATTAGGGCTACCTACTACCAACCGGGGGATGGTCTACCCGTAACCAAAGCCGGAAATGGGACGAAGTGTGAAAGTAGTCGGAAGGACGGTAAGGTAAATTCCTGTCATTGGCTTGATGTAGCTCCATGTACCTTGAGATCTATAGTCTGGTTGATCTATAAAGAAGATCATCTTGGAAACCCATGAGATGAATTTTCACTATCCACACTAGATTGAATTTGTTCAAGTTCTTCTGTTTATCAACCAATCAGCGGGAATCTCATATAAATGCTTATCATGTCTTGAAGGTTTACGGTTTCAACTTCTGTCACCAAATAGTTCTGAATCTTACACTTGTATGTCTTGGGACGTATAGAAGAAGGGTTTCTGAAAGAGAGTTGAGTTTTGAAGAATGGGATTAGTTTCACGCATGTTTTGATCGGGACTAGCAAAATGCTGGTTAGGGGGTGTGTTGAGCTCTTAATTGTGCATATTCTAACTCCAATTCATCACTCATTGTGCGAGGTTTGTATGATTCAAAGGCTAATTAAATGCATGTTTTGTTATTACAGGAATGAGAATGAATTCTGCTTAATTGAAGGTGAAAAGGCCCATTTAGAACCATTGGAATGAAGACCAAGGTGCACCAAAGAAAGAAGGAAGCAAGGAGAGAAGAAAGTAGAGGAAAGAAAGGAAGAAAAAGAAGAAAGAAGAAGTCTGACCGGTCTTGACTGGTCGGCCAAGGGAGCCAGACCGGTCTTGACCGGTCAGCCGACCCTGTGCACACGCTGGACGGTTGCTGGAGATAGTCCGACCGGTCTTAATCGGTCGGCCAACGGATGCTGAACACGCTGGACTGATAGGCTAGGCCAGTCCGACCGGTCAAGACCAGTCAGTCAGAAGAATTTTTATAGTCCAAAGGTTGCTGGACTGATTTCATAGTGAAGCACGACCGGTCAAGACCGGTCGGCCGTGCGTAAGGACTGCACACCTTCTATTTTGGTGCCGATTTTCTCTGCGCACTGCGTAACTCTTACGCAGATTCTCAATTCTTCTGAAGTTGTGGAGCCTCCCTACTATAAAAGGACACCTAGGGATCGTTTAGAAGGGTTTAAGCAAGCTTGGAGGAGGCGAAAGTGGATTTCGGAGTTCCAAAACTCCTTCTAGTTTGTTTTACTGTTTTTTTGAATTTTTTGGTTGTTTCATGTTTCCTTGGATCATGAGCAGCTAAACCTCTTAGCTAGGGCTAAGAGGTGAAGCTTGTAGTGGATCCAAGATGTTTCAATTCGTATTCAGTTGGTTTTAAGTTTGGAATTCATGTTTATGAACTATGGTTTGAAGTTTATACAAGCTTTAAGTAGTTTTTCTTAGTCTTATGATGACTCATGGATGTCTGGGAGAACTACTTAAATTCTTAATTGGTTTGCATTAGTCTAGACCTGTATGATCTGAGGAATTGGAGTGCGCTCTAGTACTATGATCTTCATGTGGGGATTTCCTACCAATGTTCTACTTTTCTGAATTTCTGTAATATGTATGGACTGTGCATGTAATTTGAATCAAGGTCAAATCCTGATCTAGCCTTGTCTTGTAACAGGAATTGAGGATGGTTATGATTGTGAACTGAACCTTTTGGAATGGAGACTGACCTATGCAATTGAGTATGCTCAGCTCAGCCTACATTGAGTGAATCCTATGCATTGAACTTACATATAATAGATTGTTTGGTTTAACAGCTCTATCATCCGACTAGATAGATCTTAATATCGATTCTAGTTGAGAGAATGAGAAACCATAGCGGATTGAACATCAAGGATTACTACAAGTGGATCCTTGAACCCCTAGTGCCCTTTTATAATTGTTTACATTCAAATTAGTTTAAAATTGTTACTCACATCAATCTTATTCAAAATATGGTTATTAGCTTTCAATAGACACTTTTGGATGTGTTTGTGAAATCCTACATAAGTCCCTGTGGATCAACCTCGGTCTTACCAAGATTATTACTACATCGCAACCCTACACTTGGGGAAGCGAACACCAACCAGGGGAAATATCGATATAAAGCCAAGTGTGATTCAACATATACCAAAGTTCCATGGGCTAGACTCTAAAAGCCCATATTTTCTCTTAAAGGAATTTGAAAAAGTGGTGACTACCTTGCAATACACTAATGTTTCGGAAGATGCTATTAAACTTAAACTTTTTCCATTTTCATTAAAAGAAAGAGCTAAGACTTGGCTTCACTCTCTTAGACCACACTCGATAGGGTCATGGAACAAGATGACTCAGGAATTCTTGAAAAAGTTCTTCCCGGCTCATAAAACGGACACCCTTCGAAGAGCCATAATGAATTTTTCGGCTAAAGAGAGTGAATCATTCTTCCAATGTTGGGAAAGGTTTAAGGACCTCCTACTTTCTTGCCCACATCATGGTTATGAAAGTTGGTGAATCATAAACTTCTTCAATGATGGATTAAATTCCATTCCAATATGCACCAATTCGTAGAGATGATGTGCAACGGCGAGTTTATGAGTAAAAATCCAGATGAAGCTTGGAGTTATTTGGATATGTTGGCCAAGAATACCCAATCATGGGATACCTCGGATAAATCTAATAACCCCAAGCCTACATAAGAAAAGGAGAAAGGAGGGATTTATATCCTCAAGGAGGAAGATGATGTGAATGCAAGGCTAGCCAGCCTCACAAGGAAGATTGAGGCCATGGAACTTAGTCAAAGTGGAGTTTCAAAGTCCAATGAAGCTATTAAGACCATGTGTGGGATTTGTTTCACTAATATACACCCGACGCAAGATTGTCCTACAATTTCTGCATTTCAGGAGGTGTTACATGAACACGCAAATTGATCGCTTGCCTCAAGTGTAAGGCTGCGATGTAGTAATAAATCTCGGTAAGACCGAGGTCGATCTACAGGGAAAGAGTAACAGCTTCCTAATTACTCCAGCAACTCAGTTTAATAGAGTAAATTCAAATTCAATGGGATGTTTAATTAAAACAGTAACTTAATGAAAAATCAGAGATATAATGTACTAAGGCTTTCAAGGATCCACTTGTAGCAATCCTATGTCAATTCAGTCAATCCAAGTAGAGAACACAACTAGATTTGAAGTCCTATCTCTCATCTAGTGGGAAAGTAAAGTATTCACACACATTCATCCAATTCAAGTTGAACTTCCAAGTTCAAGTCCATTCAATCAATGTAGAATTCAAATTCATAGCCTGCGGAGTAACAGCCATGCTTATGGACTATGGCCTGCTCAAGGATTACTATAATTCGAATCTAAACAAGCAACCTGTGATAATCTCAGAGAATTAAAAGGAATTCATGTCCGGAGCACATAAACTCAGATAAGACATCTCAAACTACCACCTATTGGACTGAAACATAAGGAAAATCAAACTTTGAATTGAAAAAAATACTTGAATCAAACTGAAATTAACATAGAACTGGCTACAAGCTTCACCTCTCAGCCTTAGCTGAGAGGTTTTAGCCGAGCATAGTCATGCTACAACTAAAAACTCAAAAATAAAGCATAAAACTAGAAAAACCCGAAGATAGATGTTGCAGACGCTCCACAGTCGCCTTCAGCCTCCAAACTCACGTTCCTTCTCTTCTCTGATACCTTAGGGAGAGCCCCTAGGTGGCCTTTTATAGCAACAATCCTTCCTTGCGTCGGATTCTGCGAAAGCCTTCGCATTGCGCAGTGAAATTCGGAGTCCCAATTTAGAAAGGAGACTTCTTACGCAGGGCCGACCGGTCGTGACCGGTCGGACTAGTTTTTCAAACCATCCAGGGAGTCCAGCGTGCCTATCCGACCGGTCATGACCGGTCGGGCATTGTTTCTGCTTTGGCCAGTGTACACAGCCGACCGGTCATGACCGGTCGGACATTGTTGTCCAACTTCCAGCATTCATCCAGTGCACATGGCCGACCGGTCATGACCGGTCGGCCCCAATGCAATGTGGCCAGCCTTCATTCAGTGTTCATGGCCGACCGGTCATGACCGGTCGGCCTCTCTTCTACTTGATTCCTTTGATGTGGCTGACCGGTCGGACGACCGGTCAGCCTTGTATTTCTTCATCTTCTTTTCTCTCTCTTTCTTCTTCTTTCCTTGATCCATCTTAGGACTTCCTCCAATGTCTTCAAATATCCCTTGTTACGCTCCAATTGGACGAAGTCCGCTCTCATCCCTAAAATCACAAAAACACGTGTTAGTTGGGCCTTTAACCCATGAAAATCATGCAAACTAAGTAGTGTAATGGGCAATGCAATGTATAAATTGGAGGTTCAACACACCCCCCAACCAGCTTTTTGCTAGTCCCGAGCAAAACATGCGTGAAACAGTTTCAAACCTCCAAATCCAACTCTCTTCCAGAAATCATGTTTCTATCCATTCCAAGATGTATAAGTGTAAAATTTGGAAAAATTAGGTGTTAGAAGCTGAACCTTGGACTCTCAAAACATAAGAAGTGTTTACATGAAATCCCCGCTGACTGATTGATAAATAGAAAAATTCGAACAAATTCAACCTAGTGTGCATAGTGAAAGTTCATCTCATGAGTTCCTGGAACCATCTTCTTCATAGATTAAGTAGACCAGGGATTCCAAGGTGCACAGAGCAACAGCAAGCCTATGACAGGAATTTGCCTTACCATCCTTCCGACGGCTTTCACACTACGTCCCATTTCCGGCTTTGGTTACGGTTCGACCATCCCCCGGTTGGTAATAGGTAGCCCTTTTCGGAATTCTCCACCATTTTTCTTTCCTTCCCGATTTCATCCTTTCTTTCCTTTTTCTTTTAACTTAGATAGGATTTGTAGAAATCCATATCTTTCATTATTTTCCCATGGACAAGGATGGACAAAATACCCCGGCTTGGCTGCTCAACACCTATAAACCAAAGTCTAGCTAATCCACAAATCACATAAACCTGTCACTCATGAAAATCGTGTAATGTGAACTTGGTGTAAAGGTGTTCAAATGTTCTATCAATCACAACAATAGGGGAATTAACATATAAAGCCATTATGTTGGAAGAAATTCAAGACTACAACATCACACACTTCGTTTCTCCTCCTCTTCTACTCATAGCCTCTTAAATGTATAGAAACAAAATTTTCTAAAAGAGTTTTGAGATGTTAGAAAATTCGAAAAAAATTTGTGCATA
Organism: Liriodendron chinense; assembly: GCA_003013855.2. NCBI lineage: Eukaryota > Viridiplantae > Streptophyta > Magnoliopsida > Magnoliales > Magnoliaceae > Liriodendron > Liriodendron chinense. Next base: position 195,656 of record PVNU02001537.1, on the reverse strand, counting down.
TGAAGCTCGAAATGTTGCAATATGCTAGATGAGGGATCTCATCTCACCCCCCAACCAAATCTTGCATTGTCCTCAATGTAAAAAGATAGTTAGTTAGCATGAACATGAGAACAATGGTACAATATGAGAGAGTGAGAATCAATAGTACCTGAGAGAGCGATCATGGAGGTCTGCAATTCCAACAACTAAATCCTACTAAAACAGTAAAACAAAACTAAACCTACCTATGCTATACCTCCATCAGACTAGGAGATCAATCATCCTGATAGACAGGATCATTCAGGGAGATGGACATGTCCTCTGAATCAAATTTCTCAACAAATGGTTTAAGGCGTTGTCCATTAACTTTGAAACAGTCACCATTCGCTGCATTCTCAATCTCAACAGCCCCATGAGGAAAAACTTCTTTAACAATATATGGGCCGGTCCATCGAGATCGTAATTTTCTCGAAAAAAGATGAAGTCGGGCATTATACAAGAGCACTTTCTGTCCTTCATGGAAAGATTTCCTTAAAATGTGCTTGTCATGAAAGGCCTTCATCTTGCTCTTGTAAATTCTCGAATTCTCATATGCATCGTTCCGGATCTCATCAAGCTCATTTAATTGAAGTTTACGAAGCGAGCTAGCTTTGTCTATGTCAAAATTTAGGGCCCGAATTGCCCAATAGGCTTTGTGTTCTATCTCCACAGGCAAGTGGCAAGCTTTCCCATAGACAAGTCTATAAGGGGACATTCCAATGGGTGTCTTGTAGGCAGTACGGTGAGCCCAAAGTGCATCATCTAATCGTAGGGACCAATCCTTGCGATCCGGTCTCACCGTCTTTTCTAAAATCTGCTTGATTTTCCTATTGGAGATTTCAGCTTGTCCACTTGTTTGTAGGTGGTATGGGGTACTCACTTTGTGCCTAATACCATATTTCTTCATCAAAGTTTCAAAAGGTCTATTGCAAAAGTGAGAACCACCATCACTAATAATGGCTCGAGGTGTCCCAAATCTAGAAAGTATATTTTCTTTGAGAAACTTGAGAACCGTACGATGATCGTTGGTTCTACATGGGATAGCCTCTATCCATTTAGACACATAGTCTACGGCAAGCAGAATATAGACATGTCCAAAAGATGAGGGGAATGGTCCCATGAAATCGATGCCCCAACAGTCAAAGACTTCAAGATGTTGAATTGGGGTGAGGGGCATCATATTTCGACGGGATAATCCTCCTAACTTCTGGCAGCGCTCGCAAGCTTTGCAAAATTCGTGGGTGTCCTTAAATAACGTGGGCCAATAAAAACCACACTGCAGAATTTTTGCAGTTGTTTTCTTGGCTGAAAAATGACCCCCACATGCTTGATCATGACAAAAGGAGATGACTGAATTATATTCATCATCGGGGACGCATCTCCTTATAATTTGGTCTGGGCAATATTTAAACAGTAGAGGTTCATCTCAGAAAAATCTGCGCACTTCCCTTAGAAATTTACGTTTGTCTTGCGCAATCCAATTAGTCGGCATCGCACCTGTAGAAAGATAATTGGCTATATCAGCGTACCATGGTGGATGCATAGCAACAAAGAGTTGCTCGTCAGGGAATGAGTCCTCAATAGGTGACTCATCAATGGAATTTGGTAGGACTAGGCGAGATAGATGATCCGCCACCACATTTTCGACCCCCTTCTTATCTTTGATCTCTAGGTCAAATTCTTGAAGGAGTAGGATCCATCTTAGCAAACGGGGCTTAGTATCCTTCTTAGAAAGAAGGTATTTCAGCGCCGCATGATCCGTATAAATAATAACTTTGGATCCTATTAAGTATGGCCTGAATTTGTCCAAGGCAAAGATGACAGCTAGGAGCTCTTTCTCCGTAGTTGAATAATTAACTTGGGCAGGATTCAAGGTCCTACTTGCGTAGTAGATGACATGGGGCTTTTTATCTTTCTTTTGGCCTAACACCTGCCCCAATAGCAAAATCGCTCGCAAATCACATCAACTCAAAAGGCATGGACCAATCTGGTGGTTGCATGATAGGAGCGGTTGTCAACATGTCTTTTAGTTTTGAAAAAGCTAATTGACATTCGGCACTCCACTCAAATTGGTTCTCCTTTTGTAGAAGGTTGCATAAAGGCCTTGAGATGTGACTAAAGTCCTTTATAAACCTTCGATAGAAGCCGGCGTGTCCAAGGAAGGACCGCACATCACGTATGCTTTTGGGTGGTGGTAGATTGGAAATTATGTCAATTTTCGCCCGGTCTACCTCTATTCCATTGGACGAGATGATGTGTCCAAGGACTATTCCTCTTTGTACCATGAAATGGCATTTTTCCCAGTTTAATACAAGTTGTTTTTCCTCACACCTCCTCAAGACCAACTTCAAGTGCTCGAGACACTCATCAAATGTACTACCAAAAACAGAGAAATCATCCATGAACACCTCAAGAAACTCACCCACCATGTCTGAGAAATTACTCAACATGCATCGTTGGAATGTGGCTGGTGCATTACATAACCCGAATGGCATCCTTCGGTAAGCGAAGGTACCAAACGGGCATGTAAATGTGGTTTTCTCTTGGTCTTCCGGAGCTATCTCAATTTGGTTGTATCCGGAATAGCCATCTAGGAAGCAATAATAGGGATGGCCTGCCAACCTCTCCAAGATTTGATCCATAAATGGGAGAGGGAAGTGGTCTTTCCTAGTAACCGTGTTGAGCTTCCTATAATCAATGCACATACGCCAACCGGTAGTCACCCTAGTCGGTATAAGCTCGTTGTTGGTGTTTTCGATGATGGTAATACTAGATTTCTTGGGGACAACTTGGGTGGGGCTCACCCATTGGCTATCTGAGATGGGGTAGATGATACCCACATCCAATAGCTTTAACACCTCGGCTTTGACAACCTCCATCATGTTTGGATTTAGCCTTCTTTGAGGTTGTCTAGATGTTTTTGCATTTTCCTCAAGGTGTATACGGTGAGTGCAAACCGAAGGATCTATCCCTTTGAGATCCGCTATTGTCCAACCTATGGCTTCCCGATGTTCTTTGAGTAGCTCAATCAACTTGAGCTCTTGGTCTTTCTCTAGGTGGGAGGCAATGACAACTGGGAACGTTTCCTCTTGACCCAAATATATGTATTTAAGCTCTGATGGCAGCGGTTTGAGGTCAAGCTTTGGTATTCGATGTTAGATGGTAGAGGCCTTGATGTGGTTGGTGGCAATTTTTCAAAATGGGGCCTCCACCGGCTAGCATCAACTACCGGTCTTTCTATATTTAATGCCTGTATACTTTCACTAATGATGGGATCTTCGGAATCCATGAAATGTGCTAAGCATGTCTCCAAGATTTCTAGTGGTTCAAGTTGGAGGAGTTCTTCTTCTTAAGTTTCGAGCATGTTCACATCGAAGAACTCATCATCATCGACATCCCTATGTCTTTTGCCCAAATGAAACACATTTACCTCTAGTGTCATGTTTCCAAAAGATAATTGCATCACCCCATTCCAGCAATTGATGATCGCATTTGATGTGGCAAGGAATGGGCGGCCTAATATCACCAGTATTTGGGTGCTAGCATCCAAAACCGGTTGTGTGTCCAAGACTATAAAATCTACCGGGTAGTAGAATTTGTCAACTTGGACTAGAACATCCTCAACTATCCCCCTCGGTACACGGATAGATCTATCAGCGAGTTGTAATGTGGTTTTGGTGGGTTTTAATTCACCAAGGCCCAATTGCTCATATACCAAGTATGGGATCAAGTTCACACTCGCCCCTAAGTCTAACAAGGCACGTTCAATCCGGTAGTCTCCAATGATACATGAGACGGTGGGACTACCGGGATCTTTGAATTTGGGGGAGTCTTTTGAGTTAGGATGGCACTAACTTGCTCAGTTAAGAAGGCCTTTTGCTGCACATTATATTTGCGTGTTGTTGTGCATAGGTCTTTTAAAAACTTGGCATAAGAGGGAATTTGTTTGATGGCATCAAGCAAAGGGATATTGATCTTGACTTGTCTGAAAATCTCTAGAATATCTTGAGAATTTGGGAGAGATTTTGGGGCAACCAATCTCGATGGGAATGGTGCTATGGGCTTGTAAATGCGTTCCGGTTTTTGTGGGGCTAAGTTAGATCCATTTTCATCCTCAGAGTTTACCGGATCATTAGGCTCATCGGCCTTCACCGGAATAGTTTTGTCAATTTGCTTACCACTTCTAAGGGTGGTAATGGATTTAGCTTGCTCCATGTTTTGGTTGGAAGAATTAGGGATGCTTACTTCATGTACTTGCTTAGGATTGGGCTGAGGTTGGGCCGGAAAGGTCCCTTCCCTAGCATTCAAGCGTCCCTTAATCTCATCAACCGAGACTTTCAGCTCTTGGAACAATTGCTGATTTGATTCATTTATTTGCGCTTGCCCTTGCATAAATGCTCTCAAGGTATCCTCCAATGAGAATTGAGGTGGGGCCATATTTTGCATGGGTGGCCCTCTTTGAGAGTTGGTAGGATTGCCCGTAGGAGCATTCTTCCAACTGAAATTCGGGTGGTTCTTCCAACTCTCATTGTATGTATTACCTACCGGTCCATTGAAGGGCCAGTTGATAACCATATGTGGCATTGGCTGTCTCTTGCAGCACTTCCTTAAATGCAGGAATTGTGGGACAATCTTGCGTAGCGTGTAAGTCGGTGAGACAAATCCCACATGTGGTTTCAACAGCTTCCTTGGACTTGGAAACTCCATTTTTGCTAAGTTCCATGGCCTCAACCTTCCTTGTGAGGTTGGCTATCCTTGCATTTACGTCGTCTTCCTCTTTAAGGACATATATCCCTCCTTTCTCTTGAGTAGGCTTGGGATTCTTGGGTTTATCCGAGGTATCCCAAGATTGGGCGTTTTCAGCCAACATGTCCAAGTAACTCCAAGCATCATCTGGATTTTTACTCATAAACTCGCCATTGCACATCATTTCCACAAATTGGCGCATATTAGAACTTAATCCATCATTGAAAAAATTTATAATTCGCCAACTCTCATAGCCATGATGTGGGCAAGCAAGCAGGAGTTCCTTAAATCTTTCCCAACATTGAAAGAATGATTCACCCTCTTTAGCTGAGAAATTCATTATAGCCCTTCGAAGAGTGTTTGTCTTATGAGCTGGGAAGAACTTTTTCAAGAATTCCCGGTTCATCTCAACCCATGACCCAATCGAATATGGTCTAAGAGAGTGAAGCCAATCTTTGGCTCTTTCTTTCAAGGTGAAGGGAAAAAGTTTAAGTCTGATTGTATCCCCAGAAACATTGGGATAATGCAAGGTGGCCAACACTTCTTCGAATTCTTGCAAGTGTAAGTATGGGCGGTCAGAGTCTAGCCCATGGAATTTAGGTAAAAGTTGGATTACTCCCGGTTTTATGTCAAGGGTCCCACCGTTAGCTGGTAGAACTATGCAAGAAGGTGTAATTGTACGAGCAGGTTGTAGGTAATCCCGTAGTGATCTCATTGGAGGAACATTATGTACCTCATTCTCTCCTACTCCTTCCTGATTTGCGTTTGTGGTTGGAGTAGGGGGGGGAGGATTCCTTAAGGGTGTTTGATCCATACTCCCCAAACTTTCACAATGCTCTTGATAATTTCGGACTTATCTATGGACTGACAATGGTCCAACTAAACCACCTTCAGATTGAAGACGATTTGAATGATTACGTTCCCAACGGGACATAAACCACTCAACCAGAAACTGAAACTAATCCTATTCTAGAAAACTGCAATCTGAACTAAAAATTCTAAAAAAACTAAGTTAGAAAGGTATCACCTGATGCGCTTGAACTGAAAGAAGAATTCCTACAAAACAGAAAACTTTGTTAGTTCTAAGAAAAATCAGAAAAACCTATCTACTTCTACAGACACTGAAACTATTTGAAAACTATTATCTAATTTCCCCGGCAGCGGCGCCAAAAACTTGATCGCTCGCCTCAAGTGTAAGGCTGCGATGTAGTAATAAATCTCGGTAAGACCGAGCTCGATCCACAGGGAAAGAGTAACAGCTTCCTAATTACTCCAGCAACTCAGTTTAATATAGTAAATTCAAATTCAATGGGATGTTTAATTAAAATAGTAACTTAATGAAAAATCAGAGATATAATGTACTAAGGCTTTCAAGGATCCACTTGTAGCAATCCTATGTCAATTCAGTCAATCCAAGTAGAGAACACAACTAGATTTGAAGTCCTATCTCTCATCTAGTGGGAAAGTAAAGCATTCACACACATTCATCCAATTCAAGTTGAACTTCCAAGTTCAAGTCCATTCAATCAATGTAGAATTCAAATTCATAGCCTGCGGAGTAACAGCCATGCCTATGGACTATGGCCTGCTCAAGGATTACTATAATTCGAATCTAAACAAGCAACCTGTGATAATCTCAGAGAATTAAAAGGAATTCATGTCCGGAGCACATAAACTCAGATAAGACATCTCAAACTACCACCTATTGGACTGAAACATAAGGAAAATTAAACTTTGAATTGAAAAAAATACTTGAATCAAACTGAAATTAACATAGAACTGGCTACAAGCTTCACCTCTCAGCCTTAGCTGAGAGGTTTTAGTCGAGCATAGTCATGCTACAACTAAAAACTCAAAAATAAAGCATAAAACTAGAAAAACCTGAAGATAGATGTTGCAGACGCTCCACAGTCGCCTTCAGCCTCCAAACTCACGTTCCTTCTCTTCTCTGATACCTTAGGGAGAGCCCCTAGGTGGCCTTTTATAGCAACAATCCTTCCTTGCGTCGGATTCTGCGAAAGCCTTCGCATTGTACAGTGAAATTCGGAGTCCCAATTTAGAAAGGAGACTTCTTACGCAGGGCCGACCGGTCGTGACTGGTCGGACTAGTTTTTCAAACCATCCAGGGAGTCCAGCGTGCCTATCCGACCGGTCATGACCGGTCGGGCATTGTTTCTGCTTTGGCCAGTGTACACAGCCGACCGGTCATGACCGGTCAGGACATTGTTGTCCAACTTCCAGCATTCATCCAGTGCACATGGCCGACCGGTCATGACCGGTCGGCCCCAATGCAATGTGGCCAGCCTTCATTCAGTGTTCATGGCCGACCGGTCATGACCGGTCGGCCTCTCTTCTACTTGATTCCTTTGATGTGGCTGACCGGTCGGATGACCGGTCAACCTTGTATTTCTTCATCTTCTTTTCTCTCTCTTTCTTCTTCTTTCCTTGATCCATCTTAGGACTTCCTCCAATGTCTTCAAATATCCCTTGTTACGCTCCAATTGGACGAAGTCCGCTCTCATCCCTAAAATCACAAAAACACGTGTTAGTTGGGCCTTTAACCCATGAAAATCATGCAAACTAAGTAGTGTAATGGGCAATGCAATGTATAAATTGGAGGTTCAACACAAATGCCACATATGGTTATCAACGGCCTTTCAATGGATCGGTGGGTAACACGTACAATTCTACATGGAAGAACCACCCAAATTTCATTTGGCAGGATTGCCCGTGGCCACCCATGCAAAATATGGCCCCACCTCAATCCTCAATAGAGGATACTTTAAAGGCGTTTATCCAAGGGCAAACGTAAATCAACCAATCAAATCAGCAAATGTTCCAAGAGCTTAAAGTCTTGGATGATGAGATTAAGGGACGCTTTAATACTAAGGAAGGGACCTTTCCGGCCCAACCTTAGCTTAATTCAAAATAAGTACATGAAGTAAGCATCCCTAATCCCTCCAACCAACATATGGAGCAAGCCAAATCTCTCACCACTCTTAGAAGTGGTAAACAAATTGACAAATCTATTCCGGTGAAGGCCGACAAGCCTAATGATCCGGTAAATTCTAAGGATGATGACGGATCTAACTTAGCCCCACAAGAAACGGAACGTGTTTACAAGCACGTAGCACCATTCCCTTCGAGAGTGGTTGCTCTAAAATCGCTCCCAAACTCTCATGACATTTTAGAGATTCTCAGACAAGTCAAGATTAACATTCCATTGTTTGATGCCATCAAACAAATCCTCTCTTATGCCAAGTTTCTAAAGGACCTATGTACAACTAAATGCAAATATAATGTGAGCAAAAGGCCTTCTTAAATGAGCAAGTGAGTGTCATTCTCAATCAAACCCCCCCCCCCCCCCCCCCCCCCCAAAAAAAAATAAATAAATAAAAAATAAAAATCAAAGATCCCGGTAGTCCCATAATCTCATGTATCATTGGAGATTACCGGATTGAGCGTGCATTGCTAGACTTGGGGGCAAGCATAAACTTGATCCAGTACTCGGTATATGAGCAATTGGGTCTTGGTGAATTAAAACCCACCAAAACCACGTTGCAACTTGCAGATAGATCCATTCGTGTACCAAGAGGGATAGTTGAGGATGTGCTAGTCCAAGTTGACAAATTTTACTACCCAGTAGATTTCATTGTCTTGAACACACAACCGGTTATGGATGCTAGCACCAAGATACCGGTGATTCTCCGCCCCTTCCTTGCTACATCAAACTTAATTATAAATTGTCGAAATAGGGTAATGCAATTGGCCTTTGGAAACATGACGTTGGAGGTTAATGTGTTCCATTTGGGCAAAAGGCATAGGGATGATGATAATTGTTCGCTTCCCCAAGTGTAGGGTTGCGATGTAGTAATAAACTCGGTAAGACCGAGGTCGATCCATAGGGACTTATGTAGGAATTCACAAACACATCCAACAGTTTCTATTAAAAAGCTAACAATCGGATTTTGTATGAGATTGATGTAAGTAACAACTTTGAACTAAATTGAAGGTAAACAATTTAAAAAGGCACTAGGGATTCAAGGATCCACTTGTAGCAATCCTTGATGCTCAATTCGCTGTGGTTTCTCATTCTCTCAACTAGAATCGAATTTAAGATCTATCTAGCCGGATGATAGAGCTGTTAAACCAAACAATCTGTCATATGTAAGGCCAATGTATATGATTCACTCAATGCAAGCTAGGAGGAGCATGCTCAATTGCATAGGTAGTCCCAATTCCAATAAACTAAGTTCATAATCATGATCATCATTAAGTCCTGTCACCAGACAAAGCTAGATCATGATTTGAACTTGAATAAAATCACATGCACAGTCCCATACATAATTCAGAAAACCAGAAAAGTAGAACTTTGGTAGGAAGTTCCCACATGAAGATCATAGTACTAAAGCGTACTCCAATTCCTCGGATCATACAAGTCTAGACTAACATTCAGCCATTAAGAACTTAAGTAATTCTCCCAAACATCCATAAGTCATCATAAGACTAAGAAAAACTTACTTAGAACATGTATAAACTTCAAACCATTGTTCATAATCATGAAATCCAACTTAAAAACCAACTAAAAATGAATTGAAACATCTTAGATCCACTACAAGCTTTACCTCTTAGCCCTAGCTAAGAGGTTTAGCTGCTCATGATCCAAGGAAACATGAAACAACTAGGAAAAGCATAAAAACAGGAAAACAAACTAGAAGGAGTTGTGGAACTCCGAAATCCACTTTCGCCGCCTCCCACCTTGCTCAAACTCTTCTTAGATACCCTAGAAATGATCCCTAGGTGTCCTTTTATAGTGGGAAGGCTCCGCAACGTCAGAATATTCCAGAATCTGTGTAAGCTTACGCAGTGCGCAGAGATTTTCGGTGCCAAAAACAGATGTTTCTGTTTTATATGCATGGCCGACCGGTCGGACGACCGGTCTGAGTGACTGGCCGACCAGTCACAACCGGTCGGACGACCGGTCTGAGTGACTGGCCGACCAGTCACAACCGGTCGGACTCACTATTGGAATCAGTCCAGCAGCTTCTGGAGGTGGAAAAGTACTCTGGCCGACCAATCACGACCGGTCGGTTTGTCTTGTCCTGCATCCAACGTATGCAAGGGGTTGGCCGACCGGTCTTGACCGGTCTGGCTCCCTTGTCCGACCGGTCGAGCGACCAGTCTTAGCCATTGCTTCTTCATTTCCTTCTTCTTTTCTTCTCTCTTTGCTTCCTTCTTCCTTCGGCCCACCTTGGGTCTTCATCCAAGGCTCTTAAAGAGATCTTTTTGGTCTCCTATTAGGTGAAGTCCACTCTCATTCCTGCAATCATAATAAATGCATTAAATTAATCTTCAAATCATGAAAAGCTTGCATAATGAGTGATGAATTGGGGTTAGAATATGCACAATTGAGAGCTCAACACACCCCCCAACCAGCATTTTGCTAGTCCCGAGCAAAACATGCGTGAAATCAATTCCATTCTCTAAAACTCAACTCTCCCTTATAAACCATTCTTCTATACATCCCAAGACATACAAGTGTAAAATTCAGAAATATTAAGTGACAGAGGTTGAAACTGTAAACCCTCAAAACATGACAAGCATTCATGTGAAATTCCCACTGATTAGTTGATAAATAGAAGAACTTGAACAAATTCAACCTAGTGTGCATAGTGAAAATTCATCTCATGAGTTTCTAGGATTATCTTCTTCATAAATCAACCAGACTAGAGATCTCAAGGTATATAGAGCAACAACAAGCCAATGACGGGAATTTGCCTTACTATCCTTCCGACGGCTTTCACACTGCGTCCCATTTTCGGCTTTGGTTCGGGTAGACCATCCCTCGGTTGGTAATAGGTAGCCCTAATCAGGAATTTTCCACCATTTTTCCTTCTTTTCCAATTTCATCCTTCCTTTTCCTTTTTCTTTTAAATTAGATAGGATTTTTAGAAATCCATATCTTTCGTTATTTTCCCATGGACAAGGATGGACAAAGTACCCCGGCTTGGTTTCTCAGCACCTTAAATCAAAGTCTAGCTAACCCACAAATTACATAATTCTTTCAACTCATGAAAATCGTGTAATGTTAACTAGGTGTAAAAGTGTTCAAATTTTCTATCAATCACATAACTAGGGGAATTCACATATAAAACCATTATGCTATGAGAGATTTCAGACATAGAACCTCATATACTTCATATCTCCTCCTCTTATGCTCATATCATCTTGAATGCATAGAAACAAAGTTTTCCAAAAGAGTTTTGAATTTTAGGAAAATTGAAAATTTTCTACATAATTGCTCGAAATGTTAGAAAACGCTGGATTCATCAAAGTGATCCTACACCCCCCAACCAAATCTTGCATTGTCCTCAATATAAAAGATGCGCAATGAACAAAACATGAGAGCAATTTGAACATAAAAGGGAGTGAGGAATGAGAGTACTTGAAAAAGTGAAAAGTGGAATTCTTCCTCCTAACAAACCTAAGCAAAAGCAAACAAAAGCAACAAAATCCTAATCCTAACTACTCTATACCTCCATCAGACTGGGAGATCAATCATCCTGGTAGACAGGATCAGTCAGAGGTATGGACATACCTTCTGAAGGAAATTTCTCAAAGAACGGCTTTAATCGCTGCCCATTCGCCTTAAAAATGTTGCCGTTCCTTGGATTTAACAACTCGACGGTCCCATATGGGTAGACAGTTTGCACAATGTAGGGACCGGTCCATCGAGATCTCAATTTTCCCGAAAATAGATGGAGGCGAGAATTGTACAAAAGGACTTTTTTATTTATCATGAATGTCTTACGAAAAATGTTCTTATCATTGAATATCTTCATCTTGTCCTTGTAAATTCTCGCATTCTCATAAGCTTCGTTCTGGATTTTTGCAAGTTCATTCAATTGAAGTTTGCGCACTCGCCTTGTCAGAATCAAAATTCATCTTCTTAATTGCCCAATATGCCCTATGTTCCAACTCCATAGGTAAGTGACAAGCCTTCCCATAGACAAGTCTATAGGGAGACATTCCAATAGGAGTCTTAAAAGCAGTACGGTAGGCCCAAAGTGCATCGGTAAGCCGAAGCGACCAATCCTTGAGATCGGGGTTCACCGTTTTCTCTAAAATGTGTTGAATCTCCCTGTTGGATATCTCAGCTTGTCCACTAGTTTGTGGGTGATAGGGAGTGCTCACTTTGTGTGTTACGCCATATTTCTTCATTAAGGTTTCAAATGGGCGATTACAAAAGTGAGACCCTCCATCACTTATGATGACTCGAGGTGTACCAAACTGGGAAAGAATATTTTCTTTTAAGAAGCGAATAACCGTTTTATAGTCATTGTTTCAGCAAGGGATGGCCTCGACCCATTTGGATACATAATCAACGGTAAACAAGATGTATGTGTTTCCAAAAGAAGATGGGAATGGGCCCATGAAATCGATGCCCCAACAATAAAAAATTTCGATTATTAAGATGGGATTGAGTTGCATCATATTTCTAGGGAAATTCCTCCTAATTTCTGACAAGGTTCACATATTTTGCAAAACTCATGTGTGTCTTTGAACATGGTGGGCCAATAAAATTCACATTGCAGAATTTTTGCTGTGGTCTTTTTAGCCGAGAAGTGGCCACCACATGCCTGAGAATGACAGAAGGAGATGATACTTTGTTGTTCATCATCTGGGACACATCTCCTTATGATTTGATCGGGACAATACTTGAATAAGTATGGGTCGTCCCATAGGAATTTTCGCACCTCAGTAAAGAATTTATCCTTATCTTGCTTTTTCCAATGTACAGGAATTGTACTTGTAGCAAGATAGTTAGCAATGTCCGCATACCATGGCAATTGGGAGACAGCAAAAAGTTGTTTATCAGGGAACATGTCATTGATCGCGGTCGTTTCAGGGGAATCGGTGAGAACAAGTCGAGAGAGATGGTCAGCCACGACATTTTCTACTCCTTTCTTATCACGTATTTCTATGTCAAATTCCTGGAGTAGAAGGATCCATCTTAACAACCATGGTTTAGCATCCTTCTTAGAGAGAAGGTACTTAAGCGTGGCATGGTTAGTGAATATGATGATCTTGGATCCAATCAAGTAGGACCTAAACCTGTCCAAGGAAAAAACTACGGCTAAAAGTTCCTTTTCAGTAGTAGTGTAGTTTGTTTGGGCTGAGTTTAGGGTTCTACTTGCATAGTAGATGACACATGGCTTTTTTTCTTTTCTTTGGCCTAGCACGGCCCCAATAGCATAGTCGCTTACGTCACACATAATTTCAAAAGGAAGGCTCCAATCAGGTGGTTGCATTATGGGAGCACATGTCAACATACCTTTGAGTGTGGTAAAGGCCTTTTGACATTCTTCATTCCACTCGAATGAATTTTCCTTTTGAAGTAGGTTACATAAAGGATGAGAGAGTGAACCGAAGTCCTTTATGAACCTTCTATAAAATCCTGCGTGTCCCAAAAAGGACCGCACATCTCGTATGCTCTTGGGTGGTGGAGGTTGGAGATAAGATCAATTTTCGCTTTGTCCACCTCGATTCCATTTTGTGAAACAATTTGACCAAGTACAATTCCCTTCTGAACCATAAAGTGACACTTCTCCCAATTCAGCACAAGGTTCTTCTCTTCACATCTTTTCAGCACAGCTTTCAAGTGCATAAGGCACTCATAAAAGTGTTGAACCTCCAATTTATACATGATATGGCCCATTACATCACAGTATATGCATGGTTTGCATGTTTAAAAGACCTATCTAATGCATGTTTTGTGATTGTAGGAATGAGAGTGAACTTCACCCAATTGGAGACCAAAAGACCATGTTTAGGAGCCTTTGATGAAGGTCCAAGGTGGGCCAAAGAAAGAAGAAAGCAAAGAGAGAGGAAGGAGAGAAGAAAAGAAAGAAGAGACAATGCAAAAACTGGGTCCGACCGGTCTAAACCGGTCGGCCAAGAAGGCCCGACCGGTCAAGCCCGGTCGGCTACACTTGCTGGACACCTGCCAGACAGGTCTAGACCGGTCGGCCATGCAATTTTGCACTTCTAGATTTCAGGCAGCAAGCTATTCCCGTTTTGGGATTTTTGGAACAGTTTTCTGAAGCCATCTTAATGATATTTGGAAATCCAACACATCCATGTCGAAGAGGAGCTCGACGCCGAACTAACTAGGTTTCGTGTCGATCGAAGCTACGGATTGATTGTGGTAGCCAAAACAATACGAACTGTCCAGAAAGTTTCAGATTTCACTGTTCCACTCTGGGCCGGTCCAGGTGACCCATCATTGATGATATGAAGAATCTACTTTAACCATCTTTTAGAACACATCCATATATGAATAACCACAAAAGTTTCAGATCAAAAGGATGTGTGGTTTGATCGTACCGGTTGAAGAAAGATGGACCATCCAGAAAGATCCAACTGCGCAGAGTTTGTAAAAGCCCTAAGTGTTCTAATTTTTGAACCACATTCAGGGATATTTTGGACAATCTAATCCTTCTATCATGTAGAGGATGAATTTTTCTACCAATGTTCAAAATTTGGGATCAATCCGACATCTGTACACTCCGGAGTGTTGAAAGCAAGATGACTGGTTCTGAAGGTACCCGAAGTGCACGATTTTGAGAGGCGGTCAGTGATCTGATTGGTGGGCCCATTCAGAAGATAATCTTGGAAATCTAAATCATCTATGAGGAAGATCACATTACAAGGAAGCTACAAATCAAATTTGAGGGCAATCCGACCATTGGTTAAGCCGTACCAAGCGAAACAAATTCTGCTATGTTGTTGTACTATTGCTGCACTATAAAAGGAGGTGCTCTCTTCTATTCCAAATCAACCAAGGACGTGGGGAGCAAGGAGTTCAAGTCCCAGGAGGCTACCTAGCCTCCTACAGCTAGTTTTTCTTCCTTTTCTTAGCTCTAGTTCTAGTTTTAATATGCTTTTCCTTAGCTAACCTCTTAGCTAGAGCTAGAGGTGAAATTTGTAGTTGGTTCCAATGCTTTAATTCTTTTATTTCAAGTACCCTTTTCTTAATTTTGGATTTTGAAGTTCTAGTTTGAATAAAGTTTGGTTTTTTAGAAGTTTTATGAGAGTTTGTGTGCTCAGGACATGAGTTCCTTGCAATTCTTTAAGATTACCATAACTGGGTTGTTTGAATTCGAATTGTAGTAACCCTTGAGCATGCCATAGTCCATAGGCATGGCTGTTACTCCGAAGGCTACAAGTTCAAGTTCTATGTGCTCCATTAGAACTAGAAATCTGATTTTCAGATTTAAGTGGGACTGTTTGTGCTTGAATGTTATATATTCCAATTAGATGAGAGATAGGACTTTGATTCTAATTGTGCTGTACTTGGATGAATGGATTGGCATTGGACTACTACAAGTGGATCCTTGATGCTCTAGTTCTTCTTATTTTCAGATTTTCCTATTTCATGTGAAAAATAACTTTCTTAAACTTCTTAGATTCTAGTTATTAGAGTACTTGGAATTGTTTACCTCTTTCCCTGTGGATCGACCTCGGTCTTACCGAGATTTATTACTACATCGCAGCCTTACACTTGAGGCGAGCGAACAAGTTTTTGGCGCCGCTGCCGGGGAAAAGGTTAAACGGTTCTAATTCTTCTAGTAGATATAGATAGTTTTAGTTAGGATTTTCAGTTTTTATAGAAGTAGATTTTCTGATTTTTTTTTCTAGATTACTAACAATTTTTGTTTGATTTTGTAGGACATTGTTGCTGACGTAGATCTCACTCTATTGGGTAACATCTCCCCATCTTTCTTCTTTTTGTTCTTTTTTCTAGATTAGGGTAGTCTTCAATTCTTTAAAATTTCATCATGTATGATTGGACGAATGGTGAGTACAAGTACCTTTTGGAGGATGAGACGTCGGATTGGGAGACCCAAAATCATTATGATTGGAACCATTACAAGCATAAATATTTTTCTAAGACTCAATCTTCTTCTAATACTCCCCCACGTAAGACAATGGGAGAGTATCGGAAAGAGATGAATAATGTTCTACCGGTTAGGACAATGTATGATCACTTGTATGGCTACACATATCAACAACCATCTAAAAGCCCAACATATGATATGCATAATCCAAATTGGTGGGAGCATCAAAATTTCAATTTGGAAGATGAGCCAACCATGGATGCTAACAACTATCCTCAAGAGTTTCTCTCTTATGAGCCGCAACTGACACGAACTCTTGAGGATGTGCTGCGAGAGTTTATGGAAATAACTAAGCAATGCATACAAAACCTCTCGCCATCTCAAAATATTAAACCCAACATTGGGAACTTCAAATCAATCCCCTCTAATGAGGATGATGGGGCTATCCAAATCCCACCTTCTTCGGATTTAATGGATAGACTTTTAAAGGAGATTGATTTCGATGATCCCAATGTCATCATCAATTATGGTGAGTCCACTATCTCTTTTGGATGCTTTGAACTTAATGATGAAGAGATTTCAATGACGGTTGACGAACCCGAGGAATCCATAAAATTTGAAACTGGTAGTGGGGTTGCTTACAATGAGGGTTTGGTGAATGGTTATGAATCTATGGTTTCTTTTTCCAATGGGCATAATGATTATGAGTCTCTAGAGGATATGCATGCTAGAGAGATGGCCGAAGTCGATCTTTCTGAGTCCTTCCACCAACAACACATGCCAAATTCTAGTGTGGTAGACCTCCCTTTGATTGAAAATTCTATTCCTTTGGATGATGAGGTGGGACAATCTGAAATTTTCAAAGATCAACCAATGTTAAATGATGTGCTTACTACTGAATCTGAAGAATTCTCTTTAGAAGACCTCCTCTCTATAGAGGAGGAATTCCTTACCATTGAAACAGAATTTCTTCAATCATTAAGGGAGGATGAGGACCCTTCATCCGACTATCTCGATTTCCTAGAGGAATGCTTAGCCCAATCTTATGATCTTGATGATGAGATGATTAAGGAGTTGGACATTTTGTTAGACACGGTGTCGGTGCCTGAAGAACACCATTCCACTATTTTACACTCTTTACCATTGTTTGTGGAAGCACCATATAATTCTGAATTTGTGGAGGAGACATCTTTAATCAATGAAAACTTGATAAATGTCTCTCCACCATCATGGGTCCTTCAGCCCAGTGAAAATTCTGATTGGGATGACCCATTTTTAATCAATCATAACCCAAATCAGAATTTGAGGAGATATCTTTTTGCTGCTCTTATCTCCTCCTATCATGCATGTGGTGCACATAAATATTGGACTTCAATGGAGACAAGCACCCATGTCTACTGTCGAGCAGGACTTTGGATGGTCCTCATGAGAAATTTATTGAAATTCATGAAGATCCTGCTCAAATTTGATCATGTAGTCGATCGGACTAATCAAAGGTAAGTAGGTAGGTTAGGATTTATTTTTCTGCAATTAAGATTAAATAAGTCTCATCGAGACAATGGAAGATGCTAGAATTGATCAACTTGCTATCTCAGGTACTATTGTTCTCACTCTCTCATATGTTACCACTGCTCTCATGTTCATGCTAATTGCATATTTTTTTACATTGAGGACAATGCAAGATTTGGTTGGGGGGTGAGATGAGATTCCTCATCTAGCATGTTGCAACATTTCGAGCCTCACATGCCTCACATGCGCAATTTTTTTTCGAATTTTCTAAAATTTCAAAACTCTTTTAGAAAACCTTATTTCCATGCATTCGAGATGATATGAGTATAAGAAGAGGAGATACGAAGTGTGTGAGGTTGTAAGTCTTGAATTTCTCCCAACATAATGGTTTTATATGTTAGTTCCCCTATTGTTGTGATTGATAGAAAATTTGAACACCTTTACACCAAGTTCACATTACACGATTTTCATAAGTTGAAAGGTTTATGTGATTTGTGGATTAGCTAGACTTTGATTTAAAGGTGTTCAGAAACCAAGCCGGGGTATTTTGTCCATCCTTGTCCATGGAAAAATAACGAAAGATATGGATTTATAAAAATCCTATCTAAATTAAAAGAAAAAGGAAAAGAAAGGATGAAATTGGGAATGATGGAAAAATGGTGGAAAATTCCGAAAAGGGCTACCTATTACCAACCGGGTGATGGTCTACCCGTAACCAAAGCCGGAAATGGGACGTAGTGTGAAAGCTGTTGGAAGGACGGTAAGGCAAATTCCTGTCATAGGCTTGTTGTTGCTCTATACACCTTGAGATCTATAGTTTAGTTGATCTACGAAGAAGATAATCCTAGAAACTCATGATATGAACTTTCACTATGCATACTAGGTTGAAGTTGTTCGAGTTCTTCTATTTATCAATCAATCAGCAGGAATTTCATGTAGACACTTATTATGCTTTGAGAGTTTAAGGTTTCAACTTCTATCACCTAATTTCTCCAAATTTTATACTTGTATGTCTTGGAATGGATAGAAACATGGTTTCTGAAGGAGAGTTGGTTTTTGGAGGTTTGAACTTGTTTCACGCATGTTTTGCTCGGGACTAGCAAAAAGCTGGTTGGGGGGTGTGTTGAACCTCCAATTTATACATGATATGGCCCATTACATCACAGTATATGCATGGTTTGCATGTTTAAAAGGCCCATCTAATGCATGTTTTGTGATTGTAGGAATAAGAGTGAACTTCACCCAATTGGAGACCAAAAGACCATGTTTAAGAGCCTTTGATGAAGGTACAAGGTGGGCCAAAGAAAGAAGAAAGCAAAGAGAGAGGAAGGAGAGAAGAAAAGAAAGAAGAGACAATGCAAAAACTGGGTCCGACCGGTCTAAACCGGTCGGCCAAGAAGGCCCGACCGGTCAAGACCGGTCGGCTACACTTGCTGGACACCTGCCAGACAGGTCTAGACCGGTCAAGACCGGTCGGCCATGCAATTTTTCACTTCCAGATTTCAGGCAGCAAGCTATTCCCGTTTTGGAATTTTTGGAACAGTTTTTTGAAGCCATCTTGATGATATTTAGAAATCCAACACATCCATGTCGAAAAGGAGCTCGACGCCGAACTAACCCAAGTGGTTTTGTGTCGATCGGAGCTACGGATTGATCGTGGTGGCCAAAACAATACGAACTATCCAGAAAGTTTCAGATTTCGCTGTTCCACTCTGGGCCGGTCCAGGTGACCCATCATTGATGATATGAAGAATCTACTTTGACCATCTTTTAGAACACATCCATATATGAATAACCACAAAAGTTTCAGATCAAAAGGATGTGTGGTTTGATCGTACCGGTTGAAGAAAGATGGACCATCCAGAAAGATCCAACTGCGCAGAGTTTATAAAAGCCCTAAGTGTTCTAATTTTTTGACCACATTCTGGGATTGTTTTGGACAATCTAATCCATCTATCATGTAGAGGATGAAGATTTCTACCAATGTTCAAAATTTGGGATCAATCCGACATCTGTACACTCCAGAGCGTTGAAAGCAAGATGACTGGTTCTGAAGGTACCCGAAGTGCGCGATTTTGAGAGGCGGTCGGTGATCTGATTGGTGGGCCCATTCAGAAGATAATCTTGGAAATCTAAATCATTTATGAGGAAGATTACATTACAAGGAAGCTACAAATCAAATTTGAAGGCAATCCGACCATTGGTTAAGCTGTACCAGGCGAAACAAATTCTGCTATGTTGTTGTACTATTGCTGCACTATAAAAGGAGGTGCTCTCTTCTATTCCAAATCAACCAAGGACGTGGGGAGCAAGGAGTTCAAGTCCCAAGAGGCTACCTAGCCTCCTACAGCTATTTTTTCTTCCTTTTCTTAGTTCTAGTTCTAGTTTTAATATGCTTTTCCTTAGCTAATCTCTTAGCTAGAGCTAGAGGTGAAATTTGTAGTTGGTTCCAATGCTTTAATTCTTTTATTTCAAGTACCCTTTTCTTAATTTTGGATTTTGAAGTTCTAGTTTGAATAAAGTTTGGATTTTTAGATGAATTGTGAGAGTTTGTGTGCTCCGGACATGAGTTCCTTGCAATTCTCTGAAATTACCATGATTGGGTTGTTTGAATTCGAATTGTAGTAACCCTTGAGCATGCCATAGTCCATAGGCATGGCTGTTACTCCGAGGGCTACAAGTTCAAGTTCTATGTGCTCCATTAGAACTAGAAATCTGATTTCCAGATTTAAGTGGGACTATTTGTGCTTGAATGTTATATCTTCCAATTAGATGAGAGATAGGACTTTGATTCTAATTGTGTTGTACTTGGATGAATGGATTGGCATTGGACTACTACAAGTGGATCCTTGATGCTCTAGTTCTTCTTATTTTCAAATTTTCCTATTTCATGTGAAAAACTACTTTCTTAAACTTCTCAGATTCTAGTTATTAGAGTATTTGGAATTGTTTACCTCTTTCCCTGTGGATTGACCTCGGTCTTACCGAGATTTATTACTACATCGCAGCCTTACACTTAAGGCGAGCGAACAAGCTTTTGGCGCCGCTGCCGGGGAAATAGAAATCTCGGTACACAAAGCTACAACCAAATACTGAAAAATCATCCATGAAGACTTCGAGAATTGTCCCCACCATATCAGAAAATATACTCATCATACAACGTTGAAAGGTGGCAGGGGCATTATATAGTCCAAACGGCATCCGTTGATAGGCGAAGGTGCCGAATGGACATGTGAATGTAGTCTTTTCTTGATCTTCAAGGGCAATCTCTATTTGGTTGTACCCAGAATAGCCATCAAGGAAGCAAAAATGGGAATGACCCGCCAACCTTTCTAAAATTTGATCAACAAACGGTAGGGGGAAGTGGTCTTTCCTTGTGACAGTGTTTAGTTTCCTGTAGTCAATGCACATTCTCCAACCGGTAGTGACTCTGGTTGGTACGAGTTCATTGTTGGCATTGGCTACGATGGTTATTCTGGATTTCTTAGGCACCACTTGAGTTGGGCTCACCCATTGACTATCGGATATTGGGTAAATAATACCCACATCTAATAGTTTCACCACTTTGGCCTTAACCACATCCTTCATGTTTGGATTGAGTCGTCTTTGTGGTTGCCTAGATGTCTTCGCATTCTCCTCAAGGTGTATGCGATGAGTACAAATCAGTGGGTCTATGCCTTTGAGATCCGCAATTGACCACCCAATGGCACTCTTGTGCTCTAATAGAGTGGCAATCAGCCTACTCTCTTGTTCTTCATCCAAGTGGGAAGAAATCACCACCAGATATGTCTCATCTCGACCTAAATAGACATATTTCAGCTCACTTGGTAATGGTTTTAGGTTGAGTGTTGGTGCCTTGATATTAGATGGGAGGGCTTTGTTCTCGTTTACGGAAAAAGGCTCAAATAGGGCCCTCCATCTTTTGTTATCAAGCACCGGCATCATATCTAAGATGGCATCCATATCTCGTATTATGTCATCATTTATCTCATGAGAATGGGCCACACATGCCTCCAAAGGGTCGGAATATAATGACAAGGGGAATGTATCTTCCACGAATGATTCAATCATGTTTATTTCATGGATATCCTCATCAACTTCCCGTGGTTGTTTGCATAAATAAAAAATATTAAGCTCAAGAGTCATATTTCCAAAGGACACTGTACAAGCCCGTTTCTACAATTGATAATTGCGTTTGAAGTAGCTAGAAAGGGGCGGCCAAGTATGACGGGAATTTGAGCACCAGTACCTATCACGGGATGTGTATCCAAGACAATAAAGTCTACTGGGTAGTAGAATTTATCAACTTGGACTAGGACATCCTCAATCATTCCTCTCGGTATACGAATGGATCTATCAGCAAGTTGGAGTGTGGTTTTGGTTCGGTTTCAATTCACTTAACCCAAGTTGTTCGTAGACCGAGTATGGAATGAGATTCACACTTGCCCCCAAATCGAGTAAGGTTTGTTTAATCCGGTAGTCTCCTATGATGCATGAGATGGTTGGACTACCCGAATCATTGTATTTTTGGGGCACCTCTTGTTTGATGATAGCGCTCAAATTCTCAGTCAAAAGTACTTTGTTGTGAACATTGTGTTTCCTTTTGACCGTACACAATTCCTTTAGAAATTTAGCATAAGATGGTATTTATTTTATGGCATCCAACAACGGGATGTTGATCTTCACCTGCTTGAATACTTCTAATATTTCCAGATTTTTGTCTAAAGGTTTAGGTGAAATCAACCTTTGTGGAAATGGGGCAGCCGGCTTGTATTGTCTTTCCGGTTCTTTCTCTTGTGGAGTGTTGTTTGAGCTATCATCCTTTTTGGAATTTTTCGGATCCTTAGGCTTTGGGGCCTTCACCGGATTAGATTTGTCAATTACCTTCCCACTTCTCAGAGTAGTGATAGCTTGAACATGCTCCGTATGATGGGAGGATGAGCTTGCATCTTGTATCTCAAATTGGGTTCTTGGGTTAGGAAGAGGTTGGGCAGGAAGTGTGCCCTTCTCTCTAACACTGAGATGAGATTCAACTCTAGCCATTGATGTTTTCAATTCAATGATGGCTTGAGTTGAATTTTGATTAAATTTCAGTTGTTCTTGCATGAACCCATCTATTTTTAGAGAATTTGTCTTGTTATACTCAGCTTGAATTGATACAAATGCACCCAACATCTCCTCTAGTGTCACTTTTGGAGTAATGACTAGAGATGGACTGAGTATAGGTTGAGCTTGAGGGATATTGTTTGCATTCGCAATGGGTCCATTCCTCCAACTGAAGTTGGGATTGTTCGTTCAACTAGAATTAAACGTGTTTGAGTTAGGAGCACCAAATTGTCGTTGATAACTATTTATGGCATTTGATTGTTCTTGTAAGATGTCTTGAACCGCTGAAATTGTAGGACAATCTTGTGTTGCATGTTGATTTTCGGCACAAATTCCACAAACAGTTTCAACGTCATTGGAGTTAATCGTCTCTCCTTTCCTCAATTCCATGGCTTCGACCTTTCTTGTGAGGCTAGCCACCCGTGCACTTATGCTATCCTCTTCCGATAAGATATACATTCCCCCTTTTTCCTTTTGTTGGCTAGTCTTGAAATTTGTTGGTTTCGATGTATCCCAAGACTGTGCATTCTCAGCCAATTCTTCCAAATAATCACATGCCTCATCAGCTTCCTTATTCATGAACTCCCCATTACACATCATCTCTACAAATTGGCGCATGGGTGAAGTCAGTCCTTCATAGAAAAAGCTTATAACCCGCCAAATTTCATAGCCATGATGTGGGCATGCGTTTAATAAGTCCTTAAACCTCTCCCAACATCGGAAGAAGGTTTCATCTTCCTTTTGGGCAAAGTTCATGATAAAGCGCTTCAACATGTTTGTTTTATGAGTAGGGAAGAATTTTTTTATGAATTCCCTATGCATATCAGTCCATGCACCAATTGATCTTGGCCTTAATGCATGAAGCCAACCTTTAGCTTTATCTTTAAGAGTAAAGGGAAAGAATTTGAGTCTCACCACATCATCAGTCACATTAGCAAAGTGCATGGTGGTTATTACCTCATCAAACTCCTTAAGGTGTTGATAGGCACTTTCACTGTCTAATTTATGAAATTTAGGGAGAAGTTGGATCACTCTCGGTTTCAAATCCACATTCCCTGCATTTTGAGGAAAAAACTATGCATGAGGGAGTGCTCGCTCTTACTGGTTGCAAGAAATCACATAAAGTTCTTGGTCGGGGAACATTCTCAACCACATTTTCTCCCGTTTCGGTTTGGTTTTGGCCCAGATTAGGATTAGCCATCGGATTAGGTTGATTTGCAGCCATATTTTCGAACAAAATTGGAGAAGTTAGATGTCTCCTATCACGTGGTTCTCTGTCTATTCCTTCTACTATTCCCCCTTCACTTATGAGTCGGTTATTGGAATCCCGAGCCCAATGTGGCATGCAAAACCAAAAAGTATGAAACAAAGAGAAAGGAGAATTCTTCCTCCCTTTCTTTACTTTTCTCTAAGACCGAAGCACAATGTGTCTTACAATGGCTAAGGCAGAAGCAAGGATAGAGACCGATTTCTCCTGGTCAATAGGGGTTCAGAGAACTCCCCACCCACTCTTTGAATCTTTTGAGAAAAAATGCAGAAAAAGAAGAAAGAGGAGTAGAGGTGAGAATAGAAATCTCTGAGCACAAGGTGATCCAAGACACAGAGTCGACCAATAGGAATCCAGGTGGCATAAGGCCTACCTTTTAGAGATCCAAAAGGAGTCTCCACCCACTCTACAAGAGATGAATGCGATAGGAACGAATAGGAGAAGAAGAAGAGTAAGGTTTAGAAAGATAGAATCTGATTCAGCACTTGAGATCCTTATTTCTTCTTCAGCTTCCTAGGAATCCCTGCAAAAGAAAAAACGAACAAAACAAAGTAAGTTAGTCCTAGAATCCTAAAAATCCTAAATAGATACTATTTTCAGAAATTTGTAAAAAACCGTCAAAGTCCCCAGCAACGGGGCCAAAAACTTGTTCGCTTCCCCAAGTGTAGGGTTGCGATGTAGTAATAAACTCAGTAAGACCGAGGTCAATCCACAGGGACTTATGTAGGAATTCACAAACACATCCAACAGTTTCTATTAAAAAGCTAACAATCGGATTTTGTATGAGATTGATGTAAGTAACAGCTTTGAACTAAATTGAAGGTAAACAATTTAAAAAGGCACTAGGGATTCAAGGATCCACTTGTAGCAATCCTTGATGCTCAATTCGCTGTGGTTTCTCATTCTCTCAACTAGAATCGAATTTAAGATCTATCTAGCCGGATGATAGAGCTGTTAAACCAAACAATCTGTCATATGTAAGGCCAATGTATATGATTCACTCAATGCAAGCTAGGATGAGCATGCTCAATTGCATAGGTAGTCCCAATTCCAATAAACTAAGCTCATAATCATGATCATCATTAAGTCCTGTCACCAGACAAAGCTAGATCATGATTTGAACTTGAATAAAATCACATGCACAGTCCCATACATAATTCAGAAAACCAGAAAAGTAGAACTTTGGTAGGAAGTTCCCACATGAAGATCATAGTACTAGAGCGTACTCCAATTCCTCGGATCATACAGGTCTAGAAAAACATTCAGCCATTAAGAACTTAAGTAATTCTCCCAAACATCCATGAGTCATCATAAGACTAAGAAAAACTTACTTAGAACATGTATAAACTTCAAACCATTGTTCATAATCATGAAATCCAACTTAAAAACCAACTAAAAATGAATTGAAACATCTTAGATCCACTGCAAGCTTCACCTCTTAGCCCTAGCTAAGAGGTTTAGCTGCTCATGATCCAAGGAAACATGAAACAACTAGGAAAAGCATAAAAACAGCAAAACAAACTAGAAGGAGTTGTGGAACTCCGAAATCCACTTCCCCTGCCTCCCACCTTGCTCAAACACTTCTTAGATACCCTAGGAACGATCCCTAGGTGTCCTTTTATAGTGGGAAGGCTCCTCAACGTCAGAATATTCCAGAATCTGCGTAAGCTTACGCAGTGCGCAGAGATTTTCGACGCCAAAAACAGATTTTTCTGTTTTAGATGCATGGCTGACCGGTCAGATGACCGGTCTGAGTGACTGGCCGACCGGTCACGACCGGTCGGACTCACTATTGGAATCAGTCCAGCAGCTTATGGGGGTGGAAAAGTACTCTGGCCGACTGGTCTGGACCGGTCGGACTAGGCTGGCCGACCAGTCACGACCAGTCAGTTTGTCTTGTCCTGCGTCCAACGTATGCAAGGGGTTGGCTGACCAGTCTTGACCGGTTTGGCTCCCTTGTCCGACCGGTCGGACGACCGGTCTTGGCCATTGCTTCTTCATTTCCTTCTTCTTTTCTTCTCTCTTTGCTTCCTTCTTCCTTCGGCCCACCTTGGGTTTTCATCCAAGGCTCTTAAAGGGATCTTTTTGGTCTCCTATTAGGTGAAGTCTACTCTCATTCCTGCAATCACAACACATGCATTAAATTAGTCTTTAAATCATGAAAACCTTGCATAATGAGTGATGAATTGGGGTTAGAATATGCACAATTGAGAGCTCAACAATAATGTCAACGAGGTTGATATGATTGAATCAATCGTGGAAGAGGAGTTCACTTTAAATCAAAATTTTGATCCTCTAGATGTTATTAACTTTGATCCTTTCGAGGATTAGGATGACAATGATGGCCCCCATGAGGTAAACATGATAGAATCTATGGAAGATGGGGAGTTTTTCCAACACGATCTACCTAGAAGCTTGGGGACATGTTTGACACATTCCAAGGATGAATTCAACTCTAATGAGATCCTGAAAGTGTCAATTTCAAAAATTTACTTGACAAGTCACCAAATTCTGATTTACATAAATTTATTATGCATGAATTGGAAGAATTGGTGCTTGACTTGCCTATAGAGAGGCCAATTTCTGAAAGTATAGAAGTTGAGGACCCACTCCAACCCACTCCAAATATGAAAACTTCCTCTCTTGAGGTCTCGTACACACTTGAGGAGTGCTTAAATTACTTTGAAGATTGGGATGATCCCATGATTTAGGACATAGTGCATGCCTTGAAGGAGACCCCTCTAGTGCCTAAAAAGCTTCCTTCCACAGAGTGCCAAACTGAAGAATCGATTGTGGAAGCACCGGTAACAAATGATTATGTGGAGACCATCCCAATGTTTGAGGATGAAGCGATTGAAGTCTCCACATCTCTTTGGTTTGTTCAAACCGAAGAACACTTCTGGGACGACCCATACTTGAATGATTTTTGCCCATACAAGATGGAAAGGAGATCCATATTCAATGACTTCTAACCAATGCAATTCTCCTTTCCTAGTACATGTGACAATATTATTGAGGAACCTATTGAAACCTTTCAACAGGATTTTTAATGGGTTAGAATGATTAACGTCATCAATGTACTTTCCAAAGTAGGATGGTGGATAGTTCTACTGAATAATATGTTACACCACTTGAAGATCTTGCTTAACTTTGCCCTTTTGGATGTTATAATGATAATTGATCTTCTAGTCTGATGGAGATCCTCTTTCTAAAAGGACGGGTTAGGTATTTTTTATTGCTTTATGTAGATTAGGTTTAGTTTTACTTTATTTTAGTTCTACTGCTTTAATAGATTTAGGTGTCAGAGTTGCAAACTTCCATGATAAACTCTCTCAGGTACTATTGTTCTCACTCTCTTGTATTTTACCATTGCTCTCATGTTCATGCTCATTGCATATCTTTTTACATTGAGGACAATGCAAGATTTGGTTGGGGGTTGAGATGAGATTCCTCATTTAGCAGTTTGTAACATTTCGAGTTTCATATGTACAATTTTTTGAATTTTCTGAAAATTCAAAACTCGTTTCGAAAACCTTGTTTCTATGCACTCGGGATGATATGGGTATAAGAAAAGGAGATATGAAGTGATGAATGTTGCAAGTCTTGAACTACTCTTAATATAATGATTTTATATGTGAATTCCCGCTATTTATGTGATCGATAAAAAATTTGAACACTTTTACACCTAGTTCACATTACACGATTTTCATGAGTTGAAAGGATTGTGTGATTTGTGGATTGGCTAGACTTAGATTTGAGGTGTTGAGGAACCAAGCCGAGGTACTTTGTCCATCCTTGTCCATGGAAAAATAACGAAATATATGGCATTTTAAAAAATCCTATCTAATATAAAAGAAAAAAGGAAAAGGAAGGATGAAAACATGGGAATGATGGAGAATATGGTGGAAAAATTACGAAAAGCACTACCTATTACCAACCGGGGGATGGTCTATCCGTAACCAAAGCAAAAAATGGGACGTAGTGTGAAAGCCGTTGGAAGGACAGTAAGGCAAATTCCTGTCATAGGCTTGTCGTTGATCTGTTCACCTTGAGATCTATAGTTTTAGTTGATCCATGAAGAAGATGATCCTGTAAATTCATGAGATGAGCCATCACTATGCACATTAGGTTGAATTTTGTTCAAAGTTCTTCTATTTATCAATCAATCAGCGGGAATTCTATATGAACACTTTTTATGTTTTGAGAGTTTAAGGTTGCAACCTTTATCACCTAGTTTCTCTAATTTTGTACTTATATGTCTTAGAATGTATAGAAGCATGGTTTCTGAAGGAGAGTTGGATTTTGGAAGATTGAACTTGTTTCATGCATGTTTTGCTCGGGACTAGCAAAAAGCAGGTTGGGGTTGTGTTGAGCTTTCATTTTATACATTTTCTAGCCCATTACATCACATTACGTGCATGGTATGCATGCTTAAAAGACCCATCTAATGCTTGTTTTGTGTATGTAGGAATGTATGGGAGAAGTCATGAATTTGTTGCTAAAAGGGTCATTCGGAACCACATTAAACACACTGAAAAGAAGCCCTAAAGAATCGCGTCAGAATGACTTGGATCGGCCAGAAGAAAAGAGAAAATCAGCATACATAACAGATGGCCACCGGGCGTCGGCCCATGTTCTGACCTGGCGCCCGAAATTGGGAAGAAATATGATGAATTTGCTGCACCATTCTGGACCTGACCGGGCACCCGACCAACATCTGATAGGGCGCCCGATATTTAAAAGGGATTTTATAAAAAACGCACTGACCGAATGCAAGCACGGTCGGGCGCCCGACCACTACCTGACCGGGCGCCCGACCAACGTCCGACTGCCGATACAAGTGCATAAGTTTTTACGCAATCTGAGGCGGTTCATGATTTTTCCTATAAAAGGACACCTTGGCATCCTTGCTAAGGTATCTTAGAAGAGTTCTAAGTTCATGTGGAGCAAGGGAGATCATCGTGGAGCGACCACAATTCCTCCAATTACGCTTTTTTTTCTAATTTTTCATGTTTTTGTGTAGTTTTTCTTTGAATTCTAGTTGAAGCATGATAATGCTCGACTAGAACCTCTTAGCCTTAGCTAAGAGGTGAAGCATGTGAGTAGTTATCATGTTGGATTCGTTCTATTTCAAGTACTTTGCTTAAAGTTTTGATTTTTAAGTTTTAGTTTGAATAAAAGTGATATTTTTGGATGTTTTATAAGAGTTCATGTGCTTCGAACATGAGTTCCTTGCAATTCTCTGAGATTATCATGTTTGGATTGATTAGATTCGAATTGTAGTAACCCTAGAGCGTACGATAGTCCAATGGCATGGTCGTTACTTCAAAGGTTACATATTCGACTTTTATGGGCTTCATTAGAACTAGAACCTTGTTCTTCAACTTGAGTAGAGATTGTTTGTGTTTGAATTCCATATCTTCCAACTAGAAGAGAGATAGAATTTCAATTCTAGCTATGTTATGCTTGGATGAATGAATTCACATGAGGGCTATCACAATGGATCCTCAAAAGCCTTAGTTCTCTTTAATTACAGATTTTTACAATTACTATTTTAAGTTAGTTTATAAACCTGAAATCCTTAATTCATTGAATTTGAAGTTTCTGGAACAACTTGAATTGGTTTACCTTATTCCCTATGGATCGACCTCAGTCTTACCGAGATTTATTACTACATCGCAGCCTTGCACTTGAGGAGAGCGAACATGTTTTTGGTGCCGTTGCCGGGGATATAGGTTAAACGGTTCTAAATTGTTTTAGTGGCTATAGAGTAGAAGTAGTTAGGTTTTATTATTTCCTTAGTATTAGTTTTTTTGAATTATAGAACTAACAAAGTTTGTTTTGTTTTCTATGAAGTTTTTCTACTTCAAGCAAATCGGGTACTATCCTCCCAACTTGAACTCTTTTAGTTTTCAATTTTTATTTTCAGATTTTAGGATTTAGGTTTAGTTTAGAGTTTGGATTGTGTGGTTTATGTCCCGTTGGGAATGTGACCACAACAATCGTCTCCAATCTGAAGGCGGTTTAGTTGGACCACTTTCCGTTCATAGACGAGTCCGAAAATCTGTAGAACATCGTGAAAATTTGAGAAGTATGAATCAAATTCCATTAGGGAATCCTCCCCCTACTCCAACCACAAACACAAATCAAGAGAGAGTAGGAGAGAATGCGGTGCACAATGCTCCTCCAATGAGATCTTTACGGGACTACCTACAACTGGCCCGTGCAACTACACCCTCGTGCGTGGTCTTACCACCAACCGGGGGAAATATCGATATAAAGCTGGGTGTGATTCAACTTATACCAAAGTTCCATGGGCTAGACTCTGAAAGCCCATGTTTTCACTTAAAGGAATTTGAAGAAGTGATGACTACCTTGCAATACACTAATGTTTCAGAAGATTCCATTAAACTTAAACTTTTTCCCTCTTCATTAAAAGAAAGAGCTAAGACTTGGCTTCACTCTCTTAGACCACACTTGATAGGGTCATAGAACGAGATGACTCGGGAATTCTTGAAAAAGTTCTTCCCGGCTCATAAAACGAACACCCTTCGAAGAGCCATAATGAATTTTTCGGGTAAAGAGAGTGAATCATTCTTCCAATGTTGGGAAAGGTTTAAGGACCTCCTACTTTCTTGCCCACATCATGGTTATGAAAGTTGGCGAATCATAAACTTCTTCAATGATGGATTAAGTTCCAATATGCGCCAATTCATAGAGATAATGTGCAACGGCGAGTTTATGAGCAAAAATCCAGATGAAGCTTGGAGTTATTTGGATATGTTGGCCGAGAATGCCCAATCATGGGATACCTCGGATAAATTAAATAACCCCAAGCCTACTTAAGAAAAGGAGAAAAGAGGGATTTATATCCTCAAGGAGGAAAATGAAGTGAATGCAAGGCTAGCTAGCCTCACAAGGAAGATCGAGGCCATGGAACTTAGTAAAAGTGGAGTTTCAAAGTCCAATGAAGCTATTGAGACCACGTGTGGGATTTGTTTCACTAATATACACGCGACGTAAGATTGTCCTACAATTTCGACGTTTCAAGAGGTGTTACATGAACACGTAAATGCCACATATGGTTATCAACGGCCTTTCAATGGACCGGTGGGTCACAAGTACAATTCTACTTGGAAGAACCACCCAAATTTCAGTTGGCAGGATTGCCCGTGGCCACCCATGAAAAATATGGCCCCACCTCAATCCTCAATGGAGGATACTTTAAAGGCATTTATCCAAGGGCAAACGCAAATCAACCAATCAAATTAGCAAATGTTCCAAGAGCTTAAAGTCTTAGTTGATGAGATTAAGGGACGCTTTAATGCTAGGGAAGGGACCTTTTCGGCCCAACCTCAGCCCAATTCAAAACAAGAACATGAAGTAAGCATCCCTAATCCCTCCAATCAACATATG
The DNA here is from genome assembly GCA_003013855.2 of Liriodendron chinense. Lineage (NCBI taxonomy): Eukaryota > Viridiplantae > Streptophyta > Magnoliopsida > Magnoliales > Magnoliaceae > Liriodendron > Liriodendron chinense. Next base: position 164,693 of record PVNU02001537.1, on the reverse strand, counting down.
GAGCAAGCCAAATCTATCACCACTCTTAGAAGTGGTAAACAAATTGACAAATCTATTTCGATGAAGGCCGACAAGCCTAATGATCTGGTAAATTCTCAGGATGATGACGGATCTAACTTAGCCCCACAAGAAACGAAACGCGTTTACAAGCCCGTAGCACCATTCTCTTCTAGATCGGTTGCTCCAAAATCGCTCCCAAACTCTCATGACATTTTAGAGATTCTCAGACAAGTCAAGATCAACATTCCATTGCTTGATGCCATCAAACAAATCCCATCTTATGCCAAGTTTCTAAGGGACTTATGCACAACTAAACACAAATATAATGTGCAGTGAAAGGCCTTCTTAAATGAGCAAGCGAGTGCCATTCTCACTCAAAATACCCCCCCTCCCCCAAAATTCAAAGATCCCGGTAGTCCCATAATCTCATGTATCATTGGAGACTACCAGATTGAGCATGCATTGCTAGACTTGGGGGCAAGCATTGCTCCCGTACTCGGTATATGAGCAAATGGGTTTTGGTGAATTAAAACCCACCAAAACTACATTGTAACTCTCAGATAGATCCATTCGTGTACCGAGAGGGATAGTTGAGGATGTGCTAGTCCAAGTTGATAAATTTTACTACCCGGTAGATTTCATCGTCTTGGACACACAACCGGTTATGGATGCTAGCACCCAAATACCAGTGATTCTAGGCCGCCCCTTCCTTGTTACATCAAACACAATTATAAATTGTTAGAATGGGTTAATGCAATTGTCCTTTGGAAACATGACGTTGGAGGTTAATGTGTTCCATTTGGGCAAAAGGCATAGGGATGATGATAATGTCCATGAGGTTGATATGATTGAATCAATCATGGAAGAGGAGTTCGCTTTAAATCAAAATTTTGATCCTCTAGATATTATTAACTTCGATCCTTTTGAGGATTGGGATGACAATGATGGCCCCCATGAGGTAACATGATAGAATCTATGGAAGAAGGGGAGTTTTTCCAACAAGATCTACCTGGAAGCTTAAGGACATGTTTGACACAATCCAAGGATGAATTCAACTCTAATGAGATCTTGGAAGTGTCAATTTCTAAAAATTTACTTGACAAGTCACCAAATTCTGATTTACATAAATTTGTTTTGCAAGAATTGAAAGAATTTGTGCTTGACTTGCCTATAGAGAGGCCAATTTCTGAAAGTGTAGAAGTTGAGGACCCACTCCAACCTACACAAAATTCTGAGAAGGAGGAAGATGTAAAGGGTCCAAATATGAAAACTTCCTCTCCTGAGGTCTCCTACACACTCGAGGAGTGCTTAACTTACTTTGAAGATTGGGATGATCCCATGATTCAGGACAAAGTGCATGCCTTGAAGGAGACCCCTCCGGTGCCTAAAAAGTTTCCTTCCACAGAGTGCCAAGCTGAAAAATCGATTGTGGAAGCACCGGTAACAAATGATTATGTGGAGACCATCCCAATGTTTGAGGATGAAGCAATTGAAGTCTACACATCTCATTGGTTTGTTCAAACCGAAGAACACTTCTGGGATGACCCATACTTAGGTGATTTTTGCCCAGATAAGATGGAAAGGAGATCCATATTCAATGACTTCCAACCAACGCAATTCTCCTTTCCTAGTACGATTTTCAATGGGTTAGAATGATTAACGTCATCAATGTACTTTCCAAAGCAGGATGGTGGATAGTTCCACTGAATAATTTGTTACAACTTTATCCTTTTGGATGTTATAATGATAATCGATCTTCTAGTCTGATGGCGATCCTGTTTCTAAAAGGACAGGTTAGGTATCTTTTATTGCTTTATGTAGATTAGGTTTAGTTTTATTTTATTTTAGTTCTACTACTTTAATAGATTTAGTTGTCGGAGTTGCAGACTTCCATGATCGACTCTCTCAAGTATTATTCTTCTCACTCTCTTGTATTTTACCATTGTTCTCATGTTCATGCTCATTGCATATCTTCTTACATTAAGGACAATGTAATATTTGGTTAGGGAGTGAGATGAGATTCTTCATCTAGCAGTTTGTAACATTTCGAGCTTCATATATGCAATTTTTTTAATTTTCTGAAAATTCAAAACTCGTTTTGAAAACCTTGTTTCTATGCACTCGGGATGATAAGGTATAAGAAAAGGAGATATGAAGTGATGAATGTTGCAAGTCTTGAATTACTCCTAATATAATGGTTTTATATGTGAATTCCCCTATTTATGTGATCGATAGAAAATTTGAACACTTTTACACCTAGTTCACATTACACGATTTTCAAGAGTTGAAAGGATTGTGTGATTTGTGGATTGGCTAGACTTAGATTTGAGGTGTTGAGGAACTAAGCCGGGGTACTTTGTCCATCCTTGTGCATGGGAAAATAACGAAAGATATGGATTTCTAAAAATCCTATCTAATGTAAAAGAAAAAAGGAAAAGGAAGGATGAAAGCATGGGAATGATGGAGAATATGGTGGAAAAATTTTGAAAAGCGCTACCTATTACCAACCGAGGGATAGTCTATCTGTAACCAAGGCCGAAAATGGGACGTAGTGTGAAAGCCGTCGACAGGACGGTAAGGCAAATTCCTGTCATAGGTTTGTTGTTGATCTGTACACCTTGAGATCTATAGTTTAGTTGATCCATGAAGAAGATGATCCTGTAAATTCATGAGATGAGCCATCACTATACACATTAGGTTGAATTTTGTTCAAAGTTCTTCTATTTATCAATCAATCAGCGGGAATTCTATATGAACACTTTTTATGTTTTGAGAGTTTAAAGTTGCAACCTCTATCACCTAGTTTCTCTAATGTTTGTACTTATATGTCTTGGAATGTATAGAAGCATGATTTCTGAAGGAGAGTGTGATTTTGAAAGATTAAACTTGTTTCACGCCTGTTTTGCTCGGGACTAGCAAAACACTGGTTGGGAGGTGTGTTGAGCTTCCAATTTATACATTTTCTAACCCATTACATCACATTACGTGCATGGTATGCATGCTTAAAAGACCCATCTAATGCTTGTTTTGTGTATATAGGAATGTACGTGAGAATTCATGAATTTGTTGCTAAAAGGGTCATTTGGAACCACATTGAAGACACTGAAAAGAAGCCTTGAAAAATCGCATCAGAAAGACCTAGATCGACCAGAAGAAAATAGAAAATCAGCATACATAACAGATGGCCACCGGGAGCTCGCCCATGTTCTGACCTGGCGCCCGAAATTGGGAAGAAATATGATGAACTTGCTACACCATTCTGGACTTGACCAGGCACCCTACCAACATCTGATCGAGTGCCCAATATGCAAAAGGGATTTTATAAAAAATGGACTGACTGAATTCAAGCATGGTCGGGCGCCCGACCACTACCTGACCGGGCGCCCGACCAGCATCCGACTGCCGATACAAGTGCATAAGTTTTTACGCAATCCGAGGCGGTTCGTGGTTTTTCCTATAAAAGGACACCTTGACATCCTTGCTAAGGTATCCTAGAAGAGTTCTAAGTTCGTGGGGAGCAAGGGAGATCATCGTGGAGCAACCGCAACTCCTCCATTTAGGATTTTTTTTTCTAGTTTTTCATGTTTTTGTGTAGTTTTTCTTTGAATTCTAGTTGAAACATGATAATGCTCGGCTAGAACCTCTTAGCTAAGGCTAAGAGGTGAAGCTTGTGAGTAGTTATCATGTTGGATTCGTTTTATTTCAAGTACTTTGCTTAAAGATTTTGATTTTTAAGTTCTGATTTGAATAAAAGTGATATTTTCTTTTATGTTTGATGAGAGTTCATATGCTTCTGACATGAGTTCCTTACAATTATCTGAGATTATCATGTTTGGATTGATTAGATTCGAATTGTAGTACCCTAGAGCGTACCATAGTCCATTGGAATGGTCGTTACTTCAAAGGCTACATATTCGACTTTTATGGGCTTCATTAGAACTAGAACATTGTTCTTTAACTTGAGTAGAGATTGTTTGTATTTAAATGCCATATCCTCCAACTAGAAGAGAGATAGACCTTTAATTCTAGCTGTGTTATGCTTGGATGAATGAATTCACATGAGGGGTATCATAAGTGGATCCTCAAAAGCCTTAATTCCCTTTAATTACATATTTTCACAATTACTATTTTAAGTTAGTTTATAAACCTAAAATCCTTAATTCATTGAATTTGAAGTTGTTGGAACAACTTCAATTAGTTTACCTTATTCCCTGTGGATCGACCTCGGTCTTACCGAGATTTATTACTACATCGCAGCCTTGCACTTGAGGCGAGCGAACACAACTAGGATTCCACTTGTAGTAGTCCCATGTGAATTTACTCATCCAAGCATAACACAACTAGGCTTGAAGTTCTATCTCTCTTCCAGTTGGTAGATTTATCATTCAAAACTTAAATGAAAATTATAAGTATGTAGTTCTAATGAAGCATATAGAAGTCAACTATGTAGCCTTTGAAGTAACGACCATGCTAATGGACTATGGTATGCTTAGGAATTACTACAATTCTAATCTAATTAATCCAAATATGATAATCTTATAGAATTGCAAGGAACCCATGTCCGAAGCACATGAACTCTCATAAAACATCTAAAAATATCAACTTTTATTCAAACTAAACTTAAAAATCCAGACTTAAATAGAGTACTTGAATCAAAACGAATTCAACATGAAAACTAGCTACAAGCTTCACCTTTTAGCCTTAGCTAAGAGGTTCTAGCCGAGCATTGTCATACTATAACTAGAATTTAAAAGAAAAACTAAATAAAAACATGAAAACTAAAAAAACCCGAAGTCAACGAAGTTGCGAGCGCTCCACGTTGCTCTCCTTCACTTCCCACGACTTCCAATCTCTTCGAGGATGATTTTAAACGAGGCCTTAGGTGCCCTTTTATAGATTATATGCTCCACTGCCCTAGAAAGTTCTCGATTTATGCAGGAGTTACGCAGCACAAAAAATTTCGGAGCTTGTAGAACAAGCTCTATTACGCACTCAACCGGTTGAACGACCAGTCGTAAAACTCCAAAATCAGTCTAGTGAGGTTTCTGGAAAATTACTCCTGCTCTGTTGATTGCTCGACCAGTCGGACGACCTGGTCTGAATGATGGTCAACTGGTCGGACGACTCGTCGATTTTGAGTCTTTTTTATCCAGCAAGGTTTTGAGAAAATGGGTCTTTCTGTTGCATTTCTGACAGGTCGACGACCGATCTTGGCCCATGGCCGACCGATCAACTGACCGGTCAACAGTGCTATCTTTTCTGCACTCCTCTTCTTTCTTTCTTCTCTTTCTCCCTTGCTTCTTTCTTCCTTTGGCACTTAATCTTTTGATCTTCAATGGAAAGGCTTCTAAATGCTCTCTTTTAGCCATCAATTGGGTGAAGTCTCTCTCTCATTCCTACATTCACAAAACGTGCATTAGACGGGTCTTTTAAGCATGAAAACCATGCATATAATGTGATGTAATGTGTTAGAAAATGTATAAATTAGAGGCTCAACAAAAACATGTAAGATCATAACTTTGGACTTCCTAAGTATCCTATCACTAGATCAAAGTAAAACCAAAACTAGAGCTTCATTCAAACTTAAATCAATGAATTATTCTCATTGTTTAGATTTAAACAAAATAGATATATGAACTTTATAGATTAGTTCTAATTAAAAATAAAATATTCTATCTTATGAAGAACTCGAAGCATTCTCCGTATTTGAAGAATCTTAGGGTTTCCACAAATTAAAACCCATAAACTATTTTGATTAATCTAAAAAATTCGTAAGTATCTCATGTACATGACACAAGAGATCTAAGAATTCTCTAAAACTACTAATTTTATTCAAATTAATTTATGAATTATTCATCATTAAAACTAAAATTCACAATCCAAAAGAACTAGAAGATCATCAATCAATTAGAACTATCACCTCTTAGCCCTAGCTAAGAAACTAGCCTAGTGTTCGCTCACCTCAAGTGCAAGGCTGCGATGTAGTAATAATTCTCGGTAAAACCAAGGTCAATCCACAGGGAAAGAAGTAAACAATTCCAACTTCTCCAATAACTAGAATCCAAGAAGTAAAAAAAAAAACAGTTTTTAACATAAAACAGGAAAATCTGATATTTGGAAAGAACTAGAGCATCAAGGATCCACTTGTAGTAGTTCAATGCTAATTCATTCATCCAAGCACAACACAATTAGAATCAAAGTTTTATCTCTCATCTAATTGGAGGATATAACATTCAAGCTCAAACAGTCCCACTTAAATTTGAAAATTAAATTACTAGTTCTAATGAAGCATATAGAACTCAAACTTGTAGCCTTCGAAGTAACAGCCATGCCAAGAGACTATGGCATGCTTTGGGGTTACTACAATTCGCATCTAAACAAACCCATCATGGCAATCTCAGAGAATTGAAAGAAACTCATGTCCGGAGTACACAAACTCTCATAATTCATCTAAAAATACAAAATTTATTCAAACTAGAAGTTAAAAATCCAAAATTAAGAAAAGAGGACTTGAAATAAAAGAATTAAAGCATTGAAACCAACTACAAATTTCACCTCTAGCTCTAGCTAAGAGGTTAACTAAGAAAAAATATATTAAAAGTAGAACTAGAACTAAGAAAAGGAGAAAAACTAGCTGTAGGAGGCTAGGTAGCCTCCTAGGACTTGAACTCCTTGCTTCTCACGTCCTTGACTGCTTTAGAATAGAAGAGAGCACCTCCTTTTATAATACAGCAAGAGTACCGCAACATAACAGATTTTGTTTTGCTTCGTACGACTTAACCAATAATCAGATTGCCTTCAAATTTGAATTGTAATTTTTTTGAAACTTGATCTTCCTCATAGATGGTTTAGATTTCCAAGATTATCTTATGAATGGGCTCACCAATTAGATCAGCGACCGCCTCTCAAAATCGCGCAATTCGGATATCTCCAGAACCAGTCATCTTGCTTTCAACGCTACGGAGTGTACAGAAGTCGAATTGATATCAAATTTGGAACATTAGTAGAAACCTTCCTCCTCTAGATGATAGATAACTTATATTTTACAAATCAATTTCAGAATTAGGTACGAAAATTAGAACACTTAGGCCTTTTATAAAATCTGCGTAGTTGAATCTTTCTGGATGGTCCATCTTTCTTCAACCGGTACGATCAAACCACACATCCTTTGACCTGAAACTTTGTGGTTATTCATATATGGATGTGGTCTAGAAGATGACTAAATTAAATTTTTTATATCATCAATGATGGGCCACCTGGACCATTCCAGTGTTGAGTAGCGAAATTTGAAAACCTTCTGGACAGTTCATATTGTTTTGGCCGCCACGGTCAATCTGTAACTCCAATTGACACAAAACCACTTGGGTTATTTTGGCGTCGAGCTCCTCTTCGACATGGACATGTTGGATTTCCAAATGTCATCAAGATAAGCCCTAAAAATTGGGCCAAAAAATAAAAAAGGGACTGCCTGTATTTAAAATCTGCTTTAGAAAGTGCATGGCCGACCTGTCATCCGACCGGACGGTCGTCCAGGCTCTAAATTGTGACTTTTTCACACTGTTCTTCCTCCATTGCATTGCATCTTTCCTCCATCTCTTATCCTTTATTTCTTTGATCTTCAAGGCATACAAAGTGACTATTTTAACTTGAATTGGTGAAGTCTCCCTCTCATTCCTACAATCACAAAAACATGTATTAAATTAGTCTTTAAACATGAAAACCATGCATAATGTGATGATGAAAGGGGTTAGAATATGTAATATTCATGGTTCAACACCTAGCATAGCTAAGAAAAATAGAAAAAACTAAGTACTAAAATAAAAGAAGAAGAAAAACAAGAAAAGGAAGGCCCAGAGCTTCCTTGTTCTTGAACTCCTTGCTCCCCACATCCCTGGATAGCTTTAGGACAAGTGGGGAAGTCCTTATATAAAGATTTAAACCACCTTCAAAGAATCCTAAATCAATTTGAAAACATCTTACGCAATTTTGTAAAATCGTAGAAAATCATCTCCTCTTTGTTGATAAGATCGAGGGTTTTATCGATAGGATCGACGGACCTTCGACAGGATCGATAGTTTTGTCGATAGGATCGATAAAGGGTCCAAGTTTGTCCAGCAAGAATATCTTATTTTTCATGTTTTCGTTGATAGGATCAATGGTTCCGTCAATAGGATCAACAAATACTCCAAGAAACTACCAAACTGCCCAATTTTATCAATATGATCGATCTTCTATCGATAAAATCAAAAGCCTAGTCGATAGGATCGATGGTTTCATCGATAGGATTAACAGAGAAGTTCAGCAGCACTGCAGGGTCATTTACCGAACTCTCTGCATCTTTACTTTTCTGGCCCCGTAGCTCTGCACTTTGACTTTTTTGGACAATTTAGGTCTTTTGACTTGATTTCTTCAAGGCTTTTTCTTCACTTTTTAAGCTTTATTTCTTTTGGGTTTTAAATCATATTTATTGGCTTAAATTTCATCAGGTTTCTCTCAAATCACATATAACACAAAAACAAACTTAATTAGTCTAAATTAATTGTGAATTGAAAGTAAAACAATGTGAATTAGGGAAAATATGTAATATGTAAGCATTCAACAACCTCATAGTACCATTTCCCATATATATAATGAAATGCTCACTTGCGCACCTTCTTAGGTGAGCACCTATGTACACCTTCGCACACATGTCATGGGCACAAAATTCGATCGGTCCACATGATATGGCACCCCATAAAACCCTCAAGGCCTAACTTTCAACCTAATCCAAAACTCTAATGGGCCATGGAAAATGGAAACAAATTCCTCCCTTGATTTGCATCTCTCTTTGATATGGCCCACTAGAGTTTTGGATCAGGCTGAAAGTTGGGCCCCGAGGGTTTCATGGGGTGCCGCATCTCGTAGGCTGATCGGATTTTCTACCCATGACACGTGTGCAAAGGTGCAGGGTTCATTGGGTGCTGCATCTCGTAGATCGATCGGATTTTGTGCCCATGACACATGTGCAAAGGTGTGCATAGGTGCTCACCTAAGAAGGTGCACAGGTGAGCATGTATATATATATATATATATATAGAGAGAGAGAGAGAGAGAGAGAGAGAGAGAGAGAGGAATGCTCACCTATGCACTAGTTCTCACGAGAAATTGTGAGCACTTTTTCAGGTCTCATCACATATGATATGGGCTGTTCGTTAACTGAGATAATTCGATCGTAGTGATAATTCGATCGTGAGACCGAGATTGTCCTCAGAGATTGTCGTAACAACTCTAAATCATGCAACTAAGATTATCTAAATTCAGATTTGAAATAAAAGATGGATTTTTAAAACATAAAACTATCTGCTTTTAAACTAAATTAGGAAACTAAACACTAGAGCGCCAATGATCCACTTATAATCATTCAGAATATCAATTCAACCATTCAAGCCAATAACTCAATTAGAATTGAAGTCCTATCCCTATCCAATCGTAATATGGAGCAATTAAATCATCATAACATATTTAACATGGATGAATCATTTATCGATATAGTTCCCTCATAATAAACTAAGGCATTGAGAGTATTCAATCACACATGCCAATCCTTCAGAAAACAAGTTAAATCACATTCATGGTTCTTCCTCGAATCCTGTCACTAGACTTGATTTAGAATCATGAATTAAACTTCAATCAAACCAATATCAACTCATAAAACATCTATCTTAGATCAAATCAAAAGATATGAACTTTTTGTACTTTAGTTCTATACAAGCAATTAGAAAACTTAGTTTGTAAGATCACATAGCATCCACCACATTATGATGAATCTAAGATCTCTACAACTCAAAATTCTATCAACAACACCCCATTGATCAATCTCAGCAAATCAAAACATCTCATGTAAACACATCATAAGAGATAGAAGATTAAACTAAAAGTACAAACTTTATTTCAAACTAAAACTAGAATTGTTCATCATTAAATCCTAAAATACTTGAATTAAATCAAACTAAGCATTACAAACAACTATAAGCGTTATCTCTTAGCCTAGCTAAGAGGTTTAGCTAACCATGAAGAAGGTTAAACTAAAACTCAAAAGAAAAACTATTAAAAACATAAATTAAAACTAGAAAATTTTTATAAAATGGAGTTATAGAAGCTTCACGATGATCCTCTCCACCTCTAGCGATTGCAGAACTCTTCTAGGATGCCTTGAGAAGAGTTTTGAGGTGTCCTTTTATAGAAAAAATTGCGCACCACCTCAGAATCTTCTAGATTTTGCATAACTGTAGACAGTTTCAATTGATACTTCGATCGATCGAAAATGTTTCGATTGATACTTCGATCGATTGAAGTTAGTTTCGATTAATCGGAAGTTCTATCTAGGGAATGCAAAAATTTTTAGTCCTTGAAATTTTGGTTTTCCAATTGATCGGAATTGAGTTTCGATTGATTGAAAATTTTGTCCAGCAATATTTCAGGGTCATTTTCTAACTTTTTGCATCTTACTTTTCTAGCCCTGCAACTCTGCAATTTGATTTTTCTGGCCATTCCAAGTCGTTAACTTGATTTCTCTAAGGCCTTTTCTTCACTGCTTTGGCTCATCAAAGCTTGGTTTCCTAATCGCTCTAAATCCTTTAAATTAACATTAAATCCATAACATCTCTCTTTTACTTATAAACACAAAAATAAGCATAAGTCATTAACTTTAACAACTTAAACTATGCAATTATACTAGGAATTGGGGTTCAGATATGCACAATTCATGGCTCAATTGAGTCCAAAATTAGAGCCATCCATGTGATGTTGTTAGTGCTATTTTCTGTGACATACTAGTGCACCTTGTTTGTCAATCACTTAGGTCAGTAAGTCTAGAGTCGATTAAGCTTAATGAAGACGAAGACCAAAGACTCAAGTAGCCCTGCTGCATCAAGGAAGAAGAAACAGGTAAAAGTGATGCCTTGGTGTGCCTTAATGTTCGCTTCCCCAAGTGTAGGGTTACGATGTAGTAATAATCTCGGTAAGACCGAGGTCGATCCACAGGGACTATGTAGGATCTCACAAATTCATCCACAAGTGTCTATTGAAGTCTACTAATCAGATTGTTGTATAAAGTTGATGTGAGTAACAAAAACTGAATTAAATCGAGAGTAATTAATTATAAGAAGGTACTAGGGTTTCAAGGATCCACTTATAGCAATCCTTGATGTTCAATCCGCTGTGGTTTCTTATTCTCTCAACTAGAATTGACATTCCTGTCTGTCTAGTCGGATGATAGAACTGTTAAACCAAACAGTCTGTAATATGTAAGTTCTATGCATAAGATTCACTCAATCTAGGCTGAGCTGAGCATGCTCAATTGCATAGGTCATTCCCCTTTCCTATAGGTCCAATTCTCAATCATAACCATCCCCAAGTCCTCTCACAAGACAAGGCTAGATTAGGATTTGAACTAGATTCAAATCACCAGCACAGTCCTTACATATTCCAGAAAATCAACGAAAATAGAACTTTGGCCTGAAGTCCCTTTATGAAGAACTTAGTACTAGAGCGCACTCCGATTCCTCGGATCATACAGGTCTATACCGTTGCAAACAAATTAAGAAGATAAGTAATTCATCCAAACATCCATGAGTCATCACAAGACTAAGAAAAATTACTTAAAAACTTGTATAAACTTCAAACCTTAGTTCATAATCATGAATTCCAAACTAAAACCACTTAACTACGAATTAAAACATCTTGGATTCACTACAAGCTTCACCTCTTAGCCCTAGCTAAGAGGTTTAGCTGCTCATGATCCAAGGAAACATGAAACAACTACAAAAAGCATGAAAACAGTAAAGCAAACCAAAAGGAGTTGTGAAACTCCAATCTTCACTTCCACAGCCTCCAACCTCGCTTGAACCCTTCTAGGATGCCCTAGGAACGATCCCTAGGTGTCCTCTTATAGTCTGGAGGCTCCACAACTGTCGGAAGAATCGGAAATTTGTGTAACACTTACGCAGCGCAGAGAATTTCGAGAAGAAATTAGAAAGTTCTAACTCAGTACGCATAGCCGACCGGTCATGACCGGTCGGCCTCAAGTGAAAAATACTCCAGCAAGCACATCCGACCGGTCAAGACCGGTCGGACGTGTATATTAATATTCCAGCAACCCTGTTCGACCGGTCATGACCGGTCGGACGTCTTCAATAGACCTCCAGCAACTGTAGCCGACCGGTCAAGACCGGTCGGTCACCTTTATTTGTTCTTCAGTACCATGGCTGACCGGTCGCTGACAGGTCTGGCTTCCTTGGCCGACCGGTCATGACCGGTCGGCAGTCTTCATACTTCTTCATTTCTTCCTTTTCTTTCTTTCCTTGCTTCTTTCTTTCGCTTTCTCTCTTCTTTTCTTCTTTGGTCCTCAAGTAATTGGTCCTTAAGTAATCTCCGTTAGAATGATCCCAAGTGAGCTCTTTATGTCTTCAATTGAGTAGAGTCCACCCTCAATCCTGTAGTCACAAAACATGCATTGAATTAGCTTACAAACCATATAAACCTTGCACAATGAGTGATGAATTGGGGTTAGAATATGCACAATTAAGAGCTCAACACACCCCCCAACCAGCATTTTGCTAGTCCCGAGCAAAACATGCGTGAAGCTAATCTCATTCTTCAAAACTCAACTCTCTTTCAGAAAGCATCCTTCTATACATTCCAAGGTTCATAAGTGTAAGATTCAGAAAGATTAGGTGTCAAAGGTTGGAACCGTAAATCCTCAAGACATAATAGGCATTCATATGAGATTCCCACTGATTGGTTGATAAATAGAGGGACTTGAACAAATCCAACCTAGTGTGGATAGTGAAAATTTATTCCACGAGTTTCTAGGATTACCTTCTTCATAGATCAACTAGACTATAGAACTCAAGGTACATAGAGCCACATCAAGCCAATGACAGGAATTTGCCTTACCGTTCTTCCGACGACTTTCACACTACGTCCCATTTCCGGCTTTGGTTACGGGTAGACCATCCCCCAGTTGGTAGTAGGTAGCCCTAATCGGAATTTTCCACCATTTTTCCACATTCCCAATTTCATCCTTCCTTTTCCTTTTAAATTAGATAGGATTTTTAAAAATCCATATCTTTCATTATTTTCCCATGGACAAGGATGGACAAAGTACCCCGGCCTGATTTCTCAATACCTTAATTCAAAGTCTAGCTAATCCATAAATCACATAATCCCTTCAACTCATGAAAATCGTGTAATGTGAGCTAGGTGTAAAAGTGCTCAGATTTTCTATCAATCACAAAATAGGGGAGTTCGCATATAAAAACCATTATGCTATGAGGAATTCCAGACATCCAGCCTTATACACTTCATATCTCCTCCTCTTATGCTCATATCAACTCGAATGCATAGAACCGGTGTTTTCCAAAAGAGTTTCAATTTTTGAAAAAATTGAAAAAATTTCCACATAATTGCTTGAGATGTTGCAAAATGCTGGATTCATCCAAGCGGTCCTACACCCCCCAACCAAATCTTGCATTGTCCTCAATGTAAAAGATGCGCAATGAGCAAAACATGAGAGCAATTTGAAAATAAAAGGGAGTGAGGAATGATATTACCTGAGAGAGTGAACATTGGAAATCTTCCTCCTTTTAACAAACCTATGAAAACGAAAACAAAAGCAGTAAAATCCTAATCCTAACTACTCTATACCTCCCTTAGACTAAGGAGATCAATCATCCTGATACACAGGATCATTCAGGGGTATGGACATACCTTCTGACGGGAATTTCTCAAAGAACGGCTTTAATCGCTGCCCATTCGTTTTAAAAATGTTGCCGTTCCTCGGATTCAACAGCTTGACGGTCCCATATGGATAGACAGTTTGCACAATATAGGGACCGGTCCATCGAGATTTCAATTTTCCCGGAAATAGATGTAAGTGAGAATTATACATGAGGACTTTTTGATTTATCGTGAATGTTTTGCGAAGAATATTCTTATCATGGAATATCTTCGTCTTGTCCTTGTAAATTCTCGCATTCTCATAAGCGTCATTCCGGATTTCTGCAAGTTCATTCAATTGTAGTTTGCGTAACGAGATTGCCTTGTCAGAATTGAAATTCATCTTCTTAATAGCCCAATATGCCATATGTTCCAACTCCACAGGTAAGTGACAAGCCTTCCCATAGACAAGTCTATAGGGAGACATTCCAATAGGGGTTTTAAAGGCAGTACGGTAAGCCCAAAGCGCATTGGTAAGTCGAAGTGACCAATCCTTGCGATCGGGATTCACCGTTTTCTCCAAAATGTGTTTAATCTCCCTATTGGATAGCTCAGCTTGTCCACTAGTTTGTGGGTGATAGGGAGTGCTCACTTTGTGTGTAACGCCATATTTCTTCATTAAGGCTGCAAAAGGGCGATTGCAAAAGTGAGACCCTCCATCACTTATGATGACTCGAGGCGTTCCAAATCGGGAAAGAATGTTTTCTTTTAAAAATCGAATGACCGTTTTATGGTCATTATTCCGGCAAGGAATGGCCTCGACCCATTTGGAAACATAATCAACAGCAAGTAAGATGTATAAATTTCCAAAAGAAGATGGGAATGGGCCCATGAAATCGATGCCCCAACAATAAAAAATTTTGATAATTAAGATGGGATTGAGTGGCATCATATTTCTACGGGAGATTCCTCCTAGTTTCTGACAAGGTTCACATGCTTTGCAAAACTCATGTGTGTCTTTGAACATGGTGGGCCAATAAAACCCACATTGCAGAATTTTCGCTGTGGTCTTTTTGGCCGAAAAGTGACCACCACATGCTTGAGAATGACAGAAGGAGATGATACTTTGTTGCTCATCATCTGGGACACATCTCCTTATGATTTGATCGGGACAGTACTTGAATAAGTATGGGTCGTCCCATAGAAATTTCCGCACCTCCGTGAAGAATTTATCCTTATCTTGTTTTTTCCAATATGTAGGAATTGCACCTGTAGCAAGATAGTTAGCAATGTCTGCATACCATGGCAATTGGGAAACAGCAAAAAGTTGTTCATCAGGAAACATGTCATTGACTGCAGTCATTTCAGGGGAATCAGTGAGGACAAGTCGAGAGAGGTGGTCGGCTACTACATTTTCTACTCCTTTCTTATCACGTATTTCTATGTCGAATTCTTGGAGTAGGAGGATCCATCTTAATAACCGTGATTTATCATCCTTCTTAGAAAGCAGATACTTAAGCGTGGCATGGTCAGTGAATATAATGATCTTGGATCCAATCAAGTAGGATCTAAACTTCTCCAAAGCAAAAACTAGGGCTAAAAGTTCCTTTTCAGTGGTAGTGTAGTTTGCCTGGGCTGAGTTTTGGGTTCTACTTGCATAGTAGATGACACATGGCTTTTTATCTTTTCTTTGGGCTAACACGGCCCCAATAGCATAGTCGCTAGCATCGCACATAATCTCAAAAGGAAGGCTCCAATCAGGTGGTTCCATTATTGGGGCACATGTCAACATACCTTTAAGGGTGTTAAAGGCCTTTTGACATTCTTCATTCCACTCGAATGAATTTTCCTTTAGAAGTAGGTTACATAAAGGGCGAGAGAGTGAACTGAAGTCCTTTATGAACCTTCTGTAGAATCCTGCGTGTCCTAAAAAGGACCGCACATCTCGTATGCTTTTAGGTGGTGGAAGGATAGATATAAGATCAAGTTTCGCTTTGCCCACCTCAATTCCATTTTGTGAAACGATGTGACCAAGTACAATTCCTTTTTGAACCATGAAGTGACACTTTTCCCAATTGAGCACTAGGTTCTTCTCTTCACATCTTTTTAGCACAGATTTGAAGTGCTCAAGGCACTCATCAAAGCTACAACCGAATACGAAAAAATCATCCATGAAGACTTCGAGAATGGTCCCCACCATGTCAGAAAAGATGCTCATCATACAACGCTGAAAGGTGGCAGGGGCATTACATAGTCCAAACGGCATCCGTCGATAGGCGAAAGTGCCGAATGGACATGTGAATGTAGTCTTTTCTTGGTCTTCACGGGCAATTTCTATTTGGTTGTACCCTAAATAGCCATCAAGGAAGCAAAAGTGGGAATGACCCGCCAACCGTTCTAAAATCTGATCAACAAATGGTAGGGGGAAGTGGTCTTTCCTCGTGACAGTGTTTAGCTTCCTGTAGTCAATGCACATTCTCCAACCAGTAGTGACTCTAGTTGGCACGAGTTCGTTATTGGCATTGGCTACGATGGTTATTCCGGATTTCTTAGGCACCACTTGGGTTGGGCTCACCCATTGGCTATCAGATATTGGGTAAATGATACCTACATCCAATAGTTTCACCACTTCGGCCTTAACTGCATCCTTCATGTTTGGATTTAGTCGCCTTTGTGGTTGCCGGGATGATTTTGCATTTTCCTCAAGGTGTATGCGGTGAGTACAAATCAGTGGGTCTATGCCTTTGAGATCCGCAATTGACCATCCAATGGCACTCTTGTGCTCTAATAGAGTGGCTATTAGCCTACTCTCTTGTTCCTCATCCAAGTGGGAAGAAATCACCACTGGATATGTCTCATCTCGACCTAAATAAACATACTTTAGCTCACTTGGCAATGGTTTGAGGTCGAGTTTTGGTGCCTTGATGTTGGATGGGAGGGCCTTGTTCTCATTTACAGGCAAAGGTTCAATTGGGGCCCTCCATCTTTTATTCTCAAGCACCAGCATCACATCTAGAATGGCATCCATCTCTTATATTGTGTAATCATTTGTCTCATGAGAATGGGCCATACATGCCTCCAAAGGGTTGGAAAATAGTGATAAGGGGACTGTATCCTCCACGAATGATTCCATCATGTTTAATTCGTGGACATCATCATCAACTTCCCGTGGTTGTTTGCATAGCTCAAATATGTTAAGCTCAAGGGTCATATTTCCAAAGGACATTTGTACAAGTCCATTTCTACAATTGATAATGGCATTTGAGGTAGCTAGAAATGGTCGTCCAAGTATGACGGGAATTTGAGTACCGGTGCCTATCACGGGATGTGTGTCCAAGACAATAAAATCTACTGGGTAATAGAATTTATCAACTTGGACTAGGACATCCTCTACCATTCCTCTCGGTATCCGGATGGATCTATCAGCAAGTTGGATTGTGGTTTTGGTGGGTTTCAATTCACCTAACCCGAGTTGTTCGTAGACCGAGTATGGAATGAGATTCACACTTGCCCTCAAGTCGAGTAGGGCTTGTTTAATCTGGTAGTCTCCTATGATGCATGAGATGGTTGGACTACCTGGATCCTTGTATTTTTGGGGCACCTCTTGTTTGATGATGGCGCTCAAATTCTCAGCCAAAAGCACTTTGTTGTGAACGTTATGTTTCCTTTTGATTGTACATAATTCCTTTAAAAATTTGGCGTAAGATGGTATCTGTTTTATTGCATCCAACAGCGGGATGTTGATCTTCACCTGCTTAAAAACTTCCAGAATCTCCAGATTTTTATCTAAAGGTTTTGGTGAAATCAACCTTTGTGGAAATGGGGCAACCGGCTTGTATTGCCTTTCCGGTTCTTTCTCTTGTGGACTATTGTCTGGGCTATCATCCTCTTTGGGAATTTTCGGATCCTTAGGCTTTGGGGCCTTCACCGGATTAGATTTGTCAATTTCTTTCCCACTTCTCAAAGTGGTGATAGCCTGGACATGTTCCGTATGGTGGGAGGATGAGCTTGCATCTTGTATCTCATACTGGGTCCTTGGATTAGGAAGAGGTTGAGTAGGAAGTGTGCCCTTCTCTCTACCACTAAGGTGAGCTTCAACTCTAGCCAGAGATGTTTTCAATTCATTAATGGCTTGATTTGAATTTTGATTGAATTTCAATTGCTCTTGCATGAACCCATCTATTTTTAGAGAATTTGTCTTGTTATACTCATTCTGGACCGATACGAGTGCACCCAACATCTCTTCTAGTGATACTTTTGGAGTGTTGTTTGCATTTGCAGTGGGTCCATTCCTCCAACTGAAGTTGGGATGGTTCTTCCAATTAGGATTATACGTGTTTGAGTTTGGAGCACCATATTGCTGTTGATAACTGTTTATGGCATTTGTTTATTCTTGTAAGATGCCTTGGACTGCTGAAATTGTGGGACAATCTGGTGTAGCATGTTGATTTCCAGCACAAATTCCACAAACAGTTTCAACCTCAGTGGAGTTGATTGTTTCTCCTTTCCTTAATTCCATGGCTTCGACCTTTCTTGTAAGGCTAGCCAACCGTGCACTTATGCTATCTTCTTCTGATAAGACATACATTCCTCCCTTTTCTTTTTGTTGGCCAGTCTTGGAATTTGTTGGTTTAGATGTGTCCCAAGATTGTGCACTTTCAGCCAATTCTTCCAGATAATCCCATGCTTCATCAGCTTCCTTATTCATGAACTCCCCATTACACATCATCTCTATAAATTGGCGCATGGATGGAATCAGTCCTTCATAGAAAAAACTTATAATCCGCCAAATTTCATAGCCATGATGTGGGCATGCGTTTAATAGGTCCTTGAACCTCTCCCAACATTGGGAAAAGGTTTCATCTTCCTTTTGGGCAAAGTTCATGATAAGGCGCTTAAGCATGTTTGTTTTGTGAGTAGGGAAGAATTTTTTTATAAATTCTCTGTGCATATCATTCCATGACCCAATTGATCTTGGCCTCAATGCATAAAGCCAACCCTTGGCTTTATCCTTAAGAGTGAAAGGGAAGAATTTAAGTCTTACTACATCTTCAGTCACATTTGCAAAGTGCATGGTGGTGATTACTTCATCAAACTCCCTAAGGTGTTGATAGGCACTTTCACTGTCTAGACCATGGAATTTAGGGAGAAGATTGATCACTCCCGGTTTCAAATCCACGTTCCCTGCATTTAGTGGAAATACTATGCATGAGGGAGTGCTCGTTCTTGCAGGTTGCAAGAAATCACGTAAAGTCCTTGGTCGGGGAACATCCTCAACCACATTCTCCCCAGTTTCAGTTTGATTTTGGTTCGGGTTAGGTTGATTTGCAGCCATATTTTCAGATAAAAATGGAGAATCTAGCTGTCTCCTAGCACGTGGCTCTCTATCAATTCCTTCTACTATCCCCCTTTCACTTATGAGTCGGTTATTGGAATCCCGAGCCCAATGTGGCATGCGAAACCAAAAATAAGAAACAAAAAGAAAGAAGAATTCTTCCTCCCTTTTCTTTACTCTTCTCTAAGACCGAAGCACAAAGTGTCTTGCAATGGCTAGGCCAGAAGCAAGGATAGAGACCGATTTCTCCTGGTCAATAGGGGTTCAGAGAACTCCCCACCCACTCTTTGAATCTTTTGAGAAAAAATGCAGAAAAAGGAAAAAGAGGAGTAGAGATGAGAAAAGAAATCTCTGAGCACAAGGTGATCCAAGGCGGCTGAGCCGACCAATAGGAATCCAGGTGGCAAAACGGCCGACCTTTTAGAGATCCAAAAGGAATCTCCACCCACTCTACAAGAGATGAATAGGAATGAATAGGAGAAGGAGAAGAGTAAGGTTTAGAAAGATAGAACCTGATTCGCACTTGAAACTCTTGTATCTTCTTCAGCTTCCTAGAAATCCCTGAAAAGAAAAAAAAATCAAATAAATAAACTAAGTTAGTTCTAAAAATCTAAAAAAAAAATCCTAAATAGATACTAATTTCAGAAATTTGTGAAAACCGTCAAGGTCCCCGGCAACGGCGCCAAAAACTTGTTCGCTTCCCCAAGTGTAGGGTTGCGATGTAGTAATAATCTCGGTAAGACCGAGGTCGATCCACAGGGACTATGTAGGATCTCACAAATTCATCCACAAGTGTCTATTGAAGTCTACTAATCAGATTGTTGTATAAAGTTGATGTGAGTAACAAAAACTGAATTAAATCGAGAGTAATTAATTATAAGAAGGTACTAGGGTTTCAAGGATCCACTTGTAGCAATCCTTGATGTTCAATCCGCTGTGGTTTCTTATTCTCTCAACTAGAATTGACATTCCTGTCTGTCTAGTCGGATGATAGAACTGTTAAACCAAACAGTCTGTAATATGTAAGCTCTATGCATAAGATTCACTCAATCTAGGCTGAGCTGAGCATGCTCAATTGCATAGGTCATTCCCCTTTCCTATAGGTCCAGTTCTCAATCATAACCATCCCCAAGTCCTCTCACAAGACAAGGCTAGATTAGGATTTGAACTAGATTCAAATCACCAGCACAGTCCTTACATATTCCAGAAAATCAACTAAAATAGAACTTTGGCCTGAAGTCCCTTTATGAAGAACTTAGTACTAGAGCGCACTCCGATTCCTCGGATCATACAGGTCTATACCGTTGCAAACAAATTAAGAAGATAAGTAATTCATCCAAACATCCATGAGTCATCACAAGACTAAGAAAAATTACTTAAAAACTTGTATAAACTTCAAACCTTAGTTCATAATCATGAATTCCAAACTAAAACCACTTAACTACGAATTAAAACATCTTGGATTCACTACAAGCTTCACCTCTTAGCCCTAGCTAAGAGGTTTAGCTGCTCATGATCCAAGGAAATATGAAACAACTACAAAAAGCATGAAAACAACAAAGCAAACCAAAAGGAGTTGTGAAACTCCAATCTTCACTTCCACAGCCTCCAACCTCGCTTGAACCCTTCTAGGATGCCCTAGGAACGATCCCTAGGTGTCCTCTTATAGTCTGGAGGCTCCACAACGTCGGAAGAATCGAAAATTTGTGTAACACTTACGCAGCGCAGAGAATTTCGGGAAGAAATTAGAAAGTTCTAACTCAGTACGCATGGCCGACCGGTCATGACCGGTCGGCCTCAAGTGAAAAATACTCCAGCAAGCACATCCGACCGGTCAAGACCGGTCGGACGTGTATATTAACATTCCAGCAACCCTGTCCGACCGGTCATGACCGGTCGGACGTCTTCAGTAGACCTCCAGCAGCTGTAGCCGACCGGTCAAGACCGGTCGGTCACCTTTATTTGTTCTTCAGTACCATGGCTGACCGGTCGCTGACCGGTCTGGCTTCCTTGGCCGACCGGTCATGACCGGTCGGCAGTCTTCATACTTCTTCATTTCTTCCTTTTCTTTCTTTCCTTACTTCTTTCTTTCGCTTTCTCTCTTCTTTTCTTCTTTGGTCCTCAAGTAATTGGTCCTTAAGTAATCTCCGTTAGAATGATCCCAAGTGAGCTCTTTATGTCTTCAATTGAGTAGAGTCCACCCTCAATCCTGTAGTCACAAAACATGCATTGAATTAGCTTACAAACCATATAAACCTTGCACAATGAGTGATGAATTGGGGTTAGAATATGCACAATTAAGAGCTCAACACTTAACCTTGACCAAAACTAAACCCTTAACTTCTTGATGACCTTGACCATATTAGGAATACCCATAGTCATCATAGATTGGCCCTAAGTGCCCCAAAAGATCACCTAACTGTAGGCTAAGAGGTTGCATGTGCTGTGAGATCCAAACCCAAACCATTCAGCACACTGCATGGCCTGTCCGACCGGTCGTGACCGGTTGGCTGGACTGGTCTGACCGGTCAAGACCGGTTGGACTGGCTCCCAAACTGGACAGAACACTGCTATGTACACAGGCCATTGGGCTGACCGTCTTGATTGGTCGGGCAGACCCCCCCTCTTGACAGCGTGCTCAATATCTTAGATGGCCTTTGGTCGACCAGTCAGGACAGGTCGACAGTAGCCATTTTTTGCTCATTTTTAGTCCATTGCAAACCTTTTTATAAAGGGGTTTGGCTCATATTGAGGGGAGGAGGGATTTTGTGTTAAGTGAAGCCACCATTGTTGGAGACCATTTGAGGCTCATTCCCAACCTATGCAAGGCATCTTCCATGTGCTTTAACACAAGATTGGAGCATTCCAAGCTCATGAAGAAGATGACCTTCATTCCCTCTTGATCTCTAGAGTTTGGATCTTCCTTGATAGTCATATCCTTTTCCAAATCTCTAAGATGAGATCATTGTAGGTGAGCAACTCTAGGCAACCCATTCCTATTAGTTGTAGAGTTCTCAAACCTACCTTCTTATCACCTTGGGCATCTCAAAGGAATCACAAGCAAGTTGATTGATCAACTGTAGCTGAGGCATTGGCGACGCAACGACAACAAGATCGGGGGAGCAAGGGAAGCTGATTGAAGCACGGGAGAGCAGAGATCAACTAACCCAAGCCGGTGCTGAACAAAGGGCTCATCCGACAAGTAAGGTTGTCTTTATTGAGAGTCCATCCACTCAATTTCCTGTGAGAGTTGAGTGTAGAGTTTGTTTGTCAAACTCGAACTAGGGACATTGGTCGTTCCTTGGCTTGTTTGTTGGGCTAAAGACCAGGGGTTATTTGGCGCTCCTTGGCTCGTTTGCTGGGCCTAAACAAAGTCTCCAAGGGGGAGCCTCCGACACGAGAGTGAACGTGCATCAGGTTGAGAGTTAGCCTATGTCCAAAACTCCGTTTGGGTTAAGAGTTAGCCCTTTGTCCAAAACTCCAGTTATGGTTGAGAGGTGAACTGAAAAAACCTCCGTGTAATGGTTGAGAGGTGAACCTCATTTAAAACCTCCGATAGTGAATGCCGGTGTTGCTCAAAGGAGTTGAGTACTTCAACCGGGAGTGGAGTAAACCCAAAGTCAAACCACTATACATGCTTGGTTTGTGATTGATTGAGCACATTGTTATCTTAGCATTGAATGTTTAATTGTTAATTATGTATGCTTGATAAGAATGTATGCTAGACACTAAATAGGCACATCCACACACAAGATGTACTTTCACTAGTTGTGTAGACTTGAACTCATTGATCCATTCTCATAAGTCTACATAGGTTGCATAGATTAGGAGCTTGATTAGTTAAATCATTTGATAATCTATGCATGCTTAGACTAGATTGTTTATTGCTTAAACCATATGCTAGTCTTGTGATTGGACCCACTTAGGCTTGGAAGCCGAAGTGCTCTTGCTTACTTAGTTTAATTTGTTAAAATTGTGTAAGTAGGCGAAAAGAATTTTAAAAACGTCCTAATCCCCCCCCCCCCCCCAGGACTTAGCCATAATTCTAATTGCTCTTTAAGCTTCCGCACATATGAAGGTGTCATGTTAGACTACCAACGTAATTTCAGATGCAACACCCAAAAACCCCTATAACACTCTGAGATTTCAGCTCCTGTGGATTCAATAATAGGCCGAATTCCCAGGTATTAACTAAGACGTGTCAAGGGTGGAATCCTCGATATATCACTATTGTTTTGTATAGTTGAAATTTAATGACATTTATGCACAATGACGAAAGATAAACATGTGATTTAATGAAATTATAATCTACGTTATCATTATAAAGTTCTTGAAACTAAACCAAACAAATAATCAATTCTTATCTTCATTAAGAAAACTTATTAAAATTTTAAAATAAACAATAAATTATCCTAAAAATGCATATACAAATAAAATCTCCAATATGCCACCCAATTTCGTCATTCGTCGTTTGTGCCGCGAACCTTTGAACACTTCCTCGTAGTGCTCGCTTCACTTACTGGATCTTCACCTGGATTATTTGAGATGTGGTTGGATAATGTTAAATGCTATCATAGTGGGGAATATCCCTCCAAGACAATCATGAAAATAATAACATAAAGATAGCGCGAGCATGATAATTATAATCGACCAAAACATCCAAGAGAGATTTTATTAATGCAATGCATGATATTAATGCGCTGGTTAAGGCACGCTGGCTAGAAATTATAATACATGAAGCGGAAAACTCCCTATTACGACTTCATGCTAGCTACTAGTCACTAGAGGTTTCTGGGACACACAAGCCCAAAGTTTTGCCCGACCACGAGAGAAACGGGAAGCTCATAGCCTAAATCTACATGCGAAGTGTACGGGATAAGTAGGACGCACTAGCCTATTGCCAATTCTGTTCACCCACATCGAGCTAAGTGAATGTGTTAAATCAATTTCACATTTAGTTAAGTATTTTCACATCCAACCATATTAAAAGAATTCAGTGGTCATGTGGACGCTCGCTTTTTCACACTTCCACCCTCCTTTTGAAAAGGGGTTGCGTGAATCGTCGTTGCCACTAGCTCGCCTCTTTCTTTTGTCAACACTAGCTCGCCTCTTTTTCACACTTCCACCCTCCTTTTCGTGTTGTTGTTGGGTTAAACTAAATATGTTTGGATAGATGACAAAAGATCAGAGTAGCCACTAGGCAGTTACTTCGAATCTACAGTCGGCTGTTCACTTCCCCAAGTGTAGGGTTGCGATGTAGTAATAAACTCGGTAATACCGAGGTCGATCCACAGGGACTTATGTAGGATGTCACAAACTCATCCACAAGTTTCTATTGAAGCTAACAATCAAAGTTTGAATAGAATGTGTGTGATTAACAGTTTAAGCTAAATTGAATGTAAACAATTATAAGGAGGCACTAGGAGTTCGAGGATCCACTTGGAGCAATCCTCGATGTTCAATCCGCTGTGGTTTCCCATTCTCTCAACTAGAATCACCAGTCAGGTCTATCTAGTCGGATGATAGAACTGTTAAACCAGAAGTCTGTGATATGTAAGTTCTGTGCATAAAGTTCACTCAACTCTAGGCTGATCTGAGCATGCTCATTGCATAGGTCATTCACCTTTTCTATAGGTCCAATTCCCAATCATAACCATCCTCAAGTCTTCTCACAAGACAAGGCTAGATCATGATTTGAACTGGATTCAAATTATATGCACAGTCCATACACATTCCAGATAATCAACCAAAACTAGAACTTTGGCATGAAGCCCCTTTATGAAGAGCTTGGTACTAGAGCGCACTCCAATTCCTCGGATCATACAGGTCTAGACCGTTGCAAACAAATTAAGAAGATAAGTAATTCATCCAAACATCCATGAGTCATCACAGGACTAAGAGAAATTACTTAAAAACTTGTATAAACTTCAAACCTTAGTTCATAATCATGAATTCCAAACTGAAAACCACTTAACTACGAATTAAAACATCTTGAATTCACTACAAGCTTCACCTCTTAGCCCTAGCTAAGAGGTTTAGCTACTCATGATCCAAGGAAACATGAAACAACTACAAAAAGCATGAAAACAGCAAAGCAAACCAAAAGGAGTTGTGAAACTCCAATCTTCACTTCCACAGCCTCCACCTCGCTTGAGCCCTTCTCGGATACCCTAGGAACGATCCCTAGGTGTCCTCTTATAGTCTGGAGGCTCCACAACGTCGGAATAATCGGGAATTTGCGAAACTCTTACGCAGCGCAGAGAAAATCGGGAAGAAATTAGAAGTTTCTAAGTTCATACGCATGGCCGACCGGTCAAGACCGGTCGGCCTCAAGTGAAAACACTCCAGCAAACATCACCGACCGGTCATGACCGGTCGGGCCTATTCCTTCTTGGTCCAGCAAGCATGTCCGACCGGTCATGACCGGTCGGACGCCTTCAACACTTTTCCAGCACCAATGACCGACCGGTCATGACCGGTCGGTCCCCTTCAATAATACCCAATATACATGGCTGACCGGTCTCTGACCGGTCTGGCTTCCTTGGCCGACCGGTCACGACCGGTCAGCTTCATTTTCTTCTTATTTTCTTCCTTTTTTTTCGTCTGCTTTCTTCTCTTCTTTAGTTCTTTCTTTCTTTTCTTCTTTGGTCCTCAAACATTCTTCATCAGAATGATCCCGAGTGGGCTCTTTATGTCTTCAATTGAGTAGAGTCTACCCTCAATCCTGTAGTCACAAAACATGCATTGAATTAGCTTACAAACCATATAAACCTTACACAATGAGTGATGAATTGGGGTTAGAATATACACAATTAAGAGCTCAACATCGGCTAGACCCCGTAGAAACGTTGGAGAAGGGAATCCAAAGATTCCTTCCTCTAAAATGACTCTTTTCTATCTGCTGTCAGAGATTTGAGGTAAGGGATCACGGTTACAGGGTGGGAAGGTGTTAGGCACCCACTCTGCCCATACCAAAGTACGGTCTTTACTTCACAGAAACCAACTAATACTTGAAAGTCTGAATTATTCTTCGTATATTCTCATGAATGCTATGATGCAGGAATGTGGGTCTAAGTAGTAAGAGTTTTTTATTGGCAAGTCCAATCAAACAAGTAAGCCCAGAGCATACGCTTGAACTGACAGGTGCTTTATGTGAGATGTATGATATGTGTTTGATTGGTCAGAATTTTTGATGGGTTAGTTCCGGGTGAGCCGGCAAACCTCAGAGCATACACTAAGACCTGTTCAAGTGTTTATAGTGGAATGATAAGCAAGGGAGTTGGAAGAATAAGAAATGTTGTACTTATGCTAGATGCGAATGAGATGATGCTGGTATAAGAGTAGCTGGATGAATGGAGGTTTCACAAGGGTTAGCTTCGAGCAGCTAAGATTGGGACTTAGGTAGATTGAGAGGCTTGAACTAGGGTCAGGCTAGGCTAGACCAAGGCTAGACTCATCTCACTCAGGCTCTCCTTGGTGGAGGAATGGGCTAAGGGGATGGGATGAACTTTGGAATTTCTAGGTTTTCTCTGGAAGTTGAGGGATGTTAAAAACGAAAGAGGGAGGGGGTATTTATAGCTGTGGAGAGTGGCAGCTTTGGTAAATATGTTTGGGCTGCCCCTTGTGTTCGCTCGCCTCAAGTGAAAGGCTATGATGTAGTAATAATTCTCGGTAAGACCAAGGTCGATACACAAGGAAAGAAGTAAACAATTCTTACTACTTTAATAACTAGAATCTAAGAAGTTTAGGAAAATAGTTTTTCCCATAAAACAGGAAAATCTGAGATTTGGAAAGAACTAGAGCATCAAGGATCCACTTATAGTAGTTCAATACCAATCCATTCATCCAAGCACATCACAATTAGAATAAAAGTCCTATCTCTCATCTCATTGGAGGATATAACCTTCAAGCACAAACAATCCCACTTAAATATGGAAATCAGATTTCTAGTTCTAATGAAGCACATAGAAGAACTTGTAACTTTCGAAGTAATAGCCATGCCAAGAGACTATGGCATGCTCCAGGGTTATTACAATTCGAATCCAAACAAACCCATCATGGCAATCTTAGAGAATTGCAAGGAACTTATGTCTGGAGTACACAAACTCTCACAAAACTTCTAAAAATCCAAACTTTATTCAAACTAGAACTTGAAAATCTATAAATAAGTAAAGGGTACTTGAAGAAATGAATTAAAGCATTGAAACTAACTACAAACTTCACCTCTTAGCTTTAGCTAAGATGTTAACTAAAAGAAAGCATTAAAAACTAAAAGTAGAACTAGAAGAAGAAGAAAACTAGTTGTACGAGGCTAAGAAGCCTCCTAGGTCTTGATCTCTTTGTTCCCTAAGTTCCTAGATGCCTTAGGAAGAGAGTGGAAGTGTCCTTTTATAGCTTAGATCTACCACTGACTTAGAAGATTCGAGAAAACGTAGAATCCTTCCGCAATTTGGAAACCTGAAATTAAAAACTGAAAATCGAAGTTCCTGGAACATTGTAGACTTGTCTGGAGACCGGTCTGGCGACCAGTGATGTAGACCTGTCTAGCGACTGGTCTTTATAGCACAAAAACAGTCCAGCAAGATTTGAGTTTCTGGACTGCTATAGACTTGTCTAGAGACCTGTCTGGTGACCGGTCTAGCGACAAGTCTATGAGAATTTTTTCATATTTTATTCTTTTTCTCTTCTCTTTCTTTTTTCTTCTTTCCTCCACCTCTTGGCACTTGTTTTATTGATCTTCAATGCATATAAAGTGACTATTTTAACCATGAATTGGTGAAGTCTCCCTCTCATTCCTAAAATCACAAAAACACATATTAGATTAGTCTTTAAACATAAAAACCATGCATAATGTGATGATGAAAAGAGGTTAGAATATGTAATATTCATGGGTCAACACACCCCCAACCAGATTTTTGCTAGTCCTGAGCAAAACATGCGTGAAACAAGTTTAACTTTTTAAAACCTAACTCTCTCTCCTCTCTCTCTCTCTCTCTCTCTCTCTCTCAAACTATGCTTCTATAAACTTCAAGACAAGACATACAAGTGCAAAATTCAGAGAAACCAAGTGATAGAAGTTGAAATCTTCAACTCCATAAACATAATGAGTGTTTCGCATAGAATCTCCACCGATTGATTGATAAATAGAAGAATCTGAACAAGTGCGGTCTAGTGTGCACGGTGAAAGTTCATCTCATGAATTTTCAGGGTTATCTTCTTCATAAGACTGACGAAACTGAAAATCTAAAAGTGTACAGATCAACCACACATGCCTATGACAAGAATTTGCCTTATCGTTCCTTCGACAGCTTTCACACTACTTCCCAATTCCAGCTTAGGTTATGGGTAGACCTTCCCCTGGTTGGTAATAGGTAGCCATTTTCAGAATTTTGCAATAAATTTTCAATAATAAACATGCTTTTCTTTCTTTTCACATGAGATAGGATTTTCAGAAATCCATATCTTCCATTCTTTTCTTCTATTTTCTCATGAACAAGGATGGACAAAGTTCCTCGGCTTGGTTCTTCAACACTTTAAATCTTTAGTCTAACCCATCTACAAATCGATATAATCCCTTTAATCATGAGAATTATGTAATGTGAACTAGACTCAAAAGTGTTCAAATTTTCTATCGATCATATAAATAGGGGAATTCATATAGAAAACTATTATATTATAGGTATTTTAAGGTTTTCAAAATCAATTACTTCATCTATCTTTCTTTTATACTTATAACATCCCAAGTGTATAGAAACAAATTTTTCCAAAAGAGTTTTGAATTTTCAGAAAAAAATGAAATTTTTTCTACATAATTGCTTGAAATGTCACAATAGCTAGTGGATTCATCCTAGGAATCTTGGACTCTCACCCACCAACCAAAATCTTACATTATCCTCAATGTAACAAGATATGCAATAAGTATGACATGAGAGTAATGACATAAAACAAAGGAGAGTGAGAACAAGAGTACCTGAGGTAGCAAGTTGATCAATTTCAGCATCTTCCATTGTCTCGATGAGACTTATTCAATCCTAAATGCAGAAAAATAAATCCTAACCTACCTACCTACCTTTGATTAGTCTGATCGACTACATGATCAAATTTGAGCAGGATCATCATGATTTTAATAAGTTTCTCATGAGGACCATCTAAAGTCCTGCTCGACAGTAAACATAGGTTTTTTTCTTCATTAAAGTCAAATATTTAGGTGCACCACATGCATAAAAGGAGGAGATAAGACCAGCAAAAAGATATCTCCTCAAATTCTGAATTGGGTTGAGATTGATTAGAAATGAGTCCTCCCAATCAGAATTTTCAATGGGTTGAAGGACCTATAATGGTGGAGAGACATTCATCTAGTATTCTTCAATTAAGGTTGTCTCCTCCACAATTTTAAAATTGCATGGTGTTTCTATAAATAATGGTAAAGAGTGTAAATCAGTGGAATGGCGTTCTTCAGGCACCGACACCGTGTCCTAACAAACTATCCAACTCCTTAATCATCCCATCATCAAGATCATCGAAGTGGGCCAAACATTCTTCTAGAAAATCAAGATAGTCGGATAAAGGTTCTTCGTCCTCCCTAAGTGATTGCAAAAATTTAGTTTCTATGGTGAGGGATTCGCACTTCATGGAGTGAAATTCTTCCAAGCTAGGTTCCTCATAACTAGTATGGGGCACCGAGTCAGAAGTTTGCAAGGCTTTAACAATCTTTTGAATAATGGGGTCTTTTAAATTTTCAAAGTGAGCCAAGCATTCATCCAAAGAATCTAATTTTCACTCAAAGGGAAGTCCTCCACAATAGAATTTGGCATGTGTTGTTTATGAAAGGACTAAAAAATATGAACTTCGTCTAACTCTCTAGCATGTATATCTTCCAAAGATTGTAAGTCTTGGACTTCTCTTAAAATAATGGTTTTATATGTGAATTCTCCTATTAATGTGATTGATAGAAAATTTGAACACTCTTACACCTAGTTCACATTACACGATTTTCATGGGTTAAAAGGATTATGTGCTTTGTGGATTAGCTAGACTTTGATTTAAGGTGTTGAGAAACCAAGCCGGGGTACTTTGTCCATCCTTGTCCATGGGAAAATAATGAAAGATATGGATTTCTAAAATCCTATCTAATTTAAAAGAAAACGGAAAAGGAAGGATGAAAATTGGGAATGATGGAAAAATGGTGAAAATTTTCGAAAAGGGCTACCTATTACCAACCGGGGGATGGTCTACCCGTAACCAAAGCCGGAAATGGGACATAGTGTGAAAGCCATAGGAAGGACGGTAAGGAAAATTCCTGTCATTAGCCTGGGTTACTCTATACACCTTGAGATCCGTAGTTTAGTTGATCTATGGAAAAGATAATCCCAGAAACTCATGAGATGAACTTTCACTATGCACACTAGGTTGAAATTGTTCGGGTTCTTCTATTTATCAATCGATTAGCGGGAATTTCATATGGAAGCTTATTATGTTTTGAGAATTTGAGGTTTTAACTTCTATCACCAAATTTTGTCCGAATTTTATACTTGTATGTCTTCGAATGGATAGAAGCATGATTTCTGAAGGAGAGTTAGTTTTGGAGGTTTGAACTTGTTTCACACATGTTTTTCTCGGGACTAGCAAAAAGCCGGTTGGGGGGTGTGTTAAACCACCAATTTATACATTGCATAACCCATTACATCACATTATATGCATGCTTTGCATGTTAAAAGGCCCATCTAAATGCATGTTTTGTGATTATAGGAATGAGAGGGAGACTTCACCAATTCACGGTTATAAGAGTCATTTTGGACACATTAAAGACTTAAAGAAGCTATTGAAGATCACAGGACTAAGCGTGAAAGGGTGGAAGAAAGAAGCAAAGGAGAGAAGAAAAGAGGGCAGGAAAAAGCAGCCAAGTCCGGTGGTCTGACCGGTCGTCCATAGCCCAGGATCGGTCGTCCGACCGGTCCTGAACACTCAACAAAAGAGACCTTACTGCAAACCTTACTAGACTATCCACGACCGGTCGTGCGACCGATCGTCCACTGCTCAGACCGGTCGTCCGACTGATCCTTGAATTAAAGTCCTAGGTTTGAATTTCTAAAAAACTCACTGGACTGTTTTTTCATTTTTTAGACCGGTCATACAACTGGTCGTCCAGGAGCTCAGACCAATCATGCGACCGGTCGTCTGCGTAACAGAACGTGTCCTACAAGCTCTGATTTTCTCTGCGCAGTCCGGGATTTCTTACGCAATCCAGAACCTTCCACACTATACTTTCAAAGGACACCTAGGGTTTCTTCTAAAGGCATCATAGAAGCTAAGGGACGTCGTGGGAGAGGAAGGAAGCCGTCATGAAGGGTCTGCAACCCTCCAAACTCCGTTTTTCTATGTTTTCTAGTTTTCTTTTACGAGTTCTAGTTGTAGTATGACAATGCTCTGCTAAAATCTCTCAGCTAAGGCTGAGAGGTGAAGCTTGTAGCCAATTTCATGTTTGATCCAGTTTAATTCAAGTAGTTCTATGTCAAGTTTGGATTTTGAATGTTTCAGTTCTTAAAGTTGATATTTTTTAGATGTTTTATGTGAGTTCATGTGCTCTGGACATGAATTCCTTACAATTCTCTGAGATTATCATGTTTTGCTTGTTCAGATTTGAATTATAGTAACCCTTGAGCAGACCATAGTCCATAAGCATGGCTGTTACTCCAAAGGCTATGATTTCGAATTCTACATGTGTTGAATGGGACTAGAACTTAGAAGTTCAATTTGAGTGGAATTGAATGTGCTTCAAAGCTTTATTTTCCAATTAGATGAGAGATAGGACTTCAAATCTAGTTGTGCTCTATACCTGGATTGATTGGATTGACACGGGATTGCTACAAGTGGATCCTTGAATGCCTTAGTACTTTAATTACTGTTTTTCATTAAGTTACTATTTTAGCATAATTATTCCAATTAAATCTTTTATCTATTGCAAACTTAGTTGCTAGAATAGTTTGGAACTTATTTTCCAATTCCCTGTGGATCGACCTCGGTCTTGCCGAGATTTATTACTACATCGCAGCCTTACACTTGAGGTGAGTGAACAGTTGGAAGGCACCTCTCGGAATAACTTCTCTGATTGTCGAGCCTTACCCCTTGATTCTGATAGATGTAGCAGTGCTTGCTGTAAACCCACTATAACTATTCTTTCCGTAGCTTCATTCTCCATCGGCACTTACATTAATAGGATTTTAACTTGAACTCGTAGGTTTGTCTTCTGATTTTAAGCTTCTGGAGAAACTCCTCCATCCTTAGATTTCAACAGATGTCCCATTGCGAATGTTGATAGCATGTGGGGACCTTATAAACTGATGATGTCATTCTTCATGAGATTTTTCATGTAAGATCAAAATGTTATCTCATTTCACTTTGTGAAGTAATCGACTGCCATAAGTATGTGCCCATGACCTGCTAGATGTTGCCGAGTTGATCTTTCTGCTAATGTAGATACCTCGTACAGGGAATAGCTGGAGTATTGTCAAGTTGTAGAGTTTTGAAGAACACACAAGGATCTGGTGTGCATGTTGCTGACACTTGAAATACTTTCTGACATGTTAGCAGCAATCTTGTCTTCATCGACGAAGTTTCTCCGATCATTCGTCAAGTTGCATACTCCAGCATGGAATGCAAGCATAGTCTTGGCCGCATCTTCTTGATAAGCTTACTTTTAGGCTTTTTTATAAGCTTTTGATTGAGTTTGGGCAAGTCTTCATAGG
Organism: Liriodendron chinense; assembly: GCA_003013855.2. Classification (NCBI taxonomy): domain Eukaryota; kingdom Viridiplantae; phylum Streptophyta; class Magnoliopsida; order Magnoliales; family Magnoliaceae; genus Liriodendron; species Liriodendron chinense. The sequence goes on along the minus strand of PVNU02001537.1, from coordinate 131,915 downwards.
ATGCAAGATTGGGAAGTCATGACTTTAAGAATTCGGTCATTCTCTTCTTATCTTCTGGGGACAAGGATTCTCAATGCGCACTTCTATAAAGGTTTCGAGAGATCCCAGGTTTATAATTTTTAATTTTTTTGAGACGACATTGGCTTTTGGCTTAAACTTTTCAAGGAGACCCTCTAGTTCAAGAGTCGGCTCATCCTTTTCCACATCATTTGGCTTTGTCCAAACCTTTAAGTTTGAAATCCAACTATAGATTGAAATCATATGAGTCAACTTCATACTCAAGTGCTTTGATAGAGAGACTTGGCATTTTATTGAAAGATTTTTGAAAGATTTCTAATTTTTCTTTTTTTGGCTTTGAAAGATTTTCTGTTTTTTTTTTTTTGAATTTTTTTGAATATTTAGATGTTTTGAACTTTTGGATTTTGTGAAATTTTGAGAATTTTTTTTTTTAAATATTCGTTGTTTTGGATTTTAGAATCTTCTGATTTTTTTTGAAGTTTTTTTTTAGAACCTCAAGCAAGACGACGATGCGAACCAAGGTATTGCTTGATTCGTCCCAGAGAGCCGAGTACTGTCAACTTTTATTATGCCGTCATGGGGCTATAAACCTGCTACTACCCTACAATCCTTCCCCTCAAGAGGCAGAGCCAGAAAGATTAGTAGGCCAACCCTCATCATCGTGCCCAAACGTCATAATAGATCTGGAATTGGGCTCCGAGTCTATGTCAGATACGATTTGTCCTGGCTCATCCCCAGTGTATTGCAACTCTTCAGGTTCATCTAGCTGAGGTGGGACCAAGATTACAATCCAGTTGATTAGGGAAATTCCTGCCCCTTGCCTGAGTCTCCTTTGGGTAGCTCTATCAGACTCAATCTGCTTGCTTGATCATCGAAGGTGGAATCCAACCCATCATTAGGGTAGATAATCCCTGTGTTGATAAATTGGATTGATGTGTAGATGCAAGGATTGCCTTCTTCTTGATGACCTCGTCTTCTTCTGATACCTCTGTACTTTGGTTTCCTAATCTGAGTAGGCCGATATCGCAGTCTTTCTCTATCCACATTCTCTTGAACTCCCATGATTCGGGTCGAGTCTCGATATTCGAGCTGATAGTAGAAGTTTGACGCTCAGCAGGAAGGAAGATGTAGATTGATCCAATGGGACATGCACGAGGAAAATAATTTGCATTGTGAAACTCGAGACTTTGGTATGAGACCTCCCCATTAGAGTGTTGTACGTCCATGGCTAGGATGGTTGTCTCTTGAAGGTTGGATGCTTCTACCATGAGAATATTGTTCGGGATCGGTGATGATGATGATTACCCTATCTCTGAAGATGTGCTTGACCCTTTGGTGAAGATTTGAAGAGATTACATCGATTCTGTGAAACCAGGTCCGATCGGGAAGGAGATGGAATGAAGCTGAGATGTCTAAGACCTGAAGAGTGATGGTTGATATTTTTGGACCGATCTGAACTTGGACATCAATCTCCCCTTCAACTTCTCCTCTAGAGTTATCAAATGCATGAACCATTTGGAGGACTAGTGGCCAAACAGAACTGGGCAAGTCCTTTTGAGGAGTAGAGCTTACTCCTCGATAGTGGCCACATAATTAAAGCTAGGCCCCGACTCTGCTAGGGCATGTGGCATGCTGTCCAAGGAAGGGTTCTCTTCTTGGAGGATGATGGTTGAAGTAGAAGCCGAATAGACAGGTGCGGCGGGCAAGTTGTGCCCTGGCTGAGTGATGTTACGACAGAGAGGTCGCCCCCTTGGTTGACTGGAATAGGCAAGTTGTAACCCTGGTTGGATGGAATGGGCAGGCTATGCCCCTGGTTGAGCAATGACGCGAAGAATGAACCGACTAAAGGTGCCCCTTGCATAATGATGGGCTTTGGGATTGAAATAACTGGGGGTGCACCTTACAAGATGAGAGGCTTTGGGATTGAAATAGCCAAGGGTGCCCCTTGCAGGATGAGAGGCTCGAACTCCAAACGGGAGTTGATGGCATGAATAAATTGGAGATGAGGCTCTTCTTGGCTGATGAAAGCTGAATAGGTAGGAGGTACCCCTTGCACTCTTAGGGGTGCGAAGACCGAACTGACCGGAGATGTCCCTTGTATGGTGTGGAGTTTTGAGATTGGACGAGTTGGGGGTGCCCCTTGCCAACCTTGATTAGGGCACTGTGGGTTCCATCTCGCCTACTGTTACTGCTGCTATGGTTGTCCATGCTGAGGGTGGAAGAATGAGTTTTCAGTAGAGGCGATGAGATCGTCTTCTTCCATTGGATGGGAGACATGAACACTATCATTATCGCTCTCCGTATCAGGTAGGCTCACCTTCCACTATCGGTTGTACTGGAGAGGCCTGGTGAGGCCACCAAGGGGAGATCATCCTAGCCCTTATTCCGGCTTCGACTTGTTCCCCGGCGCGGATGAATTGGGTGAAGTTTGCATATGAGTGTGATACAAGGTATCCAGAGATACTTGAGTTTGCTGAGTGGACAATCATGGAGATTGGCTCCTCGTCGTCATTGGGAGTCCTCATTCTAGCAGCCATAACACGCCACCGTCCAACGTAAGCTGATAATGACTCATCATTTCTCTGTCTCAGGGCAGCAAGATCTGCCCTTCTGGGTGCTTAGTTAAGATTGTATTGTACGTGAAACGATCGACGAATGCTTGAAAAAGTTGTTCCCAAGTCTTAATTCGATGGTAGTCTAGTGACGTGTACCATTCTAACGCATCACCTTTCAAGGACTTCTGAAATAGGCTGATCAATGCTCCGACATTGCCCGCCATGACATCAAGCTCTCCACAGAAAGCTCGTAGGTGGTCTACAGGACACCCTGTCCCATCATATCTTTTAAATTTTTGTACCTGAAAGCCTTAAGGTACCATTGCATCGGGAAAGGGACAGAGGTCCCTGAACTTAGTGGATGAAAGATCCACCCCTTGCTACTTCTGCAACTTTCTCTTCAACCCTTGCATCTGCTCTCGGAGTTGTTCGATTTTAGAGGGACCGAATGCGGGAGATCTTGCCCCTTGCCAGGCCCGTGTTGGCCCCCTTTCATAATAATTGGTGTTATTGATGCTCATATGATTCCTGCCTGAAGGAAGTTGTGCTTAGTGATTACTCTCATTATAAGGACTTTGTTGGACTGAAGCTAAGAAGGGAGACTGCAAAGAAACCCTGGCCACAAGAGGATGTTGAAATTGATGGAAGAAATACCCTGAGATTGAAGGTTGTTTTGATTGAAGGCCACCGTTAGGAGGGTATCGAAAGTCTACGCGATCCCTGATGACTGTGGTTGTGATGAACTGAAGGCTGGAAGAGATGGTGGTTGTTGTTGTTTTACTGGAACAGCCCGAGTGTTAACTATTGAAACCTGGGCTTGTGTGAATTGGAGAAGCATTTCCTGCATGGCCTTCATGCTTTGTTGTAGCTCTTGGATGCTAAGAATTGGCATGGATTTTGTCTAGTTTAATTGTGGAGAGGAAGCCTCAGGTATTTCGAGGGTAGGGAATGGGAGAGCCATGACAGTTTTGTATTGGACGTGGCAGGGTGATTTGGTTTGGAGGAGTAATGGTGGGGAAGTATGCTCTACTCTTTTTTTTCGATTTTGAGATCTCTCTTTTTTTTTGTTTATGGATGAAATGCTATGCAAATGAGATTATTTGAGGACTATTGACTTTCAAGTATAAGAGGGATTCTATTTTTCAAGTTGGATCACAACTAGTGGGACTAGCTTACCCCCAAGTGGAGTAGTCATTCTGTAAACGCTCGCCTTTCCGCTCTTCCACCCTCCTTTTGAAAAGGAGTTGTGCGAATCATTGTTGCCACTGGCTCGCCTCTTTCTTAAGGGCTTTTTGTTGTCGCGTTGTTGTTGGGTTAAACTGAATATGTTTAGATAGATGATATAAGATTAGAGTCGCCACTAGCCAGTTACTTCGAATCTACAGTCGGCTAGACCCCGTAGAAATGTTGGAGAAGGGAATCTGAAGATTCCTTCCTCTAAAATGACACTTTTTTATCTGTTGTCAAAGATTCGAGGTAAGGGATCATGGTTACAGGGTGGGAAGGTGTCAGGCACCCACTCTGCCCATACCAAAGTACGGTCTTTACTTTACAAAATCCAATTAATACTTGAAAGTTTGAATTATTCTTTGCACATTCTCATAAATGATATGATGCATGAATGTGGGTCTGAGCAGTAAGAGCTTCTGATGGGCCGGTTCCAATCAAACGGGCAAGCCTAGAGCATATGCTTGAACTGACAAGTGCTTTATGCGAGATGCATGATATGTGTTTGATCGGTCAAAGTTTTTAATGGGCGAGTTGGCAAACCTCAGAGCATACGCTAAGACCTAATTAAGTGTTTATAATAGAATGATAAGCAGGGGGTTGGAAGAATAAGAAATATTTCACTTATGCTAGATACGAATGAGATGATGATGGTATAGGAGTAGCTGGATGGACGGAGGTTTCGCAAGGGTTAGCTTCAAGCAGCTAAGATTGGGACTTAGGTAGCTTAAGAGGCTTGAACCAAGGTTAGGCTGGGCTGGACCAGGGCTAGACTCTTCTCACTCAGGCTCTCCTTGGTGAAGGAATGTGCTAAGGGGATGGGATGAACTTCGAAATTTCTGAGTTTTCTTTGGAAATTGAGGGATGTTAGAAACGAAAGAGGGATGTGGTATTTATAGCTGTGGAGAGTGGCAACTTTGGTAAATATGTTTGGGACGCCGCCCGTACGGACGCCATGCTTTAGCTTCGAAGCGTATAGACTCTGAACCTGAAGCAAAAAAGCTACAGGTTCGAGGTTTAGAGTTGCTCCAAAGCTGTGGCTCAGAACTAAGTGAGTTGACTGGGTTTGAAAGATGAACAGACAAGGTGAGTTGACTGGGTGCAAGGGTTGGACTGACCCAGTGAGTTGACTCGGTGATTTGACTTAGCGGGTTGACTCACCAAGTTTGACTTTTTAAAGATTTTTGGACTAATTTTTCTTATGGGTTTTTTTGGGGCTGATGTTTAGGGGTGAGTTGACTGGGTTAAGGCTTGAGTTGGGCTATAAATTGGGGCTTACAAGGGTGAGTTTGGCTAGTTTTGAATACATGGTTTGGGGACATGGACCTCCATTCATTCAGCTATCTCAACCAGCCTTGTAGCCAAAGGTGGGGTGTCTACAGGTCACTATGGGGAGTTGTAAACAACCCAGCAAAGGCCGACAGCTTCGGCTTAGTGTCCATAGCACCAACCTCAGCTCATGAAAATTCACATGTTATCGAAGTTCACTCAGTGTCCCGTTCTACCATCCAATCTGTTTTCAATCATCAATAATGTTCATCACGGCCCAAATCATCAATCACACTAGTATGGCACATGGAAAATTCTAAATCATAATGTGATCACAAGGATCCCTTAGTAACCATCTAATATACAATCATGATCATACTCAGATCATCTTTCCAATCATGGGCGTCTCTCACAGCTCCATTTCTTTACGTCATTAATTTCATCAATAAGAAACAAGGGGTGTATGTTAATGCATTATCCACATCAATGATCTTATTCATACAATATATGAAATAATCATCATCATCATAAACAAAATACAAATCAAGATAAACCTTCACATGATTCTCTCATAAAAGTAATTATAATTTCTCATCCAAACATCCATAAGCATAAACCATAAGATAATCTATTAAAACTACAACGCAAATCTTATGATTATCGCTATATTACATAAACCAACAACTCAATTCAAAACTAACATAAACTATGTTAAAAGAACTTAAAACATCTACACATCTACAAAATATGGATGAATGGCTTGAAGGGATTAATCATCACATTAGAATGGACTTAAAAGAGGATTGTAGGGAATCCTAGCCGTTGGAAAATATAAGAAAAATTTCCCTCTCTCTCTCTCTCTCTCTCTCTCTCTCTCTCTCTTTCTCTTTCTAAATTCGTGGATAGTGCTCCTTATGGCCAAGAGAGGCCCTATTTATAGATATTTGGTCAGATTCTAGGGTTTAGAGAGACTATACAAGCAATAGATGGACGATTGTTGTTTAAAGATGAGATTTGAGATGTTATGGGCCACTTTGGAAAGTATACACTACATGGTTTGAAAGAAGGTTCTGGAGGTAGTTTATGATGGGTATGGGCTGCAAAATAAACGCGGTAGATTTTAGAATGGGGCCCATGTTCACTTCCCCAAGTGTAGGGTTGCGATGTAGTAATAAACTCGGTAAGACCGAGATCGATCCACAGGGACTTATGTAGGAATTCATAAAATACTTCCAATAGTTTCTACTGAGAAGCTAACAAATAAGTTTTTAAGGAGATTGATGTGAAAAGCAATTTTGAACTTAAGCTGAAGTAATCAATTAATAAAAGGCACTAGGGGTTCAAGGATCCACTTGTAGCAATCCTTGATGCTCAAGTCGCTGTGGTTTCTCACTTTCTTAACTAGAATCGAAATTAAGATCTATCTAGTCGGATGATAGAGCAGTTAAACCAACAATCCGCCATATGTAAAAGCCATGTGTATGATTCACTCAATGCAAGCTACGACGAGCATACTCAATTGCATAGGTCAGTCCCAATTTCACTAGACTAAGTTCACAATCATAACCATCATTAAGTCTTGTCACAAGACAAAGCTAGATCATGATTTGAACTTGATTCAAATCACATACACAGTCCCACATACAACAAAATTCCATAAAAACAGAACTTTGGCAGGAAGTTCCCACATGAAAATCATGAATTTAGAGCGTATTTCGATTCCTCAGATCATACAAGTCTAGATTAATTCACAACAATTAAGAACTCAAGCAATTCTTCCAAACATCCATGAGTCATCATAAGACTAAGAAAAATTACTTAGAACTTGAATTAAACTTCAAACCATTGTTCTTAAACATGAAATCCAACTTGAAACCAACTTTAAACAAATTGAAACATCTTAGATTCACTACAAGCTTCACCTCTTAGCCCTAGCTAAGAGGCTTAACCATTCATGATCCAAGGAAACATGAACAACTAAGAAAAACATAAAAATAGCAAACAAACTAGGGGGAGTTGTGGAACTCCGAAATCCACTTCCGCCGCCTCCCACCATGTTGGTTCTGTTCTAGGATGCCCTAAGAACAATCCCTAGGTGTCCTTTCATAGTGGGGAAGCTCCGCAATGTCGGAATCTTTCAGAATTTGCGTAAGGTTGCGCAGTGCGAAGAGAAATCCGGAGCCCAAAATAGAAACAATGTTGTCTTACGCATGGCCGACAGGTCTGGACCGGTCGGACTGGGCTGGCCAACCGGTCACGACCGGTTGGACCTCTCTTTTTTACAGTCCAAGTGCTCTGGAGGTTTCCTGAGTTGATGGCCGACCGGTCAAGACCGGTCGGACTGGCTTATCACATGTCCAGTGTGTACAGGGCCTGTTGGCCGACCGGTCGGACCATGTTGCTTGGATGTCCAGAGGGTTCAGCAGGGTCAGGGGAAGACGGCTGATCGGTCTAGACCGGTCGTGGCCCTCTTGGCCGACCGGTCATGACCGGTCTTGGCCCCTTTTATTCTTCATTTCTTTCTTTCTTTCTTCCCTCTGCTTTCTTCTTTCTTTGGCCCACCTTGAGTCTTCATCCAAAGCTCCTAAGTAGATCCTTTTGGTCTCCTATTGGGTGAAGTCCACTCTCATTCCTGCAATCACAAAACATGCATTATGTTAGTCTTTAAATCATGAAAACCTTAAATAATAAGTGATGAATTGGGGTTAGAATATGCACAATTAAGAGCTCACCACACCCCCTAACCAGCATTTTGCTAGTCCCGAGCAAAACATGCATGAAACCAATTCCATTCTCCAAAATCCAACTCTCCTTCAAAAACCCTTTTTCTATACATTCCAAGACACACAAGTGTAAGATTCAGAAAAATTAGGTGGCAGAGGTTGAAACCGTAAACTCTCAAAACCTAACAAGTGTCCATATGAAATTCCCGCTGATTGTTTGATAAATAGATGAACTCGAGCAAATTCAACCTAGTGTGCATAGTGAAAATTCATCTCATGAGTTTCTGGGATTATCTTCTTCATAAATCAACTAAACTATAGATCTCAAAGTGTATAGAGCACAACAAGCCAATGACAGGAATTTGCCTTAATGTCCTTCCGACGGCTTTCACATTACGTCCCATTTCCGGCTTTGGTTACGGGTAGACCATCCCCCGGTTGGTAATAAGTAGCCCTAATTGGAATTTTCCACCATTTTTTCCATCATTCCCAATTTTATCCTTCCTTTTCCTTTTTCTTTTGAATTAGATAGGATTTTTAGAAATCCATATCTTTCGTTATTTTCCCATGAACAAGGCTGGACAAAGTACCCCGGCTTGATTTCTTAACACCTTAAATCAAAGTCTAGCTAATCCATAAATCGCATAATCCTTTCAACTCATGGAAATCGTGTAATGTGAACTAGGTGTAAAAGTGTTCAAATTTTCTATCAATCACATAACTAGGGGAATTCACATATAAAACCATTATGCTATGAGAAGTTCAAGACTTACAACCTCATACAATTCATATCTCTTCCTCTAATGCTCATATCATCTTGAATGCATAGAAATAAAGTTTTCCAAAAGAGTTTTGAATTTTAGAAAAATCAAAAAATTTCTACATAATTGCTCGAAATGTTACAAAACGCTGGATTCATCCAAGTGATCCTACACCCCCAACCAAATCTTGCATTGTCCTCAATGTAAAAGATATTCAATGAGCAAAACATGAGAGCAATTTGAAAATAAAAGGGAGTGAGGAATGATAGTACCTGAGAGAGTGAAAAATGGAATTCTTCCTCCTTCTAACAAACCTATGAAAAATAAACCAAAGCAACCAACTCCTAATCCTAACTACTTTATACCTCCATTAGACTAGGAGATTAATCAACCTGATACACAGGATCAGTCAGAGGTATGGACATACCTTCTGAAGGAAACTTCTCAAAGAACGGCTTTAATCACTGACCATTCGCCTTAAAGATGTTACCGTTCTGTGGATTTAACAACTCGACGGTCCCATATGGGTAGACAGTTTGCATAATGTAGGGATCGGTCCATTGAGATCTCAATTCCCCCGGAAATAATGTAGGCGAGAATTATACAGAAGGACTTTTTAATTGATCGTGAATGTCTTACGAAGAATGTTCTTATCATGGAACACCTTCGTCTTGTCCTTGTAAATTCTCGCATTCTCATAAGCTTCGTTCCAGATTTCCATAAGTTCATTCAATTGTAGTTTGCGCAACAAGCTCGCCTTGTCAGAATCAAAATTCATCTTCTTAATTGCCCAATATGTGTTCGCTTCCCCAAGTGTAAGGTTGCGATGTAGTAATAATATCGGTAAGACCGAGGTCGATCCACAGGGAAGGAAGTAAACAATTCAAACTATCCTAATAACTAGAATCAAAGAGGTTTGTGAAATTGATGTTTAACATAAAATAGAAAATCTGATAATGGAAAGATAACTAAGCATCAAGGATCCACTTATAGCTCTCCTTAGATGCATAATTCGCTATGGTTTCTCACTTTCTCAACTAGAATCGATATTAAGATCTATCTAGTCGGATGATAGACCTGTTAAACCAAACAATCTGTCATATGTAAGCTCAATGCATAGGATTCACTCAATGTAGGCTGAGCTGAGCATGCTCAATTGCATACGTCATTCCCCATTCCAAAAGGTTCAGTTCACAATCATAACCATCCTCAAGTCCTGTCACAAGACAAGGCTAGATCATGATTTGAACTTGATTCAAATCACATGCACAATCCATACATATTACAGAAATTCAGAAAAGTAGAACTTTGGTAGGAAGTCCCCACATGAAGATCATAGTACTAGAGCGCACTCCAATTCCTCGGATCATACAGGTCTAGACTGATGCAAACCAATTAAGAATTTAAGTAATTCTCCCAAACATCCATGAGTCATCATAAGACTAAGAAAAACTACTTAAAGCTTGTATAAACTTCAAACCATAGTTCATAATCATGAATTCCAACTTTAAAACCAATAAAACGAATTAAACAATCTAAGAAAACTATAAGGTTCACCTCTTAGCTCTAGCTAAGAGATTAGCTAATGAAAAGCATATTTAAAATAAAACTAGAACTAAGAAAAGGAAGAAAAACTAGCTGGAGGAGGCTAGGAAGCCTCCTATGACTTGAAATCCTTGCTCCCCACGTCCTTGGTTACCCTGGAATAGAAGAGAGCACCTCCTTTTATAGTGCAGCAATAGTACAGCAACATAGTAGAATTTGTTTCGCTTGGTACGGCTTAACCAATGGTTGGATTTCCTTCAAATTTGATTTATAGCTTCCTTGTAATGTGATCTTCCTCATAGATGATTTAGATTTTCAAGATTATCCTCTGAATGGGCCCACCAATCAGATCACCGACTGCCTCTCAAAATCGCGCACTTCGGGTACCTTCAGAACCAGTCATCTTGCTTTCAACGCTCCGGAGTGTACAGATGTCGGATTGATCCCAAATTTTGAACATTGTAGAAAACTTCCTCCTCTACATGATAGACGGATTAGATTGTCCAAAACAATCCCAGAATGTGGTCCTAAAATTAGAACACTTAGGGCTTTTATAAACTCTGCGCAGTTGGATCTTTCTGGATGGTCCATCTTTCTTCAACTGGTACGATCAAACCACACATCCTTTTGATCTGAAACTTTGTGGTTATTCATATATGGATGTGATCTAAAAGATGGTCCAAGTAGATTCTTCATATCATCAATGATGGGCCACCTGGACCGGCCCAGAGTGGAACAGCGAAATCTGAAACTTTTTGGACAGTTCGTATTTTTTTGGCCACCACGATCAATCCGTAGCTCCGATTGACACGAAACCAATTGGGTTAGTTCGGCGTCGAGCTCCTCTTAGACATGGATGTGTTGGATTTCCAAATATCATTAAGATGGGCCCAGAAAACTGGTCTGAAAAATCAGAAATGGGAATGGCCTGCTGTATGGAATCTGGAAACTGAAATTTACATGGCCGACTGGTCAAGACCTGTCGAGGCTTGTTCCAGCAGCTTCTGTAGAGGGCAGTAGTGTTGGCCGACCGGTCTTGACCGGTCGGACCCCATTTTCTGCTTTATTTCTTCTTTCTTTTCTTTCGTTCTTTCTTCCTCATCCTCCTCTCTTTCTTCATCATTCTTTGGTCCACCCTGGGCCTTCATCAAAGGCTCCTAAATGTGCCCTTTTGGTCATCAATTGGGCAAAGCAACTCTCATTCCTACAACCACAAAACATGTATTTGATTAGTCTTTAAATCATGAAAATCTTGCATAATGAGTGATGAATTGGGGTTAGAATATGCACAATTAAGAGCTCAACACACCCCCCAACCAGCATTTTGCTAGTCCCGAGCAAAACATGCGTGAAACAAGTTTCATTCTCCAAAATCCAACTCTCCTCTAGAAACTATTCTTCTATACATTCCAAGACACACAAGCATAAAAATCAGAGAAGTTAGGTGATAGAGGTTGAAACCTTAAACTCTCAGAACATAATAAGTGTTTATATGAAATTCCCGCTGATTGATTGATAAATAGAAGAACTTGAACAAATTCAACCTAGCGTGCATAGTGAAAGTTCATCTCATGAGTTTCGGGATTATCTTCTTCATAGATCAACTAAACTATAGATCTCAAGGTGTATAGAGCAACAACAAGCCTATGACAGGAATTTGTCTTACTGTCCTTCCGACGGCTTTCACACTATGTCCCATTTTCGGCTTTGGTTACGGGTAGACCATCCCCCGGTTGGTAGTAGGTAGCCCTAATCGAAATTTTCCACCATTTTTTCATCATTCCCAATTTCATCCTTCCTTTTCCTTTTTCTTTTACATTAGATAGGATTTTTAGAAATCCATATCTTTCGTTATTTTCCATGGACAAGGATGGACAAAGTACCCCGGTTTGGTTCCTCAACACCTCAAATCTAAGTCTAGCCAATCCAAAAATCACATAATCCTTTCAAATCATGAAAATCGTGTAATGTGAACTAGGTGTAAAAGTGTTCAAATTTTCTATCAATCATATAAATAGGAGAATTCACATATAAAACCATTATATTAAGAGAAGTTCAAAGCTTGCAACATCACTCACTTCGTATCTCCTCCTCTTATACTCATATCATCTTGAATGCATAGAAACAACATTTTCCAAAAGAGTTTTGAATTTTAGAAAAATCAAAAATTTTCTACATAGTTGCTCGAAATGTCACAAAAGCTAGTAGATTCATCTAAGGAATCTCACCCCCCAACCAAAATCTTACATTGTCCTCAATGTAATAAGATATGCAATATGCATGACATGAGAGCAATGACATAAAATAAAGGAGAGTGAGAACGAGAGTACCTGAGGTAGCAAGTTGATCAATTCTAGCATCTTCCATTGTCTCAATGAGACTTATTAAATCCTAAATGCAGAAAGAAATCCTAACCTACCTACCTACCTTTGATTAGTCTGATCGACTACATGATCAAATTTGAGCAGGATCTTCATGAATTTCAATAGGTTTCTCATGAGGACCATCCAAAGTCCTGCTCGAATGTATACATGGGTGCGTTTCTTCATGAAGGTCCAATCATAGTGTGCACCACACGCATGTAAGGAGGAGATAAGAGCAGCAAAAAGATATCTCCTCAAGTTCTGAATTGGATTGAAATTGATTAAAAACGGGTCCTCCCAATCAGAATTTTCAATGGGTTGAAGAACCTATGATGGTGGAGAGACATTCATTAAATATTTTTCAGTTTGGGTTGTCTCCTCCATAAATTCAGAATTGCACGGTGTTTCCACAAATAATGGTAAAGAGTGTAAATCAGTGGAATGGTGTTCTTCAGGCACCGCCACCATGTCTAACAAACTATCCAACTCCTTAATCATCTCATCATCCAGATCATAGGGGTGGGTCATGCATTCTTCTAGGAAATCGAGAGAGTGGGATAAAGGGTCCTCGTTCTCCCTAAGTGATTGAGGAAATTCTATTTCAAGGGTAAGGAATTCCTCCTCTATAGAGGGGAGGTCTTCCAAAGAAAAATTTTCAGATTCAGTGGTAAGCACATCATCTAGCATTGGTTGATCTTTTAAAATTTCAGATTGTGCCACCCCATCATCCAAAGAAACAGAATTTTCAACCCAAGGGAGTTCTTCCACAATAGAATCCGACATGTGTTGTTGGTGGAAGGACTCAAAAATATCGACTTCGGCCATCTCTCTAGCAAGAATATCTTTCGGTGATTCAAAAACATTCGGCCCTTCGGAAGAACAAATCATGGACTCACAATCATCCTTCAAACCCTCATTATAGGTAATCAAACTATCACTTTCAGATTTTGTAGATTCCTTGGGTTCGTCAACCGTCCTTGAAATCTCTTCATCATTCAAATCGGAATAGCTAAAAGAGATAGTTGATTCACCATAATCAATGGTGATGGTGGGATCACTAAGATCAATATCCTCTAGAAGTTTAGTCATTAAATCTAGAGAAGGTTGGGTTTGGATAGCCTCATCCTCCTCATTGTTGGGGATTGATTCGGTGTTCCCAATGTTGGGTTTAATATTTTGAGATGGCGAGAGGTTTTGTATGCATTGCTCAGTTATTTTCATAAACTCTCGCAGTGTATCCTCGAGAGTTCATGTCGGTTGTGGCTCATGAGAAAGAAACTCTTGAGGATAATTGTTGGCATCCATGGTTGGCTCATCTTCCAAGTTGAAATTTTGATGCTCCAACCAATTTGCATTATGCATGTCATATGTTGGGCTTTTAGGTGGTTGTTGATATGTGTAGCCATACAAGTGATCATACATTGTCCTAACCGGTGGAACATTATTCATCTCTTTCCGATACTCTCCCATTGTCTTACGTGGGGGAGTATTAGAAGAAGATTGAGTCTTAGAAAAATATTCATGCTTGTAATGGTTCCAATCATAATCATTTTTTATTTGGTTCATCCTCTCATCTTTCAAAAGGTATTTAGACAATCCACCCATCCAATCATTCATAATGAAATTATAAGAAGTTGAAATAATCCCTAATCTAGGAAGAAAAACAAAAAGAAGAAAGGGAGATGGAGAGATGTTACCCGTGAAGGTGAGAGCTATGTCAGCAACAATGTCCTACAAAATCAAACAAAAAAATTGTTAGTAATCTAGAAAAAAAAATCAAAAAATCTACTTCTATAAAAACAAAAAATCCTACCTAACTAAAACTACTCTATAGCTACTAGAACAATTAGAACCGTTTAACCTTTCCCCGGCAACGGCGCCAAAAACTTGTTCGCTTCCCCAAGTGAGGGTTGCGATGTAGTAATAATATCGGTAAGACCGAGGTCGATCCACAGGGAAGGAAGTAAACAATTCAAACTATCCTAATAACTAGAATCAAAGAGGTTTGTGAAATTGATTTTTAACATAAAATAGAAAATCTGATAATGGAAAGATAACTAAGCATCAAGGATCCACTTATAGCTCTCCTTAGATGCATAATTCGCTATGGTTTCTCACTTTCTCAACTAGAATCGATATTAAGATCTATCTAGTCGGATGATAGAGCTGTTAAACCAAACAATCTGTCATATGTAAGTTCAATGCATAGGATTCACTCAATGTAGGCTGAGCTGAGCATGCTCAATTGCATAGGTCATTCCCCATTCCATCACTCAATGTAGGCTGAGCTGAGCATGCTTAATTGCATAGGTCATTCCCCATTCCATAAGGTTCAGTCCATAATCATAACCATCCTCAAGTCCTGTCACAAGACAAGGCTAGATCATGATTTGAACTTGATTCAAATCACATGCACAATCCATACATATTACAGAAATTCAGAAAAGTAGAACTTTGGTAGGAAGTCCCCACATGAATATCATAGTACTAGAGCGCACTCCAATTCCTCGGATCATACAGGTCTAGACTGATGCAAACCAATTAAGAATTTAAGTAATTCTCCCAAACATCCATGAGTCATCATAAGACTAAGAAAAACTACTTAAAGCTTGTATAAACTTCAAACCATAGTTCATAATCATGAATTCCAACTTTAAAACCAATAAAACGAATTAAACAATCTAAGAAAACTATAAGGTTCACCTCTTAGCTCTAGCTAAGAGATTAGCTAATGAAAAGCATATTAAAAATAAAACTAGAACTAAGAAAAGGAAGAAAAACTAGCTGGAGGAGGCTAGGAAGCCTCCTATGACTTGAACTCCTTGCTCCCCACGTCCTTGGTTACCCTGGAATAGAAGAGAGCACCTCCTTTTATAGTGCAGCAATAGTACAGCAACATAGCAGAATTTGTTTCGCTTGGTACGGCTTAACCAATGGTTGGATTTCCTTCAAATTTGATTTATAGCTTCCTTGTAATGTGATCTTCCTCATAGATGATTTAGATTTTCAAGATTATCCTCTGAATGGGCCCACCAATCAGATCACCGACTGCCTCTCAAAATCGCGCACTTCGGGTACCTTCAGAACCAGTCATCTTGCTTTCAACGCTCCGGAGTGTACAGATGTCGGATTGATCCC
Organism: Liriodendron chinense; assembly: GCA_003013855.2. Lineage (NCBI taxonomy): Eukaryota > Viridiplantae > Streptophyta > Magnoliopsida > Magnoliales > Magnoliaceae > Liriodendron > Liriodendron chinense. Next base: position 116,316 of record PVNU02001537.1, on the reverse strand, counting down.
AAATTTTGAACATTGTAGAAAACTTCCTCCTCTACATGATAGACGGATTAGATTGTCCAAAACAATCCCAGAATGTGGTCCTAAAATTAGAACACTTAGGGCTTTTATAAACTCTGCGCAGTTGGATCTTTCTGGATGGTCCATCTTTCTTCAACTGGTACGATCAAACCACACATCCTTTTGATCTGAAACTTTGTGGTTATTCATATATGGATGTGATCTAAAAGATGGTCCAAGTAGATTCTTTATATCATCAATGATGGGCCACCTGGACCGGCCCAGAGTGGAACAGCGAAATCTGAAACTTTTTGGACAGTTCGTATTTTTTTGGCCACCACGATCAATCCGTAGCTCCGATTGACACGAAACCAATTGGGTTAGTTCGGCGTCGAGCTCCTCTTAGACATGGATGTGTTGGATTTCCAAATATCATTAAGATGGGCCCAGAAAACTGGTCTGAAAAATCAGAAATGGGAATGGCCTGCTGTATGGAATCTGGAAACTGAAATTTACATGGCCGACCGGTGAAGACCTGTAGGGGCCTGTTCCAGCAGCTTCTGTAGAGGGCAGTAGTGTTGGCCGACCGGTCTTGACCGGTCGGGGCCTGTTATGGGATGTGTATCCAAGATAATAAAGTCTACTGGGTAGTAGAACTTATCATCTTGGACTAAAACATCCTCAATCACTCCTCTCAGTATACGAATGGATCTATCAGCAAGTTGGGGTGTGGTTTTGGTGGGTTTCAATTCACCTAACCCAAGTTGTTCGTAAACCGAGTATGGAATGAGGTTCACACTTGCCCCCAAATCGAGTAAGGCTTGTTTAATCTGGTAGTCTCCTATGATGCATGAGATGGTTGGACTAACCGGATCCTTGTATTTTTGGGGCACCTCTTGTTTGATGATAGCCCTCAAATTCTCAGTCAAAAGTACTTTGTTGTGAACATTGTGTTTCCTTTTGACCGTACACAATTCCTTTAGAAATTTGGCATAGGATGATATTTGTTTTATGGCATCCAACAACGGAATGTTGATCTTCACCTGCTTGAAAACCTCTAAAATTTTCAGGTTTTTGTCTAAAGGTTTGGGTGAAATCAACCTTTGGGGAAACGGGACAACCGGCTTGTATTGCCTATCCGGTTCTTTCTCTTGTGGAGTGTTGTTTGAGCTATCATCCTCTTTGGAATTTTCCGGATCCTTAGGCTTTAGGGCCTTCACTGGATTAGATTTATCAACTATTTTTCCACTTCTTAAAGTGGTGATAGCTTGAACATGCTCCGTATGTTGGGAGGATGAGCCTGGGTCTTATATCTCAAATTGGGTTCTTGGGTTAGGAAGAGGTTGGGCAGGAAGTGTGTCTTTCTCCCTAACACTGAGGTGAGATTCAACTCTAGCCATTGAGGTTTTCAATTCATTGATGGCTTGAGTTGAATTTTGATTGAATTTTAATTGCTCTTGCATGAACCCATCTATTTTCAGAGAATTAGTCTTGTTATACTCAGCTTGAACCGATACAAATGCACCCAACATCTCCTCTAGCGTAACTTTTGGAGTAATGACTAGAGATGGACCTAGTATAGGTTGAGCTTGAGGGATATTGTTTGCATTCGCAGTGGGTCCATTCCTCCAATTGAAGTTGGGATGGTTCTTCCAACTAGCATTAAACGTGTTTGAGTTTGGAGCACCAAATTGCCGTTGATAACTGTTTATGGCATTTGATTGTTCTTATAACATGTCTTGAACTGCTGAGATTGTGGGACAATGTTGTGTTATATGTTGATTTCCGGCACAAATTTCACAAACAGTTTCAACATCATTAGAGTTGATCGTCTCTCCTTTCTTTAATTCCATGGCCTCGACTTTTCTTGTGAGGCTAGCCATCCGTGCACTTATGCTATCCTCTTCTGATAGGACATAAATTCCTCCTTTTTCCCTCTGTTGGCTAGTCTCGAAATTTGTTGGTTTATATGTATCCCAAGACTGTGCATTCTCAGCCAATTCCTCCAAACAGTCCCATGCTTCATCAGCTTCCTTATTCATGAACTCCTCATTGCACATCATCTCTACGAATTGGCGCATGGATGAGGTCAGTCCTTCATAGAAAAAGCTTATAACCCGCCAAATTTCATAGCCATGATGTGGGCAAGCATTTAACAAGTCCTTAAACCTCTCCCAACATTGAAAGAAGGTCTCATCTTCCTTTTGGGCAAAGTTCATGATAAGGCACCTCAACATGTTTGTTTTGTGAGTAGGGAAGAATTGTTTTATGAATTCCATATGCATATCAGTCCATGCACCAATTGATCTTGGCCTTAATGAATGGAGCCAACCTTTAGCTTTATCTTTAAGGGTAAAAGGAAATAATTTAAGCCTAACCACATCATCAGTTACATTTTCAAAGTGCATGGTGGTTATTACCTCATCAAATTCCTTAAGGTGTTGATAGGCACTTTCACTGTCTAATCCATGGAATCTCGGGAGGAGTTGGATTACTCCCGGTTTCAAATCCACATTCCCTGCATTTTGTGAAAAAACTATGCATGAGGGAGTGCTCGCTCTTGCTGGTTGCAAGTAATCACGTAATAGTTCTTGGTCGGGGAACATTCTCAACCACATTCTCTCCCGTTTCGGTTTGGTTTTAGCCCAGATTAGGATTGGCCATCGGATTAGGTTGATTTACAGCCATATTTTCAGACAAAATTGGAGAAGTTAGATGTCTCCTAGCACGTGGTTCTCTATCAATTCCTTTAACTATTCCCCCTTCACTAATGAGTCGGTTATTGGAATCCCGAGCCCAATGTGGCATGCAAAATCCAAAAAGAATGAAACAACAAAAAAGAAGAATTCTTCCTTCCTTTCTTTACTCTTCTCTAAGACCGAAGCATAAGGTGTCTTGCAATGGCTAGGCCAAAATCAAGGATAGAGACCGATTTCTCCTGGTCAATAGGGGTTCAGAGAACTCCCCACCCACTCGTTGAATCTTTTGAGAAAAGTGCAAAAAAAGAAGAAAGAGGAGTAGAGGTGAGAAGAGAAATCTCTGAGCACAAGGTGATCCAAGATGGCAGAGCCGACCAATAGGAATCCAAGTGGCACAAGGCCTACCTATCAAAGATCCAAAAAGGAGTCTCCACCCACTCTACAAGAGATGAATATGATAGGAATAAATAGGAGAAGAAGAAGAGTAAAGTTAGAAAGATAAAACCTGATTTAGCACTTGAGATCCTTATGTCTTCTTCAGCTTTCTAGAAATTCCTGTAAAAGAAAAATTAAACAAAACAAACTAAGTTAGTACTAGAATCCTAAAAATCATAAATAGATACTATTTTCAGAAATTTTGTGAACAACCGTCAAAGTCCCCGGCAACGGCGCCAAAAACTTGTTCGCTTCCCCAAGTGTAGGGTTGTGATGTAGTAACAAACTCGGTAAGACTGAGATCGATCCACAGGGACTTATGTAGGATTCACAAAATACTTCCAATAGTTTCTACTGAGAAGCTAAAAAATAAGCTTTTAAGAAGATTGATGTGAAAAGCAATTTTGAACTTAAACTGAAGTAATTAATTAATAAAAGGCACTAGGGGTTCAAGGATCCACTTGTAGCAATCCTTGATGCTAAATTTGCTATGGTTTCTCACTTTCTCAACTAGAATCAAAGTTAAGATCTATCTAGTCGGATGATAGAGCAGTTAAACCAACAATCCGCCATATGTAAAAGCCATGTGTATGATTCACTCAATGCAAGCTAGGACGAGCATACTCAATTGCATAGGTCAGTCCCAATTCCACTAAACTAAGTTCACAATCATAACCATCATTAAGTCCTGTCACAAGACAAAGCTAGATCATGATTTGAACTTGATTCAAATCACATACACAATCCCACATACAACAAAATTCCAGAAAAATAGAACTTTGGTAGGAAGTTCCCACATGAAAATCATGAATCTAGAGAGTATTCCGATTCCTCAGATCATATAGGTCTAGATTAATTCACAACAATTGAGAACTCAAGTAATTCTTCCAAACATCCATGAGTCATCATAAGACTAAGAAAAACTACTTAGAACTTGAATTAAACTTCAAACCATTGTTCTTAAACATGAAATCCAACTTGAAACCAACTTTAAACGAATTGAAACATCTTAGATTCACTACAAGCTTCACCTCTTAGCCCTAGCTAAGAGGTTTAGCCGTTCATGATCCAAGGAAACATGAAACAACTAAGAAAAACATAAAAATAGCAAACAAACTAGGAGGAGTTGTGGAACTCCGAAATCCACTTCCGCCGCCTCCCACCATGCTGGTTCTGTTCTAGGATGCCTTAGGAACAATCCCTAGTGTCCTTTTATAGCGGAGAAGCTCCATAATGTCAGAATCTTTCAGAATTTGCGTAAGGTTACACGGTGCGCAGAGAAATCCGGAGCCCAAAATAGAAACAGTGCTGTTTTACACATAGCCAGACCGGTCGGACTGGGCTGCCCGACTGGTCACGACCGATCGGACCTCTCTTTTTGACAGTCCAGGGTGCTCTGGAGATTTCCTGAGTTGATGGCCTACCGGTCAAGACCGGTCCGACTGGCTTATCACATGTCCAGTGTGTATAGGGCCTGTTGGCCGACCGGTCAAGACCGGTCGGACCATGTTGCTTAGATGTCCAGAGGGTTTAGCAGGGTCAGGGGAAGATGGCCGACCAGTCTAGACCGGTCGTGGCCCTCCTGGCTGACCGGTCACGACCGGTCTTGGCCCCTTTTCTTCTTTATTTCTTTCTTCTTTCTTCCCTCTCTGCTTTCTTCTTTCTTTAGCCCACCTTGGATCTTCATCCAAAGCTCCTAAGTAGATCCTTTTGGTCTCTTATTGGGTGAAGTCCACTCTCATTCCTGCAATCACAAAACATGCATTATGTTAGTCTTTAAATCATGAAAACCTTGCATAATGAGTGATGAATTGGGGTTAGAATATGCACAATTAAGAGCTCAACAGCCCACACATGATCGAACGGTCGGCGTGAATTTTAAAGAAAGAGAGGGAACGAAAATGGAAAGTTACAAACGAATGGTTTATCTGATAATTGGACACCTAGGATAGGTTTGAATTAGCCCAAATAGGCGGGTAGGGTCCACAAACTGAGGCTCTATAGCCATTAGATAAGTTTCTAGCACATGAGAAGGTTCTAAAAAATAATCTCTCAAGAGAGAAGAAATTTCTATTTTCAATGAGAAAGGCCACGTTGGTTATCTAGGAGGGATCCTTAGGATCCTCTAGAAGCTTCCCTAGCTTCCCATGCGAAGAGAATTTTTTGATTTAAAGATCTAAGATTCTAACGGTTAGAAGAAGAGAGGAGATCAGGTTAGATTCGTGATGGAATGAGAAACATTTTGGTGGGAGGGGTTTTGATAGGCTACAAAACGAATGGACGGTTTGGATTATTGAAAGGGGCCACCAGATCGACGGTGTGGATGTCTCCCACAAGGCAGTGGACGGACTAGCAGTCGAGCTCATGTCTGGCTCGCGTAAAACGCGTTCAACTCCATTTGACATCGTGGCCAACCATGTGCACCACACACGTAGGTCTCACCTTGATGTATATGAGAAATCAACTCTCACCAGCAGTTCGGAAACGTAATTTTAGTGGGTGACACCAAAAATTGTATAGATCTCTAAGGTCGAGTGGGCCATCTAGGGTCCAATTTCTGATTAGCACATTTTTAGATGATCGGAGGACTGAAATACAACATGTTTGGCTAAAATGTGCTAAATAGCTTAAGTCTAGGGTTTTACATTTTAATGATCACTGAAAACTAGCATACCTAAAAACGGCAAGATAACTTAAGTTTAACTAATCGCATTTTCGTAATTATCGCAAATCTTCGAGTTTAGCAGGATATAACCCTTATATGTTGTTAATGGGCTCACTCTAAGCAACTTTAATAAATGGTACTTTATCTGATCTCTTACGGATGCCCCGTGTTGGTGGCTCCGCCTTGGAGACTTTGTTTTAGGCCCGACTAACGTGCCAAGGAACGGTTGACGTCCCTAGATTTTAGGCCCAACTAATAGGCCAAGGATCGGCTAACGACCCTAGTTCGAGTTTGTCAAACAAACTCTACACTCAACTCCCACAGGGAATTGAGTGGATGGACTCCTAACAAGACAACCTTACTTATCGGATTGAGCCCCTTTGTAGTGCCGCTTGGGTTGCTTCTTCTCGCTCTCCCGTGCTTGAATCAGCTCCCCTTGTGCTCCCCCGATCTTTAACGCCGCCGCTTTGCTAAGGCTTCAGCTCCAAGATCAGCTACCTTGCATGTGATGCTCCATTGGAGATGCCCAAGGTGCTAGGGAATGGTTGAATCTCCTACATGGGGTATGTAGCTTGTCCTAACTAGGAGATTCACCTAGAGGGTCTTCTAGAGGTATTGAACAAGAGATATAACTATGTGGTATAGTGTCTCACCTCTAGAATTGAGAGAGGAATCAAGTCATCTCTATGTTTGCATATGAATGCCCTCACTTGTGATTTAAACACAAGGGATATGACTTGAATCTCCTCCTCTTTGAGGCCCCATATGATGTACAAAAGGTATGGCAAATAGGCTCTCAAAACCCTCTCCAAATGCTCAAGAACCGAGCTCAATATTTATAAAGCTCGAGCTTCAACGGTAAAAAAAATGGGCAGATTTGCGCATCTCCGATTGATCGGAAAAAGGTCCGATTGATCGGAAATCAGTCCAGTGGTTCTCTGGAAGATATTCCGATTGATCGGAACGTGGTCCGATTGATCGGACTGACCCCTTCCGATGGATCGGAAGTATGTCCGATTGATCGAAAATGTCCAGTGGATTTTCAAGGTTGCTGGAAAATTTTTCGATTGATCGGAGCTTCTGTCCGATTGATCGAAGTCCTATCGGAGCCAATGTCCGATTAATCGGAGATCAATCGGAAACTGCTGTTTGAGCTGTTTTGTTTACAGCAGCTTCCACCTCTTTAATTAGTCTAACTTATCATGTTTTTCATGGAGTTCTAAGACTAATGATGATGACTAAAGATATACCTAGTTGGTCCAAGTCATCTAAGAGGTTATGAGTTAGGTTTTGGTCAAGGCAAGGCACACCAAGACATCACTTTTACCTGTTTCTCCTTTCTTGATGCAGCCGATTTATCTTGAGTCTTTGGTCTTCGTCTTCATTGGGCTCAACCGACACTAGACTCACTAACGTAAGTGATTGACAAACAAGGTGCACTAGTATGCCACAGAAAAGTGCACTAACAATCTCCCCCTTTGTCAATTACTTACAAAAACCTAACCTACCAAAACAAAATACATGTACAAGAGATTACATTGATATGAAATTAAATACAGGACTCTTGACATGCCTAACTAAGCAGCTCCTCTTCAGATTGCTCCCCCATTGCCTGTCAATCCCTGCATCACAAAACATAGCAAACTAGTTTTGGTGGGACTTGATCTTTCTCCCCCTTTTTGTTAGCAATTGACAAACTATTCTCTCCCCCTTAATGATATATCAATTAAGGTTAAAGTAAGAGAAGATAGTATGTCGCAGTTATAACTATAAGCACATGCTAACTAGAGAGAGTATAGGGTGCATGATCATATAAAACATGGAGTATGCTAAGGAACATGATTAACAAGAAAATGTAACTATCTAATCATAGTTAATCATGCAACATTGGTCAAGGATATACATTTGCAATAAAAGCACAAAGGGCTTATAGCCCAATCAACCAACCTCCCCTATTGGTATATCAAGACCAATACTAAGCAAAGATTAGCATACAATGAGGCATAAAACTCAAGATGATTAGCTAATCTAAGCAAGATGATAATCTAGCAAGAGAATATTCAGATTAAAACAAAGCTAAACTACCGAATTTTGGGCTTATGAGGCTTGAATCCTCTGATTTGCCCATACACATAGGAATGAGGCTGAAATCCTCAGATTTTCCTATAGTTCCAAAGAGGCTAAACTTCTCAAGTTCATCAATTTGCTCAAAATGAGGCTTGACCCTCAGATATTTAGTTGAGCTCAATATGGTCTCCTAAGGTCACCTAACCTAGATCACAACCCCCTTGGGTATGATTAATAGGACTCAACATGCTTGTTGGGAGGGAATTCATCTATCCTAGATTTTTCTCCCTTAGGTTCATTCCAAGTTGGAGAGCAATGATCGGTAGGGGATATGACAATAGTTCCTACCCTAGTTATTGTTGACCTCAACTAATCATTTTACATATAGTTCAACATGAGGCAACATAGATTCTCCTTTTTAGGTAGACATGATGCTAGTGCTCCGGTACCGGATCTTACTCTAGACGGTTACTGTTCGCTTCCCCAAGTGTAGAGTTGCGATGTAGTAATAAACTCGGTAAGACCGAGGTCGATCCACAGGGACTATGTAGGATCTCACGATTTCATCCACGCGTGTCTATTGAAGTTTACTAATCAAATTGTTGTATAAAGTTGATGTGAGTAACAAAAGCTGAATTAAATCGAGAGTAATTAATTATAAGAGGGTACTAGGGTTTCAAGGATCCACTTGTAGCAATCCTTGATGTTCAATCCGCTGTGGTTTCTTATTCTCTCAACTAGAATCGACATTCCTGTCCGTCCAGTCGGATGATAGAACTGTTAAACCAACAGTCTGTAATATGTAAGTTCTATGCATAAGATTCACTCTGTCTAGGCTGAGCTGAGCATGCTCAATTGCATAGGTCATTCCCCTTTCCTAGAGGTCCAGTTCTCAATCATAATCATCCCCAAGTCCTCTCACAAGACAAGGCTAGATTAGGATTTGAACTAGATTCAAATCACCAGCACAGTCCTTACATATTCCAGAAAATCAACTAAAATAGAACTTTGGCCTGAAGTCCCTTTATGAAGAACTTAGTACTAGAGCGCACTCCGATTCCTCGGATCATACAGGTCTATACCGTTGCAAACAAATTAAGAAGATAAGTAATTCATCCAAACATCCATGAGTCATCACAAGACTAAGAAAAATTACTTAAAAACTTGTATAAACTTCAAACCTTAGTTCAGGGGATCCAAACATCTTCCTCCTTTTAACAAACCTATGAAAACGAAAACAAAAGCAGTAAAATCCTAATCCTAACTACTCTATACCTCCATCAGACTAGGAGATCAATCATCCTGATACACAAGATCATTCAGGGGTATGGACATACCTTCTGAAGGAAAATTTTCAAAGAACGGCTTTAATCGCTGCCCATTTGCCTTAAAAATATTGCCGTTCCTTAGATTCAATAGCTCGACAGTCCCATACGGATAGACAGTTTGCACAATGTAGGGACCGGTCCATCGAGATCTCAATTTTCCCGGAAATAGATGTAAGCGAGAATTATACATGAGGACTTTTTGATTGATCGTGAATGTCTTGCGAAGAATATTCTTATCATGGAATATCTTCGTCTTGTCCTTGTAAATTCTCGCATTCTCATAAGCTTCATTCCGGATTTCTGCAAGTTCATTTAATTGAAGTTTGCGTAGCGAGCTTGCCTTGTCAGAATTAAAATTTATTGTCTTAATAGCCCAATACGCCTTATGTTCCAACTCCACAGGCAAGTGACAAGCCTTCCCATAGACAAGTCTATAGGGAGACATTCCAATAGGGGTTTTAAAGGCAGTACGGTAAGCCCAAAGCGCATCGGTAAGTCGAAGTGACCAATCCTTGCGATCGGGATTCACCGTTTTCTCTAAAATGTGTTTAATCTCCCTATTGGATATCTCAGCTTGTCCACTAGTTTATGGGTGATAGGGGGTGCTTACTTTGTGTGTAACGCCATATTTCTTCATTAGGGCTGCAAAAGGGCGATTGCAAAAGTGAGACCCTCCATCACTTATGATGACTCGAGGCGTTCCAAACCGGGAAAGAATATTTTCTTTTAAAAATCGAATGACCGTTTTATGGTCATTATTCCGGCAAGGAATGGCCTCGACCCATTTGGAAACATAATCAACAGCAAGTAAGATGTATAAATTTCCAACAGAAGATGGGAATGGGCCCATGAAATCGATGCCCCAACAATAAAAAATTTCGATAATTAAGATGGGATTGAGTGGCATCATATTTCTACGGGAGATTCCTCCCAGTTTCTGACAAGGTTCACATGCTTTGCAAAACTCATGTGTGTCTTTGAACATGGTGGGCCAATAAAACCCACATTGCAGAATTTTCGCTGTGGTCTTTTTTGCCGAAAAGTGACCACCACATGCTTGAGAATGACAGAAGGAGATGATACTTTGTTGCTCATCATCTGGGACACATCTCCTTATGATTTGATCGGGACTATACTTGAACAAGTATGGGTCGTCCCATAGGAATTTTCGTACCTCCGAGAAGAATCTATCTTTATCTTGCTTTTTCCAATATGTAGGAATTGTACCTGTAGCAAGATAATTAGCAATGTCCGCATACCATGGCAATTGGGAAACAGCAAAAAGTTGTTCATCAGGGAACATGTCATTGATTGCAGTCGTTTCAGGGGAATCAGTGAGGACAAGTCGAGAGAGGTGGTCAGCTACTACATTCTCTACTCCTTTCTTATCACGTATTTCTAAGTCGAATTCTTGGAGTAGGAGGATCCATCTTAATAACCGTGGTTTAGCATCCTTCTTAGAAAGCAGATACTTAAGTGCGGCATGGTCAGTGAATATAATGATCTTGGATCCAATCAAGTAGGATCTAAATTTCTCCAAAGCAAAAACTACGGCTAAAAGTTCCTTTTCAGTGGTAGTGTAGTTTGCCTGGGCTGAGTTTAGGGTTCTACTTGCATAGTGGATGACACATGGCTTTTTATCTTTTCTTTGGCCTAACACGGCCCCAATAGCATAGTCGCTAGCATCGCACATAATCTCAAAAGGAAGGCTCCAATCAGGTGGTTGCATTATTGGGGCACATGTCAACATACCTTTAAGGGTGTTAAAGGCCTTTTGACATTCTTCATTCCACTCGAATGAATTTTCCTTTTGAAGTAGGTTACATAAAGGGCGAGAGAGTGAACTGAAATCCTTTATGAACCTTCTGTAAAATCCTGCGTGTCCTAAAAAGGACCGTATATCTCGTATGCTTTTGGGTGGTGGGAGGTTAGAGATAAGATCAATTTTCGCCTTGTCCACCTCAATTCCATTTTGTGAAACGATGTGACCAAGTACAATTCCCTTTTGAACCATGAAGTGACACTTTTCCCAATTGAGCATAAGGTTCTTTTCTTCACATCTTTTTAGCACAGATTTCAAGTGCTCAAGGCACTCATCAAAGCTACAACCGAATACGAAAAAATCATCCATGAAGACTTCGAGAATGGTCCCCACCATGTCAGAAAAGATGCTCATCATACAACGCTGAAATGTGGCGGGGGCATTACATAGTCCAAACGGCATACGTCGATAGGCGAAAGTGCCGAATGGACATGTGAATGTAGTCTTTTCTTGGTCTTCACGGGCAATTTCTATTTGGTTGTACCCTGAATAGCCATCAAGGAAGCAAAAGTGGGAATGACCCGCCAACCGTTCTAAAATCTAATCAACAAACGGTAGGGGAAAGTGGTCTTTCCTCGTGACAGTGTTTAGCTTCCTGTAGTCAATGCACATTCTCCAACTGGTAGTGACTCTAGTTGGTACGAGTTCATTATTGGCATTGGCTACGATGGTTATTCCAGATTTCTTAGGCACCACTTGAGTTGGGCTCACCCATTGGCTATCAGATATTGGGTAAATGATACCTACATCCAGTAGTTTCACCACTTCGGCCTTAACCACATCCTTCATGTTTGGATTTAGTCGTCTTTGTGGTTGCCGGGATGATTTTGCATTTTCCTCAAGGTGTATGCGGTGAGTACAAATCAGAGGGTCTATGCCTTTGAGATCCGCAATTGACCATCCAATGGCACTCTTGTGCTCTAATAGAGTGGCTATTAGCCTACTCTCTTGTTCCTCATCCAAGTGGGAAGAAATCACCACTGGATATGTCTCATCTCATCCTAAATAAACATACTTTAGTTCACTTGGCAATGGTTTTAGGTCGAGTTTTGGTGCCTTGATGTTGGATGGGAGGGCCTTGTTCTCATTTACAGGAAAAGGTTCAATTGGGGCCCTCCATCTTTTATTCTCGAGCACCAGCATCACATCTAGAATGGCATCCCTCTCTTGTATTGTGTAATCATTTGTCTCATGAGAGTGGGCCATACATGCCTCCAAAGGGTTGGAAAATAGTGATAAGGGGACTGTATCCTCCACGAATGATTCGATCATGTTTAATTCGTGAACATCATCATCAACTTCCCGCGGTTGTTTGCATAACTCAAATATGTTAAGCTCTAGGGTCATATTTCCAAAGGACATTTGTACAAGTCCGTTTCTACAATTGATAATGGCGTTTGAAGTGGCTAGAAACGGTCGTCCAAGTATGACGGGAATTTGAGTACCGGTGCCTATCACGGGATGTGTGTCCAAGACAATAAAATCTACTGGGTAGTAGAATTTATCAACTTGGACTAGAACATCCTCTACCATTCCTCTCGGTATCCGGATGGATCTATCAGTAAGTTGGAGTGTGGTTTTGGTGGGTTTCAATTCACCTAACCCAAGTTGTTCGTAGACCGAGTATGGAATGAGATTCACACTTGCCCCCAAGTCGAGTAGGGCTTGTTTAATCTGGTAGTCTCCTATGATGCATGAGATGGTTGGACTACCTGGATCCTTGTATTTTTGGGGCACCTCTTGTTTGATGATGGCGCTCAAATTCTCAGCCAAAAGCACTTTATTGTGAACGTTATGTTTCCTTTTGATTGTACACAATTCCTTTAAAAATTTAGCATAAGATGGTATTTGTTTTATTGCATCCAACAGCGGGATGTTGATCTTCACCTGCTTGAAAATTTCCAGAATCTCCAGATTTTTATCTAAAAGTTTAGGTGAAATCAACCTTTGTGGAAATGGGGCAACCGGCTTGTATTGCCTTTCCGGTTCTTTCTCTTGTGGAATATTGTTTGGGCTATCATCCTCTTTGGAAATTTCCGGATCCTTAGGCTTGGGGGCCTTCACCGGATTAGATTTATCAATTTCTTTCCCACTTCTCAAAGTGGTGATAGCTTGGACATGTTCCATATGGTGGGAGGATGAGCTTGCATTTTGTATCTCATATTGGGTCCTTGGGTTAGGAAGAGGTTCGGCAGGGAGTGTGCCCTTCTCTCTAACACTAAGGTGAGCTTCAACTCTAGCCAAAGATGTTTTCAATTCATTGATGGCTTGGTTTGAGCTTTGATTGAATTTCAATTGCTCTTGCATGAACCCATCTATTTTTAGAGAATTTGTCTTGTTATACTCATTCTGGACCGATACGAATGCACCCAACATCTCTTCTAGTGATACTTTTGGAGTGTTGTTTGCATTTGCATTGGGCCCATTCTTCCAACTGAAGTTGGGATGGTTCTTCCAATTAGGATTATACGTGTTTGAGTTTGGAGCACCATATTGCTGCTAATAACTGTTTATGGCATTTGTTTGTTCTTGTAGGATGCCTTGGACTGCTGAAATTGTGGGACAATCTGGTGTAGCATGTTGATTTCCAGCACAAATTCCACAAACAGTTTCAACCTCAGTGGAGTTGATTGTTTCTCCTTTCCTTAATTCCATGGCTTCGACCTTTCTTGTAAGGCTAGCCAACCGTGCACTTATGCTATCTTCTTCTGATAAGACATACATTCCTCCCTTTTCCTTTTGTTGGCTAATCTTGGAATTTGTTGGTTTAGGTGTGTCTCAAGATTGTGCACTTTCAGCCAATTCTTCCAGATAATCCCATGCTTCATCAGCTTCCTTATTCATGAACTCCCCATTACACATCATCTCTATAAATTGGCGCATGGATGGAATCAGTCCTTCATAGAAAAAACTTATAATCCGCCAAATTTCATAGCCATGATGTGGGCATGCGTTTAATAGGTCCTTGAACCTCTCCCAACATTGGGAAAAGGTTTCATCTGAAATTGCGGTTTTACTGCTTGTAGAGATACTCGGAGATATGTCTATGGACCTAGAGGGGGGGTGAATAGGACCTTTTTAAAATTCTTTTCGCCTACTTATGCAATTCAACAAGTTTAAGCTAGGTAAGCAAGAACACCTTGGCTTCCAAGCCTTAGTGGGTCCAATCACAAGACTAGCAAGAGTTAAGCAATAACCAACCCTAGTCTAAGCATGCATAGGAAGGAAATGATTCAACTAATTAAGCTACTAACCTATGCACCTTGTGTAGACTTATGAGATTGGATCAATGAGCTCAAGTCTACACAAGTAGTGAAGGTACATCTTGTGCAAGGATGCCTAAAAAGTGCCTAGCATGCATTCATAACAATCATTCATAATTAAGCAATTAAACTAACAATGCAAAGATATCAATGTGCTCAATAACAATCACAAACACAAGGATGTATAGTGGTTCGACTACGTGTCTACTCCACTCCCGGTTCAAGTACTCAACCCCTTTGAGCACACCGGCATTCACTATCGGAGGTTTTAAATGAGGTTCACCTCTCAACCTTTACACGGAGGTTTTATCGGTTCACCTCTCAACCGTATCCGGAGTTTTAGACATAGGCTAACTCTCAACCTTATCGCACGTTTACTCCCGTGTCGGAGGCTCCCCCTTGGAGACTTAGTTTAGGCCCGGCTGACGGGCCAAGGAACGGCTAACGTCCCTAAGGCGAGTTGACAAACAAACTCTAAAATGGACTCTCAAATGAGACAACTTACTTGTCGAATGAGCCCCTTGTTTAGTGCCGTATTGGGTAGCTTGATCTTTGCTCTCCCATGCTTCAATCAGCTTCCCTTTGCTCCCTCGATCGTGCCGCCGTTGCTTTGCCAATGCCTCAGCCACATTCGATCAAACACCTTGCATGCGATGCCTTGAAAAGCCCAAGGTGCTAGGAGGATGGGTGAATCTCATACATGGGATGTGTAGGTTGTTCCAACTAGGAGATTCACCTAGAGAGTCTTCTAGAGGTCTTGGACAAAGGATATACCTATGTGGAATAGTGTCACACCTCTAGATTTGAGAGAGGAATCAAGTCATCTCTTGATAGCATTTGAATGCCCATACTTGTGTTTGAAACACAAGGGATATGACTTGAAAACCTCCTCTTTGAGGCCCCAAATGATGTACAAGATAAGTGTGGAATGGGCTCTCAAAAACTTCTCTCTGGTTGCCCAAGAATGGAGCACCATATATATAGAAAAGAGGGCTCCAACGGCTCTAAAACGGGCAAAAAACGGTCATAAACGACCTGACCCGACCGGTCACGACCGGTCGGAGTCCCCTGCTGCAAGAAGCCACAAGCACAGGCCAAATACACTGGCCGACCGGTCATGACCGGTCGGCTACCCTCACTGGACAGGCCATATCACTCTGGCCGACCGGTCATGACCGGTCGGCCCCCCATGCTGGATATAGAACATTACAAGAGCCAAAAAACTGGCCGACCGGTCATGACCGGTCGGCCCTTCTAGCTGTATACCTTCATTTGAGAAGGCCGACCGGTCATGACCGGTCGGCTGGCCTTGTAAAAACAGCAGGGATGCTGGCCGACCGGTCTTGACCGGTCGGACCAGCCTGGGTCCCCTCTCAACAAGCTGAATTCCATTTGTTTCAGCTTGGAGATTAAGGCCAAGGTATGGTTGATCATTTTGGACACCTAGGGCCTATCTATGATGACTAAAAGGTTCTAAATATGGTCAAGGTCATCAAGGATACAAAGGGGTTAGGTTTTGGTCGAGGTTAAGGCACCAAGGCATCTCATATACCTGAATCTTCTTCCTTGATGTGGCTGGACGTCTTGAGTCTTCGGTCTTCGTCTTCATTGGGCTCAACCGACACAAGACTCACAGCTGTAAGTGATTGACAAACAAGGTGCACTAGTATGCCACGAAAAAGTGCACTAACAATCTCCCCCTTTGTCAATTACTTACAAAAACTTAACCTACCAAAACAAATTACATGTTCAAGATATTACAATGATAAAGCATAAATTACAGGACTCTTGACATGCCTAAACTAAGCTGCTCCTCTTCAGTTTGCTCCCCCACAACCTGTCAATCCCTGCATCACAAAACAAAGCAAACTAGTTTTGGTGGGATTTGATCTTTCTCCCCCTTTTTGTTAGCAATTGACAAACTATTCTCTCCCCCTTAATGATATGCCAATAAGGTTAAGGTAAGAGAAGATAGTGTGTCGCAGTTATAACTATAAGCTCATGCTAAAACGGAGAGTGTGGGGTGCATGAATCATTAATACATGGAGCATGCTAAGAAAAACATGATTAACAGGAAGGTATAACTATCTAAGCATAGGTTAATCATGCAACATTGGTCAAGGACATACATTTGCAATGAAGCACAAAGGGCTTATAGCCCAATCAACCAACCTCCCCTACTGGTATATCAAGACCAAAACTAAGCAAAGATTAGCATACATGAAGCATAAAACTCAAGATGATTGGCTAATCTAAGCAGGAAGACAATCTAGCAAGTAAATGAATTAAATAGAAACCAGGCTAAATCATAAAAAACTGGGCGAATGAGGCTGGAATCCTCTGATTTGCCCATACATACAGGAATGAGGCTGAAATCCTCAGATTTACCAATAAAAGCAAAATAAGCTACCCCCGCTAACCATGATAAGTTTGAAAAGCCAAAGGGTAGCAAAATTTCTCAACACCCTCATAGAATATAGCATGAGGTGAGGGGTTGGGAATACCTTCTTCTCCTAGAAGGGATAGCGGTTGGGATCCCCTCTTAGATAATCTGGTAGAGGGGTCGTGATGGAGGCCGAGAGAGCAAGATCTTTATGTTGGCTCTCATCATCAGATTCGGACTCCTCCGTATCATCCCAAGTAGCAGCCATTGCCTTTTTTCCTTTCGGTTTAGGCCCTTCCGGACATTCCGGGGCAATATGGCCGCGACGACCGCAACCGTAACAACGGACGGATGAAGGTATGGATGATTTTCCTGTACGTTTATCACCCTTCTTGTCCTTCTTGTCACGGCTATTCCCTCTATCAAATTTGAGGAATCTCTTGAATTTTTTGTTTAATTTCTCTTCCTCATCATCCTCATCATCGCTATCTTCCTCTGACTCACTTTTGATTTTCTTATGTTTGTGAGAGGACTTAAAGGCGATGTTTTTCCTTCTAGAGGGGGTTTTAAAGCCTAGCTCAAAGGTTTGTAGGGAACCTATGAGTTCTTCAACTTTAATTGTATTAAGATCCCTACACTCTTCAATGGTGGTGACTTTAGAAGAGAACCGTTCCGGAAGAGATCTCAGAATTTTCCTACAAAGTCTATGTTCCGGAACCGGATCCCCTAAGCCCCACATATCGTTTGTGATTTTGTTCAGTTTGGTATAAAATTCAGTAAACGTTTCATTCTCCTCCATAGTAATATTTTCAAATAGAGTGGAGAGGCGCTGGAGTTTAGAATTTTTAACAACATTTGTTCCTTCATGGGTAACTTCAAGAATATCCCATGCTTGTTTACTGGTAGTGCAGTTTTGGATCCGACCAAATTCTTCTCTTGATACTGAACAAAATATGGCATTTAGGCCTTTGGCATTATTAATACGTTGAGCTTTTTCATGAGCAGTCCACAATGCCTTGTCTTTTGGCCTGAGAACATCCGGCTCACCCTCCTTAGAAATAGTAACCATTGGGGGTTCATATCCAAAGTCAACCATGTCCCTCACATCCGAATCAATGGATTCCAAGAAGATGCGCATTCGGGCTTTCCAATATGGATAATTTGACCCATCAAAGAAAGGAGGCTTAGTGACGGATGAAGAGTCCTCTCTAGACATATTTTCAAGTTTCTCTTTAGGATCTACCTCTAGGCAATTAAGCCCTTAAAGAGGAACCCGCTCTGATACCAATTGAAATTGCGGTTTTACTGCTTGTAGAGATACTCGGAGATATGTCTATGGACCTAGAGGGGGGGTGAATAGGACCTTTTTAAAATTCTTTTCGCCTACTTATGCAATTCAACAAGTTTAAGCTAGGTAAGCAAGAACACCTTGGCTTCCAAGCCTTAGTGGGTCCAATCACAAGACTAGCAAGAGTTAAGCAATAACCAACCCTAGTCTAAGCATGCATAGGAAGGAAATGATTCAACTAATTAAGCTACTAACCTATGCACCTTGTGTAGACTTATGAGATTGGATCAATGAGCTCAAGTCTACACAAGTAGTGAAGGTACATCTTGTGCAAGGATGCCTAAAAAGTGCCTAGCATGCATTCATAACAATCATTCATAATTAAGCAATTAAACTAACAATGCAAAGATATCAATGTGCTCAATAACAATCACAAACACAAGGATGTATAGTGGTTCGACTACGTGTCTACTCCACTCCCGGTTCAAGTACTCAACCCCTTTGAGCACACCGGCATTCACTATCGGAGGTTTTAAATGAGGTTCACCTCTCAACCTTTACACGGAGGTTTTATCGGTTCACCTCTCAACCGTATCCGGAGTTTTAGACATAGGCTAACTCTCAACCTTATCGCACGTTTACTCCCGTGTCGGAGGCTCCCCCTTGGAGACTTAGTTTAGGCCCGGCTGACGGGCCAAGGAACGGCTAACGTCCCTAAGGCGAGTTGACAAACAAACTCTAAAATGGACTCTCAAATGAGACAACTTACTTGTCGAATGAGCCCCTTGTTTAGTGCCGTATTGGGTAGCTTGATCTTTGCTCTCCCATGCTTCAATCAGCTTCCCTTTGCTCCCTCGATCGTGCCGCCGTTGCTTTGCCAATGCCTCAGCCACATTCGATCAAACACCTTGCATGCGATGCCTTGAAAAGCCCAAGGTGCTAGGAGGATGGGTGAATCTCATACATGGGATGTGTAGGTTGTTCCAACTAGGAGATTCACCTAGAGAGTCTTCTAGAGGTCTTGGACAAAGGATATACCTATGTGGAATAGTGTCACACCTCTAGATTTGAGAGAGGAATCAAGTCATCTCTTGATAGCATTTGAATGCCCATACTTGTGTTTGAAACACAAGGGATATGACTTGAAAACCTCCTCTTTGAGGCCCCAAATGATGTACAAGATAAGTGTGGAATGGGCTCTCAAAAACTTCTCTCTGGTTGCCCAAGAATGGAGCACCATATATATAGAAAAGAGGGCTCCAACGGCTCTAAAACGGGCAAAAAACGGTCATAAACGACCTGACCCGACCGGTCACGACCGGTCGGAGTCCCCTGCTGCAAGAAGCCACAAGCACAGGCCAAATACACTGGCCGACCGGTCATGACCGGTCGGCTACCCTCACTGGACAGGCCATATCACTCTGGCCGACCGGTCATGACCGGTCGGCCCCCCATGCTGGATATAGAACATTACAAGAGCCAAAAAACTGGCCGACCGGTCATGACCGGTCGGCCCTTCTAGCTGTATACCTTCATTTGAGAAGGCCGACCGGTCATGACCGGTCGGCTGGCCTTGTAAAAACAGCAGGGATGCTGGCCGACCGGTCTTGACCGGTCGGACCAGCCTGGGTCCCCTCTCAACAAGCTGAATTCCATTTGTTTCAGCTTGGAGATTAAGGCCAAGGTATGGTTGATCATTTTGGACACCTAGGGCCTATCTATGATGACTAAAAGGTTCTAAATATGGTCAAGGTCATCAAGGATACAAAGGGGTTAGGTTTTGGTCGAGGTTAAGGCACCAAGGCATCTCATATACCTGAATCTTCTTCCTTGATGTGGCTGGACGTCTTGAGTCTTCGGTCTTCGTCTTCATTGGGCTCAACCGACACAAGACTCACAGCTGTAAGTGATTGACAAACAAGGTGCACTAGTATGCCACGAAAAAGTGCACTAACATCATCCTCCTTTTGGGCAAAGTTCATGATAAGGCGCTTAAGCATGTTCGTTTTGTGAGTAGGGAAGAATTTTTTTATAAATTCTATGTGCATATCATTCCATGACCCAATTGATCTTGGCCTCAATGCATAAAGCCAACCCTTGGCTTTATCCTTAAGAGTGAAAGGGAAGAATTTAAGTCTTACTACATCTTCAGTCACATTTGCAAAGTGCATGGTGGTGATTACCTCATCAAACTCCCTAAGGTGTTGATAGGCACTTTCACTGTCTAAACCATGAAATTTAGGGAGAAGATTGATCACTCCCGGTTTCAAATCCACATTCCCTGCATTTGGTGGAAATACTATGCATGAGGGAGTGCTCGTTCTTGCAGGGTGCAAGAAATCACGTAAAGTCCTAGGTCGGGGAACATTCTTGTTATAGGCCAAATGGTGGAGATAAGATTTCACGTGGAATGTCCATTCGACTCTCGAGATCATCTGATCGAGAGTCGAATATTGGACAAGTGCGGGACGCCCATTCGACTCTCGAGATCATCTGATCGAAAGTCGAATATTGGACAAGTGCGGGACGCCCATTCGACTCTCGAGATCATCTGATCGAGAGTCGAATATTGGACAAGTACGGAACGTCCATTCGACTCTCGAGATCACCTGATCAAGAGTCATAGATTGAAAAATACAGAGCAGCTATTCGCAAGTCCCGAGTCTTCATAACTGATAGTCAAATACGGAAAAGCTCGATCCGCGAGCATACCTTCTCACAAGTCGTTGAAAGACATTACACCCAAAATATGTATTTGGACTCGCGACCACATTTTAACCTGCGAGCAGCTTTACTACGGGCGTCTCCTTCCTTTTCGGAGGTTATGACTCCAACTATGGCTTCCGGCCGGATCCAGTCGGATTTCAAGGGATCACCATCTAGGGGCGTGATTGTTGGAATATATCATTGGGTTGGATCTGACTAAAGATAGGATCTTATCCCATGAAATCAGCGGATTCTCAGTATCGTATGCGACATCAACGGGATTTCGACATCTCACGTAACAGATTGTTTCAGATCTATATAAGGGGATGGCTCCCTTGAATAGGAGGTACGTACTCATCATTCAAGCTGGGTCCCGTTTTGCTTGGCTCCTCTTCTGTGGCCTAACTTAAGCGTCGGAGGGCTAACGGCTGGTCCCCAGCCACCCTTATTCGCTGTCTTGTTTCAGGTCTGGTGGTGGAAATCCCTCCCGGAGCGAAGGAAAAAAGCCGGAGGATCTCGTTACAAAATCTGACATTAACAGTTTGGCGCCGTCTGTGGGAACGACTTGATCATCAAAATCAATCGTGTTAACCACCGATCAAAATCCTTCGGTGATGCCTCCTAAAAAGACTGTTCATCCTTCAACTTCAAGGCAGGCACCACCTCCGCCCGGTGAGACGGAATTCACACCTGCCCTCCCACCTGTTCCGGCAGATATCCCTCAAGGAGCCCCGAATATGCCATCAACAAATCCATTATTGGAGGCTTCTGGAAATTAGGATGATGTCCTACGATTCCTCGGGAACACTCTCCTAACCCTAAATGCCGGAGTTCAGGCACTGTCAAGTCGGCTAGATCAACACTTCCCTGAACCGCAAAGACAACCCTCCGAAGGGTTACCGCCGCCACCTATACCAGTTGCTTCCAGGCATTCTATGGATGAACCACAGGTCCCGCCACTTGGCGGCCATCCCCCTGTGCCGTCTCCACATTCTATACATTCCAGTTCGTCTCGACAACCTCAACCGCAAGGCTCCAACGCCGAAACGTCTAGCTATACCTTGCCATGGGAAGGGGATCTCAAAAGAATCCAAGACCGTTTTGATCTCATGGAGCAGAGATACCAGGCAAATCGGCCATCTGCTGTCATGGCGGCTATACATCAATCTGAATCTCCCTTCACAAGCGAGGTCATGGAAGCCCCGTTGCCCAGAAAGTATCGAACGCCTATTATCGCTCCGTATACAGGCATTGGCGATCCTCTGGAACATCTGGAAACATATAGGTCCCTCATGGAGTTGGAGGGACATGGTTCAGAAATCATGTGTAGGGCTTTTCCCCTTACGTTGAAGGAAGCGGCTCGTACGTGGTTTCGGGGGTTAAAGCCTCTCTCCATCAGTTCCTTTTCCCAATTATCAGAGATATTTCTTTCTCAATTCATGGGAAGTATTCGCATTAAAAAGCCAGCCTCCCATCTGATGAATCTAAAACAGCAACATGGGGAGACAATAAAAGAGTTCACAGTACGGTTCACTGCTGAAGCCGTTCAAACCGAGAGTTACACTGAAGAAAAGGGTCTCACAGCCCTCATCGCTGGAATAACAAGCGAGAAATTCAGGTTTGCCTTAGATAAAAGCCCGCCGAAAACTATGGCGGAATTCCAAGCCAAAGCTCAGAAATATATCAATGCGGAAGAAGTCGCATTGACACGCCATGGAGTACAAAGTAAGAAACGCAAGCCAGAAGGAACTTCTTCTACAGATAAGAAATACCGTCGTGATCAGCGCGATCGTTCTCCCAGGAAGCCTTACTCTGGTAAATATCATAATTACACTCCTCTTAATCGGTCCCCTGAAAAGGTTCTAATGGAGATTAAACACAAGCCATATGTGAAGTGGCCCGCAAAGATCAAATCCGATCCCGAGAAGAGAGATAAGAGTAAGTTCTGTTACTTCCACAAAGATCACGGGCATAGGACTCAGGACTGTATCTCTCTACGAGACCATATCGAAGCACTTATCCGAAAAGGCCATCTCCAGGATTATGTTGCTCGTAAAAATCGGTCACCAGAAAGGGCGAAGACCTCATCTCGCCAAAAGGAACCGTCTCAAACCGACCAAGAGGATGCTGAGCCCACAGGAGAAATTCGCACTATCGTCGGGGGTCCAGCTTGCGGGGGTGACTCTCAAGCTTCAAGAAAGGCATACGCTCGAAAGGCGTCCAAAGAACCCCAGCAGATCTATTGGCTGGAACAAACTTCCAATTCTTCGAAAGCTAGCCACCCCCCAATTTCTTTCACCCTCGAAGATGCAGCGGGAATTCATTTCCCTCATGAAGATTCCATCGTAGTCACACTGAAGGTATCAAATTATCTGACTCATCGAATTATGGTGGATACAGGTAGCTCGGCCGATATTCTGTATTTGGAGGCTTTCGACAAGATGGCACTTGCCAGAAACCTCCTCAAGCCAGTATCGACCCCTCTTGTCGGCTTTGGAGGAGAAGTGGTGACACCTGAAGGAAGTATCGATCTCCCAGTCACCTTTGGGGAGAGTCCAGCGAAGACCACCGTCTTCGTAAACTTCCTCGTCGTGGATCGAAAATCAGCATATAACGCCATCTTGGGGAGACCGTCTCTAACTAAGATTGGAGCGGCCTTGCACCCTTCATATTTATGCGTTAAATTTCCAACCCCAAATGGCATAGGGGTCGTACGAGGAAGTCAGCAGGAGGCACGGTCCTGTTACCAGATAGCCCTCCAAGATCGAAAGAAGGCTCAAGCGACACCTGTCATGGAAATAGTTCAAGGATCACCCGACGTTCTCGCCACCACGTTGGATCCAAGAGAAAGTGCTCTGAAATCAGGAACTCCAGGGGAGGAAACAGTGGCGATCCGCTTGACCGAAGACGACCAGTTCAAGATCGTGTACATCGGTTCCTCATTAAATAGTATCCACCGCGAAAATTTGATTCGTTTCCTCACTGAATACCAGGACGTGTTTGCTTGGTCTCATACAGATATGCCGGGCATCGATCCTAATGTCATCGTACATCGTCTCAACATTGACCCAAAGCATAAACCCGTACATCAGCGTCGACGTGCTTTCACTGCAGAGAGACAAATGGCGATCAAAACTGAAGTTGAGAAGCTGCTCGCGGCAAATTTCATAAAAGAAGTTGACTACCCACAGTGGGTCGCCAACGTAGTTCTCGTCCGGAAAGCTAATGGCAAATGGAGGATGTGCGTCGATTATTCAGACTTAAACAAAGCATGTCCCAAAGATAGCTTCCCGACACCATGAATCGACCAGTTGGTCGACTCGACAGCTGGACACGCCCTCCTCAGTTTTATGGATGCTTACTCTGGTTACAACCAGATTATGATGCATCCACCTGATGGCCAACATACTGCCTTCATCACAGATCGAGGACTATATTGCTACCAGGTAATGCCGTTTGGACTTAAAAATGCAGGGGCCACTTATCAGCGTCTTGTCAACAAAATATTCGCTGCTCAAATCAGTAGGAACATGGAAGTTTATGTTGACGATATGCTTGTGAAGAGCATCGATGAAGATGACCACATTCCTGATCTTCGAGAAGCCTTTGATCTGATGAGGAAGTATCAGATGAAATTAAATCCAGAAAAATGTGCGTTTGGAGTATCTGCGGGAAAATTTCTTGGATTCATGGTTGGCCAACGCGGAATTGAGGCGAATCCAGAAAAGATTAAAGCATTGATAGAGATGAAATCCCCAGTGACTCTGAAGGACGTTCAGCGTCTAGCTGGTCGCATCGCATCATTGAACAGGTTCATCTCGCGAGCATCCGACAAGTGTCTGCCCTTTTTCAAACTCCTTCGTGCAACGGCCAAGTCTGATTGGAAGTGGACACCTCAATGTGAGGAAGCTTTTCAACAATTGAAGCAATATATGAGCACTCCCCCCATTTTATCTAAGCCTGTGGCGCATGAGCAACTCATTCTTTATTTATCTGTGTCTTCCACGGCCGTTAGTGCCGCCTTAATAAGAGAAGATTCCGGGGTACAAAGGCCCGTTTATTATATCAGTCGAGCAATGGTTGATGCAGAAACTAGGTATTCTGATTTGGAGAAACTGGCCCTAGCCTTAATCACGGCAGCTCGAAAACTGCGACCATACTTTCAAGCCCATGCCATTTTAGTACCAACAAATCATCCACTACGTCAAGTCCTTCAAAAGCCTGAGGCTTCCGGGCGCTTAACTAAATGGGCGGTCGAGATCAGCGAGCATGATATTTCATTCTGTCCTAGGACCGCAGTCAAAGGCCAGGCCGTGGCTGACTTCATCGCCGAATTTACATATTCTTCTGAAGATGGCGTCATGACCAGCGATCAACCTCCTTGGTCGCTCTTCGTGGACGGGTCGTCACGGGCCAGTGGCAGTGGAGCGGGCCTGATTTTAGTGGCTCCAGACGGGTCGCATTTTCAATACGCTCTGCGTTTCGAATCACGCGTCTCCAATAATGAAGCAGAATATGAGGCCCTTATTGTTGGCCTCGAGCTAGCCGTTGTCCTCGCAGTCCAGAATTTGATAATTCATAGCGACTCCCAGCTCATTGTCAACCAAGTTCTTGGCGAATTCGAAACCAAAGAAGAAAGAATGGCCTTATACAAATCTCGTGTCCTCATCCTGCTCGCCAAACTGAAGACTTACAAAATATTCCATATCCCTCGCGAGCAGAACCAACTTGCCGATTCCTTGGCAAAACTCGCTTCTGCACCAGAATCAGAACTATCACATTCGATCCCCATCGAGCACCGTCAACACTTGAGTATCGACCAAGTAACTCCTGAACAAGTTGTTTCGGTACAATCGTCTCCATGCTGGATGGATCCTATCATCCTTTATCTCAGAGATGGATACCTACCAGAAAACAAGAAAGCTGCAAGACAAATTCAGCTTCGAGCTGCCAGGTACACCTTACAAGATGGAATCTTGTTGCGAAAAAGCTTCTCCTTGCCTTATTTGAGGTGTCTTCACCCAGAAGAAGCACATCGTGTTCTAGATGAAGTACACCAGGGGGCATGTGGTAATCATCCCAGGGGGCGATCTCTAGCATATAAAGCGATGAGGCAAGGATATTATTGGCCTACTATGAAAGCAGATGCCATAGAATTTTCTAAAAAATGCGACAAGTGTCAACGATATCAACCTATACCTCGCGTACCGTCTGAGCGGATGACCCCAGTCGACAGCCCTTGGCCTTTTGCTCAGTGGGGGATCGATATCATCGGTCCCTTACCTATGGGAAAGGGACAGAATAGGTTCGCGATCGTGGCAGTTGATTATTTCACCAAATGGGCCGAGGCAGAACCATTAGCCAAAATTACTGAAAAACAAACTACTAAGTTTATATGGAGAAATATTATATGTCGCTTCGGACTTCCTCATACTATAATTACCGATAACGGAACGCAGTTCGACAACGCAGCCTTTGATGAATTTTGCGACAAATGGAAAATACGTAATCTCCGCACTTCTCCATATCATCCACAGGCGAATGGGCAGGTCGAGGCAGTGAATAAAATTATAAAGCAACATTTAAAGACCAAGCTAAGTGAATGTAAAGGGGTGTGGCCAGAACTTCTTCCAGAAGTGTTATGGGCCTACAGAACCACAGCTTGTACATCGACAGGAGAAACTCCTTTCTCCTTAGCATTTGGTGTTGACGCAGTGGTACCAGTGGAAATTCAAGTGCCCTCATATCGGATCGAACAGTATGATCCCGCGAGCAATCAGGAAAATATCCGACTTCATCTCGATCTCTTGGAAGAGCGAAGAAATGCTTCCCAAGTACGAGTGGCAGCATATCAACAACGTATTGCTCGTTATCGAAATGCAAAGGTTCGACCTAGATCCTTCCAGTTCGGAGATTTGGTTCTAAGGCGAAATCTTGGAGTTCCTGTTCGTTCATTGGATCCGAATTGGGAAGGCCCGTATCGGGTTATTAGGGTTGTGCGACCCGGTACTTATTATCTTGAAGACATGCACGGGAAGCCTGTACGTCGCCCTTGGCACGTGGAGCATTTGCTAAGATACTACCCCTAGATTCGATGTAGTTTATCATAACATTTTATGAATAAAGTGAATGATATCTTTTGGCCGCTACTCCATTTATATGGACCCGAATAGCCCTGAAGAGTGCTTATACATCCTCTTGGCCAATTGCCTACCCTTGGTAGGGCTGAAATCATTACTAGTTGGTCGCTTCTCCATTCTCATGGACCTGAACAGCCCCGAAGAGAATGAATACCATCTCTTGACCAACCTTCTGCCCTTGGTAGAATCAAAATCTCAATCGATAGATCAGTCTATCTCAACGCGGACATGGTCTCACGACCCCCGGATTGAGTCTAATTCATTTTTTCATGAGTTAGTTACTCGCGATTGGTGAGGAGGAATCGCACTCCAAAATGCGAACACCACAGCTCGTGCCCAAATTAGGGCAGCGAACGGGGTCACATCCTGATCGCGAGCAGCTTAGTTCATGCTCGAATTAAAGGGTCACATCTCTGATGAATCCATTCAAGATTAACAAGCCAAAAATGAAAGATGAAGGGAGAACAGCAACGAAACAGCAATACTTCCAAAAATATCTTTTCATTGATAATCATATGATTACATATACATGAGCGCAGATACAAGAGAAGAAAATAAAAGGAAATCAATCGCTAGGAGGAGCCACGCTCTCGACTTCAGGGCCCATTTCAGGAGCCCCTCCAGCCTGCGTGGCTTCGGTCACCTCGTTCTCGGCAGCAGCTTGCTCTTCTGCAGCGATGATGGTCGCGACTCGACCGAATTCCCCCATATCGAAGGATGGGATCATTCGTTGCACTACTCTCAGTGCAAAGTCTCGACCAGCATCGTATGACTCATATCGTTCATCGTCATACAGCTGCGAAGTCCGGAACTCGGAAACTGCCCGAGTACCTTCCTCCGAGAGCATTTTTACAAGGGCGACTCTCTCCTCGTCCCAGTGGATCGAGTCGTCCTTAAGCTGCGCAAGAGCGGTGCGCTCCCTAGTCAAGTTATCGTAGGCCTCCTTGAGCTGCGACCTGGCTCCCGCGAATTGCTCCTCTAATGAGATCTTGTCCTGTCGGAAGATCTCCCTCTCTCTCTCTGCCTTCTCCTTCAGACCCGTGAGCTTCGCGTAGTCTGAGTCCAAGGCCTGATACCTGTCGGTCAGGACTTGGATCTTCTCAATGAGGATCTTTTTCTCCTCATCTCTCTTCGAGATCACTGCCTCACGAGCCTTGAGCAGTTGATCTCTTCCTTGAACTGCCTTTTCCAAGGCAGTCCTCTTTCCCTCAGCCTCCTCTATCGTGCGACGGGCGGCAACGATATCACGCCTCGTTCGCAGAATCAGATCTAAACCCTGCACAGAGATGAAAAGTATAAGATTTCTGGAATGTATCAACAGGTCGAAACAGATCTTGACAGTCTTACCTGAACCATCCTCATCCCCGCTTCAAGGATAAGGTTCTCAGGGCTTGGCTCGGGGAGAGAGCCGAAGGCGTGAGGCGGAACGTTCTCGAACAAGAACTTGCACACAGGGTGGAGGTGGCGTGGAATCGAGTACGTCCCGCTCCCAGACGGTTGGGCAACGACCAAACCGGTCTGCTCGCGAGGCGGAGGCATGGACTCGCGAGCAGGTCCCTGCTCGGCAGTTGGGACCAGTTCCCGAGCAGGAGTTGACTCTTGAGGCTCTACCTGCTCTCGAGCCTCTTCAGCTGGGGGGCAGCTGGACCCCACCCCATCTGGGGAATTGTCTGCAATGTTGATCACTGGTGGCCCAGGTGCGACCACCAGTGAAGGGATAGTGGGCCCAGCTGGGGCCCCCGCCATGCTCGCGGGAAGGGCAGACTGATCGCTGCCCGCGCGGATGGAAGATTGAGACGGTTCGGCAGGGGCTCTCTTCTGCCTTTTGGAACCTGTGCCCTTCAGACGGGGCAGTAGGCCTCTCTTCTCTCCAGCCTTCGTCATTTCGACTTCTCTCCTGGATATGAGGCCTGCTGCTGCAAGTCGCGAAGGAGATAAGCAAGCCTCGATATGCCTATCTCCGACAGGCACCTTATACACTCTGACGATCTTCTCGTTGATCCCACCCTTCAAATTCGGTTTCCGCAAAGCTGGGATACCTGCGAGCACAAATCATGGTCAAAGCGAAACCCTAAAATTTATTCTAAGGAAACTGCACAATACGGGATTGTCTACCTTCACAGAAAAACCGGGTCACTCCTGGACCCCTGGAGGAGGCAGACTCCCAGCTCCCGGAAGCATAGAACCACCGCTTCCTCCAGCCGGGATAGTTCGAGGAGGGCTTACCCAACACGAAGTTATCCCGGTGCCAGTAACATAAATAATACCAGCCTTCGCTGGATGGAGCTTTCTTCAGGCGGAACATACGGAGGAACTCCTCCGCCGTGAGTTCCCCGTTGCCAGCCTGAGCCCAAAGGGCAAAGGAGCCCAACACCACCCTCCACCCGTTCACAATAAGTTGCCCAGGGGCAATCTTGTAACTTCGTAATACATCGCGAACAAAGGGATGGAGGGGAAGGCGTACCCCCAAGATGAGCTGGTACTCGTAAAATGCTACGCATCCTGGGGGGGGGAGTCGGGTGTTTCTCCACCTCCGGGCAAGCGGAGAGTTACAGAGGCAGGGATTTGGTATCTCTCCCGGAGCTCAGCCAGCCGGTCCTCCGATAAAACGGAAGGGTACCCGGCTGCTGTGTATCTCCCCGCCGAAACCCTTGCACTGCTGGAGGCAGAGGACTCCGGAGTGGCATCGCCAAGGGGGACAGTGGTCTCGTCAGAGTTCCCAGCCATGGGGAGATGAAAATAAAAGAAGAAGAAAAAGGAAGTAATACCAAGAAAAAGAAAGATTGAGCACCGGAGGAAGAAGAAGAATGGAAAGGAAGGGTTGCAGGATTCTTTCGAAAAAACTTCTGTAGAAACTCAAAGAAATGGCGGACTCCGTATATTTATAGGCAATCATTCCGCCGTATCTGATGGCACGTGGCAGTCCCTTGTTGGACACAGCGCTCGAGCAGGCACGCCCATTAACTCCTCAAACACGTGGCGAGCGCCCCTTCATTTCCCATCAGCGAAAAGGCTGCGAAAAGCTGGCGCTCATTAATTTCAGCCCATCATGAGGGGTGTCATTCTCGATGAAGGTAGCGAGCGGTTTCGTGTGATAGTGAGCTAAGTCCTTTCCTTAAGAATTCTTGACGGCAAGGACTTGGGGGGCATCTGTTATAGGCCAAATGGTGGAGATAAGATTTCACGTGGAATGTCCATTCGACTCTCGAGATCATCTGATCGAGAGTCGAATATTGGACAAGTGCGGGACGCCCATTCGACTCTCGAGATCATCTGATCGAAAGTCGAATATTGGACAAGTGCGGGACGCCCATTCGACTCTCGAGATCATCTGATCGAGAGTCGAATATTGGACAAGTACGGAACGTCCATTCGACTCTCGAGATCACCTGATCAAGAGTCATAGATTGAAAAATACAGAGCAGCTATTCGCAAGTCCCGAGTCTTCATAACTGATAGTCAAATACGGAAAAGCTCGATCCGCGAGCATACCTTCTCACAAGTCGTTGAAAGACATTACACCCAAAATATGTATTTGGACTCGCGACCACATTTTAACCTGCGAGCAGCTTTACTACGGGCGTCTCCTTCCTTTTCGGAGGTTATGACTCCAACTATGGCTTCCGGCCGGATCCAGTCGGATTTCAAGGGATCACCATCTAGGGGCGTGATTGTTGGAATATATCATTGGGTTGGATCTGACTAAAGATAGGATCTTATCCCATGAAATCAGCGGATTCTCAGTATCGTATGCGACATCAACGGGATTTCGACATCTCACGTAACAGATTGTTTCAGATCTATATAAGGGGATGGCTCCCTTGAATAGGAGGTACGTACTCATCATTCAAGCTGGGTCCCGTTTTGCTTGGCTCCTCTTCTGTGGCCTAACTTAAGCGTCGGAGGGCTAACGGCTGGTCCCCAGCCACCCTTATTCGCTGTCTTGTTTCAGGTCTGGTGGTGGAAATCCCTCCCGGAGCGAAGGAAAAAAGCCGGAGGATCTCGTTACAAAATCTGACATTAACAATTCTCAACCACATTCTCCCCTGTTTCAGTTTGATTTTGAACCGGGTTAGGTTGATTTGCAGCCATACTTTCAGATAAAATTGGAGAATCTAGATGTCTCCTAACACGTGGCTCTCTATCAAAGCCTTCTACTATCCCCCCCTTCACTTATGAGTCGGTTATTGGAATCCCGAGCCCAATGTGGCATGCAAAACCAAAAATAAGAAACAAAAAGAAAGGAGAATTCTTCCTCCCTTTTCTTTACTCTTCTCTAAGACCGAAGCACAAGGTGTCTTGCAATGGCTAGGCCAGAAGCAAGGATAAAGACCGATTTCTCCTGGTCAATAGGGGTTCAGAGAACTCCCCACCCACTCTTTGAATCTTTTGAGAAAAAATGCAGAAAAAGGAAAAAAAAGGAGTAGAGATGAGAAAAGAAATCTCTGAGCACAAGGTGATCCAAGGCGGCTGAGCCGACCAATAGGAATCCAGGTGGCAAAAAGAGCCGACCTTTTAGAGATCCAAAAGGAATCTCCACCTACTCTACAAGAGATGAATAGGAATGAATAGGAGAAGGAGAAGAGTAAGGTTTAGAAAGATAGAACCTGATTCGCACTTGAAACTCTTGTATCTTCTTCAGCTTCCTAGAAATCCCTGAAAAGAAAAAATCAAATAAATAAACTAAGTTAGTTCTAAAAATCTAAAAGAATCCTAAATAGATACTAATTTCAGAAATTTGTGAAAACCGTCAAGGTCCCCGGCAACGGCGCCAAAAACTTGTTCGCTTCCCCAAGTGTAGAGTTGCGATGTAGTAATAAACTCGGTAAGACCGAGGTCGATCCATAGGGACTATGTAGGATCTCACGATTTCATCCACGCGTGTCTATTAAAGTCTACTAATCAAATTGTTGTATAAAGTTGATGTGAGTAACAAAAGCTGAATTAAATCGAGAGTAATTAATTATAAGAGGGTACTAGGGTTTCAAGGATCCACTTGTAGCAATCCTTGATGTTCAATCCGCTGTGGTTTCTTATTCTCTCAACTAGAATCGACATTCCTGTCCGTCCAGTCGGATGATAGAACTGTTAAACCAACAGTCTGTAATATGTAAGTTCTATGCATAAGATTCACTCTGTCTAGGCTCAGCTGAGCATGCTCAATTGCATAGGTCATTCCCCTTTCCTATAGGTCCAGTTCTCAATCATAACCATCCCCAAGTCCTCTCACAAGACAAAGATAGATTAGGATTTGAACTAGATTCAAATCACCAGCAGAGTCCTTACATATTCCAGAAAATCAACTAAAATAGAACTTTGGCCTGAAGTCCCTTTATGAAGAGCTTAGTACTAGAGCGCACTCCGATTCCTCGGATCATACAGGTCTATACCGTTGCAAACAAATTAAGAAGATAAGTAATTCATCCAAACATCCATGAGTCATCACAAGACTAAGAAAAATTACTTAAAAACTTGTATAAACTTCAAACCTTAGTTCATAATCATGAATTCCAAACTAAAACCACTTAACTACGAATTAAAACATCTAGGATTCACTACAAGCTTCACCTCTTAGCCCTAGCTAAGTGGTTTAGCTGCTCATGATCCAAGGAAACATGAAACAACTACAAAAAGCATGAAAACAGCAAAGCAAACCAAAAGGAGTTGTGAAACTCCAATCTCCACTTCCACAGCCTCCAACCTCGCTTGAACCCTTCTAGGATGCCCTAGGAACAATCCTTAGGTGTCCTCTTATAGTCTGGAGGCTCCACAACGTCAGAAGAATCAAAAATTTGCGTAACACTTACGCAGCGCAGAGAATTTCGGGAAGAAATTAGAAAGTTCTAACTCAGTACGCATGGCCGACCGGTCAAGACCGGTCGGCCTCAAGTGAAAACACTCCAGCAAGTATGTCCGACCGGTCATGATCGGTCGAACCTATTCCTCCTTGGTCCAGCAAGCATGTCCGACCGGTCATGACCGGTCGGACGCCTTCAGCATTTTTCCAGCAACAATGACCGACCGGTCATGACCGGTCGGTCCTCTTCAGTAGTGCCTACATACATGGCTGACCGGTCACTGACCGGTCTGGCTTCCTTGGCCGACCGGTCATGACCGGTCAGCTTCATTTTCTTCTTATTTTCTTCTTTTCTTTCATCAGCTTTCTTCTCTTCTTAGTTCTTTCTTTCTTTTCTTCTTTGGTCCTCAAACATTCTTCATCAGAATGATCCTAAGTGAGCTCTTTATGTCTTCAATTGAATAGAGTTCACCCTCAATCCTGTAGTCACAAAATATGCATTGAATTAGCTTACAAACCATACAAACCTTGCACAATGAGTGATGAATTGGGGTTAGAATATGCACAATTAAGAGCTCAACAGTTACGTCCTTGAAGAGCAACCCGCTCTGATACCAATTGAAATTGCGTCGGGTAGTCTAACATGACACCCTATGCATATACGTGCGGAAGTTTAAAGAGCAACTAGAATTATGGCTAAACCTATAGGCGGGGGTGATTAGGACCTTTTTAAAATTATTTTTGCCTACCTAAATAATTCAACAATTTAAACTACGTAAGCGATTAACACTTCGGCTTCCAAGCCTAAGTGGGTCCAATCACAAGACTAGCATTTGGTTAAGCAATAAACAACCTAGTCTAAAGCATGCATAGGTAATCAAAAGATTTAACTAATCAAGCTCCTAACCTATGCAATCTATGTAGACTTATGAGAGTGGATCAATGAGCTCAAGTCTACACAACTAGTGAAAGTACATCTTGTGGTGGATGTGCCTAATTAGTGCCTAGCGTACATTCCTATCAAGCATTTATAATTAAACAATTAAACTTACAATGCTAAGATATCAATGTGCTCAATTCAATCACAAACACAAGCATGTATAGTGGTTCGACTACTTGTCTACTCCACTCCCGGTTCAAGTACTCAAACCCCTTTGAGCACACCGGTATTCACAGGGGAGTTTAAATCTGGTTCCTCCCAACCAAGGTGTTTTAAATCGGATCCACCCAACCGGGGAGTTTATAGGTTCCTCCCAACCTACACGTTTGCACCCGTGTTGGTGGCTCCCCCTTGGAGACTTTGTTTAGGCCGACTAACGAGCCAAGGAACAGCTGACATCCCTAGATTTTAGGCCCAACTAATAGGCCAAGGATCGGCTAACGACCCTAGTTCGAGTTTGTCAAACAAACTCTACACTCAACTCCCACGGGGAATTGAGTGGATGGAGTCCTAACAAGATAACCTTACTTGTCGGATTGAGCCCCTTTGTAGTGCCGCTTTGGGGTGCTTCTTCTCGCTCTCCCGTGCTTGAATCAGCTCCCCTTGTGCTCCCCCGATCTTTAACGCCGCCGCTTTGCTAAGGCTTCAGCTCCAAAATCAGCTACCTTGCATGTGATGCTCCATTGGAGATGCCCAAGGTGCTAGGGAATGGTTGAATCTCCTACATGGGGTATGTAGCTTGTCCTAACTAGGAGATTCACCTAGAGGGTCTTCTAGAGGTATTGAACAAGAGATATAACTATGTGGTATAGTGTCTCACCTCTAGAATTGAGAGAGGAATCAAGTCATCTCTATGTTTGCATATGAATGCCCTCACTTGTGATTTAAACACAAGGGATATGACTTGAATCTCCTCCTCTTTGAGGCCCCATATGATGTACAAAAGGTATGGCAAATAGGCTCTCAAAACCCTCTCCAAATGCCCAAGAACCGAGCTCAATATTTATAAAGCTTGAGCTTCAACGGTAAAAAAAGGGCAGATTTGCGCATCTCCGATTGATCGGAAAAAGGTCCGATTGATCGGAAATCAGTCCAGTGGTTCTCTGGAAGATATTCCGATTGATCGGAACGTGGTCCGATTGATCGGACTGACCCCTTCCGATGGATCGGAAGTATGTCTGATTGATCGAAAATGTGTCCAGTGGATTTTCAAGGTTGCTGGAAAAATTTTCGATTGGTCGGAGCTTCTGTCCGATTGATCGGAGTCCTATCGGAGCCAATGTCCGATTGATCGAAGATCAATCGGAAACTGCTGTTTGAGCTATTTTGTTTACAGCAGCTTCCACCTCTTTAATTAGTCTAACTTATCATGTTTTTCATGGAGTTCTAAGACTAATGATGATGACTAAAGATATACTTAGTTGGTCCAAGTCATCTAAGAGGTTATGAGTTAGGTTTTGGTCAAGGCAAGGCACACCAAGGCATCACTTTTACCTGTTTCTCCTTTCTTGATGCAGTCGGTTTATCTTGAGTCTTCGGTCTTCGTCTTCATTGGGCTTAACCGACACTAGACTCACTGACGTAAGTGATTGACAAACAAGGTGCACTAGTATGCCACAGAAAAGTGCACTAACAGCGTCGTCCACAAAAGGTTGGAGGCAATCTCTCTTCATTTCTCCGCGTCTATAGTTATCCTTGACCTATTCCGGGTTAGTCGCGATCACGATCCACCCCCCCTTAAAAATAAGGTCTCGTCCTCGAGGTTGATTTCCTAAGTTCCTGTCCTAGCATGCTTTCATTGCACACTCTGATTCGTAGATGGTTCTCTACATATCGATAAGGTTCCTTAAATTAATCAATCATCTAATGCCTTGATATTCCTTAGGTTTGGGAGTGCTGTTATAGTAAAAAATCTAAGGGAATGATTAGGTTAGATAATTATTAGGGATGTTTGATCGTTAATGAGATAATTGATTAGAAGTTTAGAGGATATATCTGAGTTTGATTAGGTCAATATGGTCAAATGGTCGAGTGAAAGAGTAGATAAGCGATCGGGTAAATAAGCGAATGAGATATCATCAATGGTCGTTGAACGGCTAAAGGTGTGATGGAAAGATGAGATTAATGGTACCGTATTCTAACTCTTAATAGGGTCTAAGTGGCTAACTTTCTACATCCTAGGGTCGTCTATACATTTATCTTATTCTAGTCATCCAAAGAAAACAATCACACAAATTCTGAGAGATTGCACAGAAGTCCCCAAGTTAGAACAAGGATGCGGTTTGTATAGTGTCGGCATCACGGGCGAACTGTTTAAGTAGATTCAGATCCGATACTTAGATCTTTTACTCACATTGTGCATTGAGTTCATTAGTATCCATTTAAAATTCCAAGTGTCGACCCTTGGGATTTGAACTTGGACCTAATCATTTATATAGTGTGTCAGGTACGGTTCGATCCTTTCAAGTGGCTGATTAATCTAACATCGTGTGGGCCTTTATGTACTTTCCCAAAATGTGCATAAAGCAATTATCAATAAGATCATATAATATAAAATTCATCAACACAACAAATTAAAATCTTATGAGGTCATATTTACTTCCGTCGCCAGACATGGTCAAAGATTTATGTGGGGGGTTGGTAAATGGCATTCTATGGTTTGATAACCTATCTAAAGTAACTGAGTGAGGCCCAAAATTCATAGGTACGTATAAGCAAATGCCAAGGAACACTTCTAAGAGTATAATCTTACAAAGTAGATCTAATCAAGGGGGTTTTAAGGCTAAGCGACTGAGGTAGCTCCGAATATGGAATGCAAGACCTATAAGCACTCCTGAAATTCTTTCTCTCAAATCAGGCATCATTTTCTCCTAAATTTTAGAATTTAGGCTGTATGTTAGGTGTGGAATATATTTAATTTTTCTCAGATCAAAATTCCTACAGTAACACATGTTTCTACCCTAATTAAATCCAGAAAGTATAGCAAGTCAGCAGAATTTTATGCAGGATTTTCACTACTGTCGGAATTTATTTGATTTATCTACATATAAGATTGATTTAGATTGATTTAAAATTTTATGGAGATTCTAAGAAATAAGTTAAGACTCTCCAGAAAAATTTACAAAAATTTAATAAGTCTGAAAGTGCATTTTTTAATGGTGGTACTGCTGCTAGATTTGGAAATCCATCCTAACGAGGAAAAATAAAAATAAAATAGATAACCGTAAAATTTGAGCGAGATAATTCACACAATTCAACGAAACACTGATCTAAACATGGACAATTGATGAAAGCCCCAGAATTCATGCAAAAATGGTGGGAATTCACTTCCTAAAAATCATAAAGTTTACAGATTTCTATTTTTATCGGCTACCCTAATGATTTCAAGGGGCCTGAGTTTGGGTTTCTAGGTTCATAACATCACATGCAACCAATAAGGGTTAAACCTAGGTGTTTTATTTCTAGTTCATGGGAAGCCTAAGCCCTATGGTGTGTTTATTATGATAAGAGTCAGGCTTCTCACCCAAAGTGTAACGCCCCGGATTTTCGAGACTTATTTCAGAATTTTTAAAAATTTTATTTTCATTTTATATCGTACGTTTACTTTGTTTTGAAAACAACGAACCATCCGGAGGAGATCCGATATAAGACCCTTTACAAAAGTTATTTAGAATAACTGTTGAGCTCTTAATTGTGCATATTCTAACCCCAATTCATCACTCATCATGCACGGTTTACACATTTTAAGGACTATTTTAATGCATGATTTGTGATTGTAGGAACAAGAGGGAGATTTCACAAATTGAAGACTAAATGGAGCTCTTTAAGAGCATTGAAGACCATAGGATGAAGAGAAAAGAAGGACCAAAGAAAGCCAAGGCAAGGAGAGAAGAAAATGAAGAAAGAAATAGGCTTGACCGGTCATGACCGGTCGGCCAAGAGGGCCACGACCGGTCAGGACCGGTCGACCAGCTCCACTACACCACTGGACCAAAAGAAACAATAGGGCCGACCGGTCATGACCGGTCGCCCATAGCTGCTGGAATACTTCTCAAAGAGGTCCGACCGGTCAAGACCGGTCGGCTAGTGTAAAACAGGATGTTTCTATTTTGAGACTCCTGGAAATATCTGTGCAAGTGCGTAACTTTACGCGAAATCTGGAATTCTCTTGCGTATTGGACTCCTCCAAGCTATAAAAGGACGTCTTCCCTTCATACCAAAGGAGGCTAGAACGTGGGGATTGCTCAGGAGACGGATTCTACTTTGGATTTCTAGTTTTCTTCCTGTTTTAGTTATTTTCTATGTTTTTAGAGGCTTCTAGTTCAAGGATGTTAGAGATGAACTAAAACCTCTTAGCTAGGGCTAAGAGGTGAAGCTTTTGATTCGTTTTTGATGGATTAATGCAACCTAGGTTTCCTTTTGTGTTTTAATTGATGAATTTTAGTTCTATATGAGTTTGAATCAAGTACTAAGTTGGTTTTACTTTGATCTCTTCATGACTCCGGGCTCATGTGATTCTTAGTGATTCTAAGCTTAGTATCTTAGCTTTTGAGCATTGTTTATGCTTGTGTAGTGCATTGATCTACCATCGACTCCGGGCATGGTAGACGCTTTGATTGCCTTGTATGCAATGGCCTGATTTTCATGTGGGAACTCATTCAACTAAAGTTCTTATCTTTTGTTGTATAATCTGGAATAGTTGGTTATTCATTGATTTTGATTAATTAGAGTTCTAATCATGAGTTGTAATCAAGTCTAGTGACAGGATTTGGTGAAAGCTATGATTATGAATCTCAAATAGATTGGAAAGAGGCTTGGCCTATACAATTGAGTGTGCCCAAGGCCTGAGCATGGTTGTGGGAATCAAATCAATGAATAAACACTTATTTTGGATAATTGTTAATTTAACCGCTCTATATTCCAATCGGATAGAGGAAGGAATTCGATTCCGATTGAGTTATGAGAAACCTAGTTGTGTTGA
Source organism: Liriodendron chinense (assembly GCA_003013855.2). NCBI lineage: Eukaryota > Viridiplantae > Streptophyta > Magnoliopsida > Magnoliales > Magnoliaceae > Liriodendron > Liriodendron chinense. The sequence continues at coordinate 77,805 of PVNU02001537.1, read as the reverse complement.
TGCATTGAAACCTATTAAAAGTGGATCCTTGGCGTCCTAGTACCCTTTTTAGATTGAAATTACCTTAACTATTCACTGTTTAAACCCAAATCGCTATTTTCCAGTTTTAGTTCTTAATAGGATCTTAATTACAAGTTGTTTTAGACAAATTCTGAGGATACCCATACATAAATCTCTGTGGGAACGATACTCAGTCTTTCCGAATTATTACTACTTCGCAACCCTACAGTTGGGGAGTGAACAAGTTTTGGCGCCGTTGTCGGGGATTTCTATGCGGTATTTTTAGAATTTTCTGAAATAATTTTTAGTTGAGATTATGTTAAGATAGGTTTAGGATTTATTTTGCTTTCTAGAGTAGGTTTTCTTCTAAATACTAACTTACTTTGTTTTGATTTTTGCAGGATTCTAACATAGGTCAAATCCAGGGATTTTTAGGAAGTTGAAGAAGAAGTAAGCATCTTAAGTCACAAATCAGGTTTTATTGTTCTAACCCTACTGTTCCTCTTCTCCTACTCATTCCTATCATATTCATCTCTTGTAGAGTGGGTGGAGACTCCTTTTGGATCTCTGAAAGGTAGGCCTTGTGCCACCTGGATTCCTATTAGTCAGCTCTGCTGCCTTGGATTACCTTGTGCTCAGAGATTTCTCTTCTCAACCTATTCCTCTTTCTCCTTTTTCTGTACTTTTTCTCAAAAGACTCAAAGAGTGGGTGGGGAGTTCTTTGAACCCCTATTGACCAAGAGAAATCGGTCTCTATCCTTGCTTCTGGCTTAGCCATTGCAAGACACCTTGTGCTTAAGTCCTAGAGAGGAGTAAAGGAAGGAAGGAGGAATTCTTTTTCCTTTTTGTTCATTCTTTTTGGTTTTGCATGCCACATTGGGCTCGGACCAATAATAACCGACTTGTAAGGGACGGAGTAATTGTTGAAGGGATTGATAGAGAGCCTCGTGCTAGGAAACATCAAAATTTTCCTGAATTTACTAGAGAGATGGCTGAAAATCAACCAAATCAAGGGGTTAATCAACATCAAAATCCAGCCCTAAAACTTTATTGAATTGGATGAGAATGAAGTGGGGGATGTACCTCAACCTAGAACTTTACGTGACTATCTACAACCAGCTAGGACGAGTACTCCCTCTTGCATAATTTTCCCGCACAATGTGGAAAATATTGATTTTAAACCGGGGTTGATCCAACTTCTTCCTAGATTCCATGGACTTGACTCTGAAAGCGCTTATTTACATATTAAGGAATTTGAAGAGGTTATAGCCACAATAAACTATGACAATGTGACCAAGGATACTATAAAACTTAAATTGTTCCCTTTTTCCTTGAAAGAGAAGGCCAAATCATGGCTACATTCCTTAAGGCCGAGGTCTATTGGGACATGGGCTGAGATGACTAGGGAGTTTCTAAAAAAATTCTTCCCTACTCATCGAACCAATGCATTAAGAAGGGCCATAATGAACTTCGCCCAAAAAGAAGAAGAAACCTTTTTCCAATGTTGGGAAAGGTATAATGAGCTATTAAACGCATGCCCACATCATGGCTATGAAAGGTGAAGGTTGATTAGTTTCTTCTATGATGGATTGAACTCAACCATGCGCCAATTTGTAGAGATGATGTGCAATGGGGAGTTCATGAACAAGGAAACGGAGGAAGCTTGGGATTATTTTGACATGTTGGCTGAAAATACACAATCATGGGATACATCTAAGCCAACAAGTTTAAAACAACCCCAAACCAAGGAAAATGGAGAAATTTATGTTTTAGATGGGCAAGATGATCTAGGTTCTAGAGTGGCTAAACTCACACGAAAGGTCGAGGAGATGGAACTAAAGAAAGTGGACACAACCCAACAAAAGGGGGCTGTTGAAACTATTTGTGGTATTTGTGCTTCCAATGTGCATCAAACACCTGATTGTCCAACAATCTATGCAGTTTCGAGAACTTTTATTTGAACAATCGAATGCCTTGAATAGTTATCAACGACCTTTTAGTACTCCAAATTCAAACACGAATAATTCTAGTCAGAGAGACAACCAAACTTCAATTGGGCGAATGGAAACACGGCTAATCAAAATAATCCTCAAAGGGGGCCCCCAATGCAAATGGCCCCGCCTCAAATGCCTATAGAGGATACTTTGAAAGCATTCATGGAAAGTCAAGCTCAAGTAAATCAATCCAACCATACGATAATGCTTGAGCTTAAAACTTCAGTAGAGGAAATCAAGGCTCGCTTAAACGCAAGGGAAGGGATTCTTCCAGCCCAACCCATACCAAATCCAAAAACACAATGCGAAATAAGCGTGCCTAGTTCTTCTAACCAACACATGGAACATGCTAAGGCCACCACCACTCTTAGAAGTGGGAAACTTATTGAAAAATCTGATCCAATGAAGGTTTCACCAGCCTAATGATCCGGTAGCTTCCAAAGAGGATGATGGACCTAGCACCCCCATGAATGAAACAGAGCCATTGAAAGAATATAGGCCCGTTGCTTCATTCCCCCAACGCTTGATTCCAGCCAAACCTCAAGATAAATATCAGGAATTTTTGGAGGTTTTCAAGCAAGTAAAAATCAACATCCCATTGTTGGATGCCATTAAACAAATACCGTCATATGCAAAATTTTTAAAAGACCTTTGCACGGTTAAAAGAAAAATACATGTGCAAAAGAAGGCATTTTTTACAGAGAATGTGAGTGCCATTATCAACCACGGGATGCCCAAGAAATACAAAGATCCCGGTTGTCCAACAATATCTTGTGTGATTGGAGACTACCGGGTGAAACATGCTTTACTCGATCTAGGGGCAAGTGTGAACTTAATCCCCTTTTCGGTCTATGAACAATTGGGTTTAGGTGAATTAAAATCCACCAAAACCACATTACAACTTGCTGACCGATCAATTCATATTCCGAGAGGGGTGATTGAGGACGTTCTTGTCCAAGTTGACAAAGTTTACTACCCGGTAGACTTTATTGTCTTGGACACGAGACCCATGGTTAATATTGGCCCCCAAATTCCTGTCATACTTGGCCGTCCATTCCTAGCTACATCAAACGCTATCATAAATTGTAGGAGTGGGGTCATCCAAATGTATTTTGGCAATATGACGATTGAGTTGAATGCTTTCAATATTGACAACCAACAAGAGGATGAGGATGAGGAGGTCCACGAAATAAACATGATCAATTATATCGTGGATGATGAGTCACTCTCACCTTTTTATTCCGGTCCCTTAGATGAAGAAGTGACTCACTCCCTTGATGAGAACGATAATATGATAAGGGATATGGTCACACTTTTTGAGTCAGTATCGACATATGACATTAGCCGAGAGAAGGATGTGGAAACAACATCTTTTTGTGCTGAGAAATCAATTTATATTTCCACACCTTTGTGGATCATGCATACCGAACTCCACCAACCCTGGGATGATCCATACTTGCAATATCAATGCCCAGGAAAATCTGAATGGAGACATATTTTTTCTGATAAATATGATGATATCTCCTCTTATACATGTGGTGAAAACGTTAAGGAACCCGCTGAAATTCCTTTTTGGGATTTTAAGTGGCTCATTTCGATTACTCACACACATGTTCATTGTAAAGCAGGATATTGGATGACCTTACTGCGAAATCTTTTGATCCATCTAATGATTCTGCTTGACTTTATGCTTTTGGATGAGTTGTTGGGATTAACCTCCTAGTCTGACGGAGGATGATTTGTTAGAATGCTTTCCCATTAGGATTTGCTTTGATTTAGTTGTGAAGTAATCCATCTCCGAAAGCTAATCTTGCCATGAAATATATGCTTCAGGTGATATCTCTCTTTCTCACTCTCCTTTGCTTTATGTCATTGCTCTCATGTCATGCATATTGCATATTTTATTACATTGAGGACAATGTAGAGTTTTGGTTGGGGGGTGAGAGATTCCTTTAATGATGAATCTGCTAGCCTTTGTGACATGTTGAGCAAAGATGTAGAAATTTTTCGATTTTTCTAAAATTCGAAACTCTTTTGGACAACTTTGATTCTATGCATTCGAGATAGCATGAGTATAAGAAGAGGAGATACGAAGTGAGGGATGTTGCAAGCTTTGAACTTCTCTTAATATAATGGTTTTATATGTGAATTCACCTATTTTTATGATTGATAGAAAATTTGAACACCTTTTGCACCTAGTTCACATTACACGATTTTCATGATTTGAAAGGATTATGTGATTTATGGATTAGCTAGACTTTGATTTGAGGTATTGAGAAACCAAGCCGGGGTACTTTGTCCATCCTTGTCCATGGGAAAATAACGAAAGATATGGATTTCTAAAAATCCTATTTAATGTAAAAGAAAAAGGAAAAGGAAGGATGAAATTGGGAATGATGGAAAAATGGTGGAAATTCCGATTAGGGCTACCTACTACCAACCGGGGAATGGTCTACCCGTAACCAAAGTCGAAAATGGGACGTAGTGTGAAAGTCGTCGGAAGGACGGTAAGGCAAATTCCTGTCATAGGCTTGTTGTTGCTCTAAACACCTTGAGATCTATAGTTTAGTTGATCTATGAAGAAGATAATCCTAGAAACTCATGAGATGAACCTTCACTATGCACACTAGGTTGAACTTGTTCAAATTCTTCTATTTATCAATCAATCAGCGGGAATTTCATATAAACACTTATTATGTTCTGAGAGTTTAAGGTTTCAACCTTTATCACTGAATTTCTCTGATTTTTACGCTTATGTGTCTTGGAATGTATAGAAGAGTAGTTTCTAGAGGAGAGTTGGGTTTTGGAAAATGAAACCTGTTTCACGCATGTTTTGCTCGGGACTAGCAAAAGGCTGGTTGGGGGGTGTGTTGAGCTCTTAATTGTGCATATTCTAACCCCAATTCATCACTCATCATGCACGGTTTACACATTTTAAGGACTATTTTAATGCATGATTTGTGATTGTAGGAACAAGAGGGAGATTTCACAAATTGAAGACTAAATGGAGCTCTTTAAGAGCATTGAAGACCATAGGATGAAGAGAAAAGAAGGACCAAAGAAAGCCAAGGCAAGGAGAGAAGAAAATGAAGAAAGAAATAGGCTTGACCGGTCATGACCGGTCGGCCAAGAGGGCCACGACCGGTCAGGACCGGTCGACCAGCTCCACTACACCACTGGACCAAAAGAAACAATAGGGCCGACCGGTCATGACCGGTCGCCCATAGCTGCTGGAATACTTCTCAAAGAGGTCCGACCGGTCAAGACCGGTCGGCCAGTGTAAAACAGGATGTTTCTATTTTGAGACTTCGGAAATATCTGTGCAAGTGCGTGACTTTACGCGAAATCTGGAATTCTCTTGCGTATTGGACTCCTCCAAGCTATAAAAGGACGTCTTCCCTTCATACCAAAGGAGGCTAGAACGTGGGGATTGCTCAGGAGACGGATTCTACTTTGGATTTCTAGTTTTCTTCCTGTTTTAGTTATTTTCTATGTTTTTAGAGGCTTCTAGTTCAAGGATGTTAGAGATGAACTAAAACCTCTTAGCTAGGGCTAAGAGGTGAAGCTTTTGATTCGTTTTTGATGGATTAATGCAACCTAGGTTTCCTTTTGTGTTTTAATTGATGAATTTTAGTTCTATATGAGTTTGAATCAAGTACTAAGTTGGTTTTACTTTGATCTCTTCATGACTCCGGGCTCATGTGATTCTTAGTGATTCTAAGCTTAGTATCTTAGCTTTTGAGCATTATTTATGCTTGTGTAGTGCATTGATCTACCATCGACTCCGGGCATGGTAGACGCTTTGATTGCCTTGTATGCAATGGCCTGATTTTCATGTGGGAACTCATTCAACTAAAGTTCTTATCTTTTGTTGTATAATCTGGAATAGTTGGTTATTCATTGATTTTGATTTAATTAGAGTTCTAATCATGAGTTGTAATCAAGTCTAGTGACAAGATTTGGTGAAAGCTATGATTATGAATCTCAAATAGATTGGAAAGAGGCTTGGCCTATACAATTGAGTGTGCCCAAGGCCTAAGCATGGTTGTGGGAATCAAATCAATGAATAAACACTTATTTTGGATAATTGTTGATTTAACCGCTCTATATTCCAATTGGATAGAGGAACGAATTCGATTCCGATTGAGTTATGAGAAACCTAGTTGTGTTGATGCATTGAAACCTATCAAAAGTAGATCCTTGGCGTCCTAGTACCCTTTTTAGATTGAAATTACCTTAACTATTCACTGTTTAAACCCAAATCGCTATTTTTCAGTTTTAGTTCTTAATAGGATCTTAATTACAAGTTGTTTTAGACAAATTCTGAGGATACCCATACATAAATCTCTGTGGGAACGATACTCGGTCTTTCCGAATTATTAGTACTTCGTAACCCTACACTTGGGGAGTGAACAATAACCCTATAAACATTGTAGAAAGATCGAATTTCGAAAATATCACCTATTTTTAGTTAATTACGAAAATGCCATTAGATAAACTTAAGTTAACTCGTCATTTTTAAGTATTATGATTTTTGACAATCACTTTCACACAAAACTTCGTATATGAGCTTTTGGGTACATTTTAGCCGTACACGTCGAATTTTAGCGGTCTGATCATTCTACAAATGCCCTAATCAGAAATCGAATCATAAGTAGCCCACCTTAACTCGAATCTGCCTCATCTTTCTTGTCAACGGGTATTTTTGTGTTGCCCACCTATTGAACGGAGCAGAAGATCTAGATCCACCATAGTGGACCCCACCTATTGAGCTGTGCGCGAACCACAGGTTCCGTACATTGTTAAACAACCAAAAAGAAAAAAAAATAAAGGAAAGTCTTTCCTTCTTCTTCGTCCGTTGCAGCAGCAGGTTCCATTGTTGACGTGGACAACCCACGCTGTCGTCCAGGTGGACCCCATCGATCAATCTAAGACGTCCGACTTGGTCACGCCCAATAAATCCCGTCCGTCCCAATTTTCGAGCCCAACTGTTGATCCTGTGGCCCACTCCAAACTTCTGTTTCAAACCCAAGAAGAACCATGGACGTAAGATCTCCGCTTTTGCTTTGCATGGGCAGTCCAAACTTCATCTTAACCCTCCCGTGGGCCCCACCAGTCATCTTAACGGTTTCCAAACCGTCCAAACTCTTCCTAAAGCCAAACTCAAGTCTCCCACTCGAACCAGGAAACCAGATATATTGCACCCACCGCCCATGCTAGTTATAAACGCATCCATCCGTTTCTTTCCATTTAGAAAACTGCCAGAGAGAGAGAGAGAGAGAGAGAGAGAGAGAGAGAGAGAGAGAGATTTGTGTAGAGAGGGAGAGAGAGGTTGGGTGAAGGCAAGAAACGAATCCACACCGTTGCAGCTGCTAGACTGATTCCAGAGAAGGGGAGTTCTTCTAACAATGAAAGAAGAAAGAGAAAGAGAAAGAAGAAAAGAAGGAAAGGAAGAAGTGAAGTCAAACTGAGTCGACTCGATTGGGTTCCGTGTTGAGCCGTTGTTGGTAAGAGGTAAGACCCATTTAACCTTGATTTTGTTTGTTAGACCTAATGTAAACCCTAACCCTAAGTGAAATCCCAACCCTAGGTGATCTTAACGATGAAAGTACACCCATCTATACCTTAATCTCGTGTTTTCCATAAAACATTATAGGTTTGGATCTAAGTAGGATTGCACGGCTCTATCGACGTTCCAAAGCATCAAATTTTAAGAGGTGGGGATTTCCTTTAAGCCTAGCTATGATAATATTAATTTGTATGTTGATTTTATACTTAGAAATTATGATTTTGTTACGTAATTTCTTGAACCCGTGCTTGTTGAAATCTTTCCATGTAAATATGATTTGTATGGTATCCCTTAATGTGTATTCTGAATATTTTTTATGTATGTGAATTATGAGTTGTGCTTAGTTGTTTAGAGAAATAATTGTGATGATGTACATGCTTATGTGGAGTTTATACTTGATTTACGTAGTCACATGCTCATGATGATTGATGCATTGTCTGCTATGGGATATTGTATATGGATGTTACGTTAATGAACACCCCTTAACCTCATACTGATGTAACCGTTGATGTAAAGAGATGAAGCCTGTGCGAGGCCTTATTACGTTGGCATTACCATGTGGAGATTTTGGATGAATATGCCTTATTGTGAAAGTCGGCATTACTGTGTGTCTTATTGAATGAATATGCTTTGACATAAGAATTAAGTATTGGCATTACTGTGTATGTGTTGTTGGTTGCATATGCCATGATGTTAAATTTGGCACTATTGTGTGTGCCTTGTTGGATACGTGCCAAGGGATCCTTATTGATCCACTACCTATGATGGATCCACTGAAGTATGAAATTGATGAATATGAAGATTCTGGAACTGATTGGGGGTAAGAAGTGGTCATTAGCTGTGTACATCATCAAATTAGTTGGATGCTAACATACTTAATTAAAGGTTAAACTAATCATGCATTCACTAGACCCAACTTGGTGGGTCAGCCCCTCGGGCGTTAGAGAAAGTGTGCATGGGCCCGTTTCTCTCTCACTATCTAGTGAAAGTGTGCATGGGCCCGTTTCACTAGTTGGGTTTTGGTGCATGGGAAGAGTGGAGTGATCCCGTCTTAGCTAGAACCTCTGGTAACTAGTGGCTGGTGAGAAGAGTGGAGTGATCCCATCTCATTTAGTCAGGGTGCCTTAACCAGAGCATGCATGTCATGCATTGCATTAACAAAGATCTTTTACTGAATTGTTTTGATTTGATTAAATGATAATATCCTGCTTGCGTTTACTCTGTGCCATTATTATCATGATTGTCTTAAAGGGATATTCCCCACTATGATAGTGTTTAACGCTATCCAACCACATCTCAGATAATACAGGTGAAGATCCAGTAAGAGAATCAAACACTACGACGAGGTGCTCGAAGGCTCGTGGCAGCAAATGACGGATGATGAAACCGAAGTGGCTTGAAGATGGATTATGTTTATTATCTTTGTAGAGTAGATTTATTTTCATGTAACTTGTAATAAGCCTCTCATTGAGACTAAAAAGTAGAATATTATGTAATTTGTATGATTTAAGAACATTATCTTGATAACATAGAGTAGAAAAACTTCGAATAAGAACCTTGAATTTCGTCATTTTGCTATGAATGCCATAAATGCAGGAAGTAAAGGTGAATGTTTGAAAATATATCCTTAACACATTCCAGATAACACCCGAAAACTTGGCCTATTGTGTTGTCCACGAGAGCCGAAATTTTGGAGCGTTAAACAAAGGTCCCAATTGTACTCTGATACCATCTGTAACACCTCAATATTTCAGCTCCCATGGATTCCACGATAGGCCAAATTTTCAGGTGTTATCTAAGACATATCAAGGGTGGAATCCTCGACATATCATTGTTTTCATATATTTGAATTTTAATGGCATTTATGCATAATGACAAAAGATAAATATGTGATTTAATGAAATTCTAATCTACGTTATCATCATAAAGTTCTTAAAACTAAACCAAACAAATAATCAATTCTTGACTTCATTAAGAAAACTTATTACAATTTTAAAATAAACGATAAATTATCCTAAAATGCATCTACAAATAAAATCTTCAATATGCCACCCAACTTCGTCATCCGTCCTTTGTGCCGTGAACCTTTGAACACCTCATCGTAGTACTCGCTTCACTTTTGTAGATCTTCACCTGGATTATCTGAGATGTGGTTGGATAGCGTTAAACACTATCATAGTGGGAAATATCCCTCCATCACAATCATAAAAATGATAACACAGCGCAAGCGTGATAATTATAATCGACCAAAACATCTAAGAGAAATCTTATTAATGCAATGCATAATATGCATGCTCTGCTTAAGGCACCCTGACTAAAAATCATAATATATGAAGCGAAAAACTTCTTATTACGACTTCACGCTAGCCACTAGTCACCAGAGGTTCCTGGGACACACAAGCTCATAGTTTTGCCCGACCACGAGAGAAACGGGACTCCCATAGCCCAAATCTACACGTGACAGTGTACGGGAGAAGTAGGACGCACTAGCCTATTCCTAATTCTGTACACCCACATAGAGCCAAGTGAATGCGTGAAATTAATTTTACATTTAGTTAAGTAGTTTCACATCCAGCCATATTAAAAGAATTCAATGGTCACTATGGGGAGTTCTAAACAACCCAGTAAAGGCTGACAGCTTAAGCTTAGTGTCCATAGCACCAACCTTGGCTCATGAAAATTTATATGTCATAGAAGTTCACTCATTGTCCCGTTCTACTATCCAATCATGTTTTCAATAATTAATAATGTTCATCACGACCCAATTCATCAATCACATTAGTATCGCACATGAAAAATTATAAATCACAATGTGATCACAAGGATCCCTTGGTAACCATCTAATATACAATCATGAACATACTCAAGTCGTCTTTCCAATATGGACGTCTCTCATGGCTCCATTTCTTTACGTCATTAATTTCATCAATAAGGGACAAGGGGTGCACATTAATGCATTATCCATGTGAATGATCTTATTCATACAATATATGAAATAATAATCATCATCATAAATAAAATACAAATCAAGATAAATCTTCACACGATTTTCTCATAAAAGTAATTATAATTTCTCATCCAAACAGTCATAAGCATAAACCATAAGATAACATATTAAAACTACAATACAAATCCTATGATTATCATTATATTACATGAACCAACAACTCCATTCAAAACTAACATAAACTATATTAAAAGAGCTTAAAACATCTACACATCTACACAATATGGATGAATGGCTTGAAGGGATTAATCCTCATCTTAATATGGACTTAGAAGAGGGTTGTAGAAAATCCTAACCGCTGGAAAATATAAGAAGACATTCCCTCTCTCTCTCTCTCTCTTTCTCTCTCTCTCTCTCTAAATTCATAGATAGTGCTCCATATGGCTAAGAAATGCCTTATTTATAAATATTCGGTTGGTTTATAGGGTTTAGAGAGACTATACAAGCAATAGATGGATGGTTGTTGTTTAAAGATGAGATTTGAGATGATATGTGCCACTTTGGAAAGTATAGACTACATGGTTTGAAAGAAGGTTCTAGACGTGAGTTATGGATGGGCTACAAAATATATGTGGTAGATGTTAGAATGGGGCTCACACATGATCGAACGGTCGACGTGAAGTTTTAAAAAAAGAGAGGGAACGAAAATGGAAAGTTGCAAATGAACGGTTTATCTGACAATTTGACACCTATGATAGGTTTGGATTGGTCCAAATAGACAGACTCCACAAACTGAGGTTCCACAGCCGTTAGATAGGTTTCTAGCAAATGAGAAGGTTCTAGAGAATAATATCTCAAGAAAGAAGAAATTTCTATTTTCAATGAGAGAAGCCACGTTATTAGTTAGGAGGGATCCTTAAGATCTTCTAGAAGATTTCCTAGCTTCCCATATGAAGAGAATTCCCGGATTAGAAGATCTAAGATTCCAACGGTTGGAAGGAGAGAGGAGATCGGGTTGGATTCATGATGAAACGGAGAACTTTTTGGTGGGAGGGGTTTTTTATGGGGCTACAAAATGAATGGACAATTTGGATTATTGAAAGGGGCCACCGGATGGATGGTGTGATGTCTTGCATGAGGCAGCGGACGGACTAGCTGTCACGCTCATGTCTGGCTCACGTGAAACGCGATCAATGCGGTTTGACCGCTTGGCCAACCGTGTGCACCGCACACGCAGGTCCCACCTTGATGTATATGCAAAATCCACTTCGACTAGCAGGTCGGCAACGTAATTACTGTTAGTGCACTTTTCTTTGGCATACTAGTGCACCTTGTTTGTCAATCACTTACGTCAGTGAGTCTAGTGTCAGTTGAGCCTAACTGAAGACGAAGACCGAAGACTCAAGTGGCCCCGCTGCATCAAGGAAGAAGAATCAGGTAAAAGTGATGCCTTGGTGCCTTAACCTTGACTCAAACCCAACTCTTTAACCTCTTTGATGACCTTGACCATATTAGGGAACCTTTAGTCATCATAGATTGGCCCTAGGTGTCCCAAAACATCACCTAAATCTTGGCCTAAGTTAGTGGGTTGAAGTATAAGTGGGTCAGGTAGCAAACAGGCTGAACCCAGGCCTGTCTGACTGGTCACGACCGGTCGTGGAGCCCTGGCCGACGGGTCAAGACCGGTCGGACAGACAGTCCAATTTGGACAGAAGGCTGCTGGAGTGAATGGCCATTAGGCCGACCGGTCACGACTGGTCGGGCAGACTCCCCACTAAGACAATGTACTCCTTGTCTTGTTCTGGCCTTTGGCCGACCGGTCGGGACAGGTCGGCAGAGCCGTTTTTTGCCCTTTTTTGACCATTTTAACACCTTTTATAAATGGGCTTGGCTCTCATTGAGGGGGAAGAAGAGGGATTTCGAGAGGAGTGAAGCCACCATTGTTGGAGACCATTTGAGGCTCATTCCCAACCTATGTAAGGCATCTTTCTTGTGCTTTAACACAAGATTAGAGCATTCCAAACTCATGAAGAAGATGACCTTCATCCCCTCTTGATCTTTAGAGTTTGGAACCTTCTTGATAGGCATATCCTTGTCCAAAACTCTAAAATGAGGTCATTGTAGGAGAGAGACTCTAGGCAACCCATTCCCATTAGTTGTAGAGCCCTCAAACCGATCCTCCTATCACCTTGGGCATCTCAAAGGCATCACATGCAAGGTGTTTGATCAAGTGTGGCTGAGGCATTGGCGACACAACGGCAACACGCTCGTGGGAGCAAGGGAAGCTGATTGAAGCACAGGAGAGCGGAGATCAAGCAACCCAAACCTACGCTGAATAAGGGGCTCATCCGACAAGTAAGGTTGTCTTAATTGAGAGTCCATTTAGCGTTTGTTTGTCAAACTCGATCTAGGGACATTAGCCGTTCCTTGGCCCTGTTAGCCGGGCCTAAACTTAGTCTCTAAGGGGGAGCCTCCGACACGGGAGTGAAAGTGCGTCGGGTTGAGAGTTAGCCTATGTCCAAAAACTCCGTTTGAGTTGAGAGTTAGCCCTTTGTCCAAAACTCCGGTTATGGTTGAGAGGTGAACCGGTAAAACCTCCGTGTAAAGGTTGTGAGGTGAACCTCATTTAAAACCTCCGATAGTGAATGCCGGTGTGCTCAAAGGAGTTGAGTACTTGAACCAGGAGTGGAGTAGACCCAAAGTCGAACCACTATACATGCTTGTGTTTGTGATTGAATTGAGCACGTTAATATCTTAGCATTTTATGTTTAATTCTTTAATTATGAATGCTTAATAGAAATGTATGCTAGGCACTAGATAACATTTCCTCACATAAGATGTACTTTCACTAGTTGTGTAGACTTGAGCTCATTGATCCATTCTCATAAGTCTACATAGGTTGCATAGGTTAGGAGCTTGATTACTAAAATCATTTACTTACCTATGCATGCTTAGACTAGGATTGTTTATTGCTTAACCATATGCTAGTCTTGTGATTGGACCCACTTAGGCTTGGAAGCCGAAGTGTTCTTGCTTACTTAGGTTAATTTGTTGAATTGTGTATAAGTAGGCAAAAAGAATTTCTAAAAGGTCCTAATCACCCCCCTCCTATAGGTTTAACCATAATTCTAGTTGCTCTTTAAGCTTCCACATATACGTAGGTGTCGTGTTAAACTACCGACGTACTTTCAATAACAGGAGGTGACACAAAAAATTGTATAGATCTCTGAGGTCGAGTGGGCCATCTAGGGTCCAATTTCTAATTAGGGCATTTGTAGGATGATCGGATGGCTGAAATTCGACGTGTATGCCTAAAATGTACTAAATAGTATAATTCTAGGGTTTTGTGTCTTAATGATGCTGGAAACTAGCATACTTAAAAATGACAGGTTAACTTAAGCTTAACTAATGACATTTTCATAATTATCATAAATTTTCGAGTTTAGCGGGATCTAACCCTTCTATGTTGTTAATGGGGTCATTCTAAGCAACTTTAATAAATGGTACTTTATCTAATCTCCTATAGATGTCCTGTTATTCTTAAATTAATGTTGACGTACGATATTAAATTTAGAACAAAATCAAAATAAAATTTCATAAATTTTTTAATAAATCTAAAAAATTAGAGGTGTTACAACCCCCAAGGCCCAACTTTCAACTTGATCTAGAACTTTGGTGAGTCATGGCAAAAGGAAACAGTTTCCTCCCTTAATTTGCCTCTCTCTCTCTCTCTCTCTCTCTCTCTCTCTCTCTCTCTCTCTCTCTCTCTCTGCCTTGGCCTACCAAAGTTTTAGACCAAGTTGAAAGTTGAGCCCTGGCAATTTTAAGGGTGCTGCATTACGTGGATGGCTCAGATTTTGGGCTCATGTCACGGGTGATAAGCCCTAAAAAAGTGCTCGCAAATTCTCGTGAGAACTAGTGCGCAAGTGAGCATTCATCTCTCTCTCTCTCTCTCTCTCTCTCTCTCTCTCTCTCTCTCTCTCTCTCTCTCTGTGTGTGTGTGTGTGTGTGTGTGTGTGTAATGACCTTCAACAAAAGGAAACTTATACCTAAAACTACATAAGTGGGTAAGTGGGTAGGTAGAGAATGCTCAGGGCACAAGATAACTCTCTCTAAGGAATTTGGAAAAATAGCCCCGTAACTTTGGGAGAAGGGTGCCTCCTCACAAAGGGAGTCGCAATAATCAAGCTCAGGCGACTGTTAACGTCAGATTTTGTAACTGGATCCTCCGGACGTTCACCTTCTCTCCAACAGATATTTCCTCCGCCAGACCTGAAAGGAGACAGAAAGCAACTAAGGGTGGCTGGTGTCCAGCCGTTAGCCCTCCGATGCTTAAGTCAGGCCGAAGCAAGAAGAAGAATAACCAGGCCAAAACAGGGCAGGGATTGAATATTGTGTACCTTTCTCTTAATGGAGTCATCCCTTTATATAGATCTGAAGCGGTTCAATCTGTTATGTAAGATATCGAGATCCCGCTGATCTCGTGTACGATACTGAGATCTTGCTGATTTCGTGGGATAAGATCCTCATCCTTAGAGACGAGATCCAACCCAATGACTTATTTCGGCAATCACGTTCCTTGATGGCAATCCCTTGAGATCCGGAACCACCAGAGAAGATAAGCCCAAAACCAACCTATACGGGCTGCCGGTAGGCGTAGTAATAGCGCTGATCACTCATGTAGAGCTGGAAACCGTAGTTGGAGTAATAGCCAGCGAAAAAGAAGGAGACGCCGACAAGACGAAAACCACCGAACTGGGTGTAGCCCTGCCTGGCATCGCAGAGGGATTGGACAAGCTGCTCGACGGGAATCGGGTGCTGGTACTGAAGGCTAAGAGATGTCGCCGCAGAAAAGCTGTTCGCATGTTGGAACATGGTCGCGAGTCCAAGTGCTCGCTCATTTTGATGTAACCTTTCAACGACTTGTGAGAAGGTCTGCTCGCGCTTCAAGAAGGGAATCTTTGCTTTGCTTTATCTGACCATCGGCTATGGGAGCTCGACGCCTTGCGAGTAGGTGCTCCGTATTAATCCATCCTACGACTCTCGAGCATATGATCTCGAGAGTTAGATGGGCATCCTGCACTTACCCGATCTGCGACTTGTGATCAGATGATCTCGAGGGTCCAATGGGTACTTCCGTATTTACCCGATCTGCGACTCTCGCTCAGATGTTCTCGAGAGTCGAATGGGCGTCCGTGTACAATCTTAACAGCTGAGTTGATCTCCCTTATTTTGCCTATAACAGATGCCCCCCAAGTCCTTGCCGCCAAGAATTTTGAAGGGAAGGACTTAGCTCACTACCACACGTAACCGCCCGCTGCCTTCATCGAGAACGGAACCTCACATGATGGGCTGGAATTAATGAGCGCCAGCTTTCCGCAGCCTTTCCGCAGACAGAAAATGAAGGGGCACTCGCCACGTGTTTGAGGAGTTAATGGGCGTGCCTACTCGAGTGCTGCGCAGAAGGAGGGACTGCCACGTATCACCAGATGCGGCGGAATGATTGCCTATAAATATACGGAGTCCGCCATTCCTCTATTTTTCTACAGAAGTTTTTTCGAAGAAAAAGAATTCTCGCGTCATCTCCATTTTCATCTTCTCCCTTCGGTGTTTCTTCCTCTTTCTTTCTGTTTATTTGGGTATATTTCCTTTTTCCTTTCTTTTTATCTTCTCATGGCTGGGATCTCTGACGAGACCACCGTCCCAGTAGGTGATGCTACCCCGGAATCCTCTACTTCTAGCAGTGCGAGGGTTCCGGCGGGGAGATACACAGCAGCCGGATATCCTTCTGTTTTATCGGAGGACTGGCTGGCTGAGTTACGGGAGAGATACCTGATCCCCGACTCAGTCACTCTCCGATTGCCCGGAGATGGAGAGACACCAGACTCCCCTCCCTCAGGATGCGTAGCTTTTTATGAGTACCAGCTCATCCTGGGGGTACGCCTCCCCCTCCATCCCTTCATACGCGACGTACTCCGGTGTTACAAGATTGCCCCCGGGCAACTTATTGTGAACGGGTGGAGGGTAGTCCTGGGTTCCTTTGCCCTCTGGGCTCAGGCCGGCAACGGGGAGCTCACAGCGGAGGAATTCCTCCGCATGTTCCGTCTAAAGAAAGCACCATCCAGCGAAGGCTGGTATTACCTGTGCTACTGGCACCGGGATAACTTCGTGCTGGGGAAGCCCTCCTCGAATTATCCCGGCTGGAGGAAGCGGTGGTTCTATGCTTCCGGGAACTGGGAGTCTGCCTCCTCCAGGGGTCCAGGAGTGACCCATTTTTTCTGTGAAGGTAGGCACAGTCTCGCATTGTGCAATTTTCTCCAGTTATGGTTTCTAGGGTTTTATTCATTTTTTGACCCCTGTTTGTGCTCGCAGGTATCCCGGCCTTGAGAAAACCAAATCTAAAGGGGGGAATCAACGAGAAAATAGTAAAGGTGTACAAGGTGCCTGTTGGTGATAGGCACATCGAGGCTTGCTTATCTCCTTCGCGACTTGCAGCAGCGGGCCTAATATCCAGAAGAGAGGTTGAGATGACGAAGGCTGGAGAGAAGAGGGGTCTGCTGCCCCGACTGAAGGGCACAAGCTCCAAGAGGCAGAAGAGAACACCTGTCGAACCATCTCAATCATCCATCCGCACGGGTAGCGATCAGCCTACCCCTCCCGCGAGCATGGCGGGGGCCCCGGCTAGGCCCACTATTCCCTCACTGGTGGTCGCACCTGGACCGTCAGTGATTAACATTGCTGACAATTCCCCGGATGGGGCGGGGTCCAGCTGCCCCCCAGCTGAAGAGGCTCGAGAGCAGATAGAGCCTCAAGAGCCGGCTCCTGCTCGCGAACTGATCCCTGCTGCCGAGCAGGGACCTGCTCGTGAGTCGATGCCTCCACCTCGCGAGCCAGCCGGGTTGGTCGTTGCCCAACCGTCAGGGAGCGGGACATATTCTATTCCCCGCCACCTCCATCCAATATGTAAATTTTTATTCGAGAACGTCCCCCCCCAAGCCTTCGGCTCTCTTCCCGAGCCAAGCCCTGAGAACCTTTTCCTTGAAGCGGGGGTGAGGATGGTTCAGGTGA
The DNA here is from genome assembly GCA_003013855.2 of Liriodendron chinense. Taxonomy (NCBI): domain Eukaryota; kingdom Viridiplantae; phylum Streptophyta; class Magnoliopsida; order Magnoliales; family Magnoliaceae; genus Liriodendron; species Liriodendron chinense. The sequence continues at coordinate 60,227 of PVNU02001537.1, read as the reverse complement.
GACTCTGCCAAGGCCTGCTTAATCTGTTATTACGTTCCAGAATACTTTCTCACATTTTTCATTACTTTGCAGGGCTTAAATCTTATCCTGCGAACGAGGCGTGATATCGTTGCCGCCCGTCGCGTGATAGATGAAGCTGAGGGGAAGAGGACTGCCTTGGAGAAGGCAGTTCAAGGAAGAGATCAGCTGCTCAAGGCCCATGAGGCAGTGATCGCGAAGAGAGATGAGGAGAAGAAGATCCTCATCGAGAAAATCCAAGTCCTGACCGACAGGTATCAGGCCTTGGACTCAGACTTCGTGAAGCTCACGGGTTTGAAGGAGAAGGCTGAGAGAGAGAGGGAGATCTTCCGCCAAGATAAGATCTCGTTGGAGGAGCAGTTTGCGGAGGCCAGGTCGCAGCTCAAGGAGGCCAACGACAACCTGGACAAGGAGCGCTCCGCTCTTGCACAGCTTAAGGACGACTCGATCCACTGGGACGAGGAGAAAGTCGCCCTTGTAAAAATGCTCTCGGAGGAAGGTCCTCGAGCAATTTCCGAGTTCCGGACTTCGCAGCTATATGACAACGAAAGATACGAGTCGTATGATGCTGGTCGCGACTTTGCGCTAAGAGTAGTGCAACGAATGATCCCATCCTTTGATATGGGGGAATTTAGTCGAGTCGCAACCATCATAGCTGCAGAAGAGCAAGCTGCTGCTGAGAACGAGGTGACTGAAGCAATGCAAGCTGGAGGGGCTCCAGAGATGGGCCCTGAAGTCGAGAGCACAGCTCCTCTAAGAGATTGATCTTCTTTTTGTTTTCCTCTCTTGTACTCGCGAGCATATATTGTAAATATTTATCATCAATGAAAAGATATTTTTTGGAAGTGTTGTTCTTGTTTACTTTCTTTTCTTGCACTAAATGCCCTCCTGTTGCAATGAGTTATGCTCAACCCGGGGGGTCGTAGCGACCATGCCCTCGTGGAGATAGACTGATCTATCGATTGAGAGATAATGTGCTCAATCCGGGGGGTCGTAGCGACCAAACCCTCGTGGAGATAGACTGATCTATCGATTGAGAGAATGTGCTCAATCCGAGGGGTCGTAGCGACCAAACCCTCGTGGAGATAGACTGATCTATCGATTGAGACTCCAAATTTGCCTCCAAGTTTACCAAGGGTATGAAGGTCATCCATAAAGTGAAAATGCGACCATCCTAGGTGAATTTAATCCTACCAAAGGTAGGCAATTGGCCAAGGGATTATATGCATCCTCTTCGAGGCTATTCAGGTCCAAGTTAATGGAGTAGCGACCAAAAGATATCTTTCACTTTATTCATAAAAAGTTGTATATGAACTACATCAAATCTAGGGGTAGTATCGTAGCAAATGTTCCACATGCCAAGGGCGACGTACGGGCTTTCCCTGCATGTCTTCAAGGTAATAAGTACCGGGTTGCACAATCCTAATAACCCGATACGGGCCTTCCCAATTTGGATCCAGTGAACGAGCGGGAACTCCGAGATTTTGCCTTAGTACCAAATCTCCGGGCTGGAAGGATCTAGGCCGAACCCTATCATTTCGATAACGAGCAATACGTTGTTGATATGCTGCCACTCGTACTTGGGAAGCATTTATTCGCTCTTCCAAGAGATCGAGATGAAGTCGGAGGTTTTCCTGATTACTCGCGGGGTCATACTGCTCGATCCGATACGAGGGCACTTGAATTTCCACTGGTACCACTGCGTCGACACCAAATGCTAAGGAGAAAGGGGTTTCACCTGTTGATGTACAAGCCGTGGTTCTATATGCCCATAATACTTCTGGCAGGAGTTCTGGCCACACCCATTTACATTCACCTAGCTTGGTCTTTAAATGGTGCTTGATGATCTTATTCACTGCCTCGACCTGTCCATTCGCCTGAGGATGATATGGAGAAGTGCGGAGATTACGTATCTTCCATTTTTCACAAAATTCATCAAAGGCTGCGTTGTCGAACTGCGTTCCATTGTCGGTGATTATAGTGTGGGGGAGTCCATAACGACATATAATATTTCTCCATATAAACTTGGTAGTTTGTTTCTCAGTAATCTTGGCTAATGGTTCTGCCTCGGCCCATTTGGTGAAGTAATCAACCGCCACAATCGCGAACTTATTTTGTCCCTTTCCCATGGGTAAGGGCCTGATGATATCGACCCCCCACTGAGCAAAAGGCCAAGGGCTATCAACTGGGGTCATCCGCTCGGACGGTGCATGAGGTATAGGTAAATATCGTTGACACTTGTCACATTTTTTAGAAAATTCAATTGCATCTGCTTTCATAGTGGGCTAATAATATCCTTACCTCATCGCTTTATATGCTAGGGATCGCCCCCTGGGATGGTTACCACATGCCCCCTGGTGTACTTTGTCTAGAACATGAAGTGCTTCTTCTGGATGAAGACACCTTAAATAAGGCAAGGAAAAGCTTTTGCGCAATAATATTCCGTCTTGCAAAGTATACCTGGCAGCCCGAAGACGAATTTGCCTTGCAGCTTTCTTGTCCTCTGGTAGGTGTCCGTCTCTGAGATAAAGGATGATAGGATCCATCCAGCATGGAGATGATTGTACCGATATTACATGCTCGAGAGTCGCTTGGTCGATACTCAGGTTCTGACGATGTTCGATGGAGATCGAATGTGATAACTCAGATTCTGGTGCAGAAGCGAGCTTTGCCAAGGAATCAGCAAGTTGGTTCTTCTCGCAAGGAATATGAATTATTTCATAAGTCTTCAGTTTTGCGAGCAGGATGAGGACACGGGACTTGTATAAGGCCATCCTTTCTTCTTTGGTTTTGAATTCACCAAGGACTTAGTTAACCATGAGCTGGGAATCGCTATGAATTAACAGATTCTGAACTGCAAGGACTATGGCTAGTTCGAGGCCAACGATCAGGGCCTCATATTCTGCTTCATTATTTGAGACGCAAAATTCGAAACGTAGAGCATATTGAAAATGTGACCCGTCGGGAGCTACTAAAATCAGGCCCGCTCCGCTACCAGTGGCCCACGACGACCCGTCCACGAAGAGTAACCAAGGAGGCTGGTCGCTGGTCATGGTATTACCATCAGGAGAGTACGTGAATTCGGCGATGAAATCAGCCACGGCCTGGCCCTTTACCGCGGTCCTAGGGCAGAATGAGATATCGTGCTCGCTGATCTCGACTGCCCATTTAGTTAACCGTCCGGAAGCCTTAGGTTTTTGAAGGACTTGTCGTAGCGAATGATTCGTCGGTACTAAAATAGCGTGGGCTTGAAAGTATGGTCGCAGTTTTCGAGCTGCCGTGACCAAGGCTAGGGCTAGTTTCTCCATATCAGAATACCTAGTTTCTGCATCAACCATTGCTCGACTGATAAAATAAACGGGCCTCTGTACCCCGGAATCTTCTCTTATTAAAGCGGCGCTAACGGCCGTAGTGGACACAGAGAGATAAAGAATGAGTTGCTCATGTGCTACAGGTTTAGATAAAATGGGGGGTGTGCTCATGTATAGCTTCAATTGTTGAAAGGCTTCCTCACATTGTGGCGTCCATTTTCAATCAGACTTGGCCGTTGCACGAAGGAGTTTGAAGAATGGTAAACACTTGTCAGATGCTCGTGAGATGAACCTGTTTAACGATGCGATGCGACCAGCCAGACGCTGGACGTCCTTCAGAGTGGTGGGGGATTTCATCTCTATCAATGCTTTTATCTTCTCAGGATTTGCCTCAATTCCGCGTTGGCCAACCATGAACCCGAGAAATTTCCCTGCAGACACACCGAACGCACATTTTTCTGGGTTCAATTTCATTTGATACCTCCTCATTAGGTCGAAGGCTTCTCGAAGATCAGAAATATGATCATCTTCTACGGTGCTTTTCACGAGCATGTCGTCAACATAACTTTCATATTCCTACCGATTTGAGCAGCGAATATTTTGTTGACGAGACGTTGATAAGTGGCCCCTACATTTTTAAGACCGAACGGCATTACCTGGTAGCAATATAATCCCCGATCTGTGATGAAGGCGGTATGCTGGCTATCAGGTGGATGCATCATGATCTGGTTGTAACCAGAATAAGCATCCATAAAACTGAGCAGAGCGTGTCCAGCTGTTGAATCGACTAACTGGTCAATCCGTGGGGTAGGGAAGCTATCTTTGGGGCAAGCTTTGTTTAAATCTGAATAGTCGACGCACATTCTCCATTTCCCATTAGCTTTCCGGACAAGGACCACGTTCGCGACCCACTTTGGGTAGTCTACTTCTTTTATGAAATTGACCGTGAGTAACTTCTCGACTTCAGCTTTGATCGCCATTTGCCTTTCTGCAGTGAAAGCTCGTCGACGCTGGTGTACGGGTTTATGCTTTGGATCGATATTGAGACGATGTACGATGACATTGGGGTCGATGCCTGGCATATCTTTATGAGACCAAGCAAACACGTCCTGGTATTCAGTGAGGAAACGGATCAAATCTCCGCGGTGGACACTGGTTAAAGAAGATCCAATGTACACGATCTTAGACGGGTTGTCTTCGGTCAGGTGAATCGCCACTGTTTCCTCCCCAGGAGTTCCTGACTTAAGAGCATTTTCTCTCGGATCCAACGAGGTGTTGGAGGGAAAGTTGGGTGAACCTTGTGCTATCTCCATAACGGGAGTCGCTTGAGCCTTCTTTCGATCTTGGAGGGCTATCTGGTAGCAAGACCGTGCCTCCTGTTGACTTCCTCGCACGACCCCGATACCATTTGGGGTAGGAAATTTGACACACAGATATGAAGGATGCAAGGCTGCCCCGACCTTAGTAAGAGACGGTCGCCCCAAAATGGCGTTATACGCTGATTTTCGATCCACCACGAGGAAGTTTATGAAGACGGTGGTCTTCGCTGGACTTTCTCCAAAAGTAACTGGGAGATCGATGCTTCCTTCAAGCGTTACTACCTCACCTCCGAAGCCGACGAGGGGGGTCGAAACTGGCTTGAGAAGGTTTCTGGCCAGTGCCATTTTGTTGAAAGCCTCCAAGTATAGAATATCGGCTGAGCTACTTGTATCCACCATAATTCGATGTGTCAGATAATTTGATACCTTCAATGTGACTACGATGGAGTCTTCGTGAGGGAAATGAATTCCCTTTGCATCTTCGAGAGTGAAGGAAATTGGAGGATGGCTGGTCTTCGACGAGCCAGACGTCTGTTCCAGCCAGTAGATTTGCTGGGGTTCTTTGGACCCCTTTCGAGCGTATGCTTTTCTTGAAGCTTGAGAATCGCCCCCGCAAGCTGGTCCTCCGACGATGGTGCGGATTTCCCCCGTAGGCTCAGCGTCCTCTTGGTCAGTTTGATGATGAGGTTGTTCCTTTTGGCGAGACGAGGTGTTCGCCCTTTCTGGTGATCGATTTTTACGAGCAACATAATTGTTGAACCTCCAATTTATACATTGCATTGCCCATTACACTACATGGTTTGCATGATTTTTATGGTTTAAAGGCCCACCTAACACAGGTTTTTGTGATTGTAGGGATGAGAGCAGACTTCATCCAATTGGAGCTTAACACGAGTTATTTGGAGCTATTGCATGAAGTCCTAAGATGGATCAGAGAAAGAAGAAGAAAGAGGGAGAAAAGAGAATGAAGAAAAGAAGAAAAACTGGAAGAAAAGCAAGGCTGACCGGTCGTCCAACCGGTTAGCCACATCAAAGGAGCAACTAGAAGACAGGCCGACCGGTCATGACCGATCGGCCATGAAGGCTGATCAAAGAGAAGGAAGGCCGACCGGTCATGACCGGTCGGCCATACACGCTGGATGGTTGATAGATCAGCCCGACCGGTCATGACCGGTCGGGTATGTTTGCTGGAATGAATGGACAGGTCTGTCCGACCGGTCTTGACCGGTCGGCAGTGTTCCCTAGAATGCTCAAAAGATTAGTCCGACCGGTCACGACCGGTCGGCTCTGCGTAAGAAGATCCCTTTCTAATTTAGGACTCCGAAAATTGCTGCGCAATGCGTAGTCTTTCACAAAATCCGACGCAAGGAAGGTTGTTTGCTATAAAAAGACACCTAGGGGCTCTTCCTAGGGTATCAGAGAGGCCATGAAACAAGTTTTTGGCGCCGCTGCCGGGGAAATTAGATAACGGTTTTCAAATAATTTCAGTGGCTGTAGTTAGAACTAACAAGTTTTTCTGTTTTGTAGGAGTTTTTCTCTAGTTCAAGCGCATCAGGTGATACCCTTCTAACTTAGCTTCTGCAGAATTTTCTTTCAGTTTCAGATTTTAGTTTTCTAGAATAGGATTAGTTTCAGTTTCTGGTAGAGTGGTTTATGTCCCGTTGGGAACGTAATCATTCAAATCGTCTCCAATCTGAAGGTGGTTTAGTTGGACCATTGTCAGTCCATAGACGAGTCCGGAATTATCAAGAGCATTGTGAAAGTTTGGGGAGTATGGATCAAACACCCTTAAGGAATCCTCCCCCCCCCCCCCCCCCCCCCCCCTCCCCCTAATCCAACCACAAACGCAAATCAGGAAGGAGTAGGAGAGAATGAGGTACATAATGTTCCTCCAATGAGATCACTACGGGATTACCTACAACCTGCTCATACAATTACACCTTCTTGCATAGTTCTACCAGCTAACGGTGGGACCCTTGACATAAAACTGGGAGTAATCCAACTTTTACCTAAATTCCATGGGCTAGACTCTGACCGCCCATACTTACACTTGCAAGAATTCGAAGAAGTGTTGGCCACCTTGCATTATCCCAATGTTTCTGGGGATACAATCAGACTTAAACTTTTTCCCTTCACTTTGAAAGAAAGAGCCAAAGATTGGCTTCACTCTCTTAGACCACATTCGATTGGGACATGGGTTGAGATGAACCGGGAATTCTTGAAAAAGTTCTTCCCGGCTCATAAAACAAACACTCTTCGAAGGGCCATAATGAATTTCTCAGCTAAAGAGGGTGAATCATTCTTTCAATGTTGGGAAAGATTTAAGGAACTCCTGCTTGCTTGCCCACATCATGGCTATGAGAGTTGGCGAGTTATAAATTTTTTCAATGATGGATTAAGTTCCAATATGCGCCAATTTGTGGAAATGATGTGCAATGGCGAGTTTATGAGTAAAAATCCAGATGATGCTTGGAGTTACTTGGACATGTTGGCTGAAAACGCCCAATCTTGGGATACCTCGGATAAACCCAAGAACCCCAAGCCTACTCAAGAGAAAGGAGGGATATATGTCCTTAAAGAGGAAGACGACGTGAATGCAAGGATAGCCAACCTCACAAGGAAGGTTGAGGCCATGGAACTTAGCAAAAATGGAGTTTCCAAGTCCAAGGAAGCTGTTGAAACCACATGTGGGATTTGTCTCACCGACTTACACGCTACGCAAGATTGTCCCACAATTCCTGCATTTAAGGAAGTGCTGCAAGAGACAGCCAATGCATACAATGAGAGTTGGAAGAACCACCCGAATTTCAGTTGGAAGAATGCTCCTACGGGCAATCCTACCAACTCCTAAAGAGGGCCACCCATGCAAAATATGGCCCCACCTCAATTCTCATTGGAGGATACCTTAAGAGCGTTTATGCAAGGGCAAGCGCAAATAAATGAATCGAATCAGCAATTGTTCCAAGAGCTGAAAGTCTCGGTTGATGAGATTAAGGGACGCTTGAATGCTAGGGAAGGGACCTTTCCGGCCCAACCTCAGCCCAATCCAAAGCAAGTACATGAAGTAAGCATCCCTAATTCTTCCAACCAAAACATGGAGCAAGCTAAATCCATTACCACCCTTAGAAATGGTAAACAAATTGACAAAACTATTCCGGTGAAGGCCGATGAGCCTAATGATCCGGTAAATTCTGAGGATGAAAATGGATCTAACTTAGCCCCACAACAACCGGAACGCATTTACAAGCCCATAGCACCATTCCCATCGAGATTGGTTGCCCCAAAATCTCTCCCAAATTCTCAAGATATTCTAAAGATTTTCAGACAAGTCAAGATCAATATCCCTTTGCTTGATGCCATCAAACAAATTCCCTCTTATGCCAAGTTTCTAAAAGACCTATGCACAACAAAACGCAAATATAATGTGCAGCAAAAGGCCTTCTTAACTGAGCAAGTTAGTGCCATCCTCACTCAAAAGACTCCCCCAAAATTCAAAGATCCCGGTAGTCCCACCGTCTCATGTATCATTGGAGACTACCGGATTGAACGTGCCTTGTTAAACTTGGGGGCGAGTGTGAACTTGATCCCATACTCAGTATATGAGCAATTGGGCCTTGGTGAATTAAAACCCACCAAAACCACATTGCAACTCGCTGATAGATCTATCCGTGTACCGAGGGGGATAGTTGAGGATGTTCTAGTCCAAGTTGACAAATTCTACTACCCGGTAGATTTTATAGTCTTGGACACACAACCGGTTTTGGATGCTAGCACCCAAATACCGGTGATATTAGGCCGCCCATTCCTTGCCACATCAAACGCAATCATCAATTGCCGGAATGGGGTGATGCAACTATCTTTTGGAAACATGACACTAGAGGTAAATGTGTTTCATTTGGGCAAAAGACATAGGGATGTCGATGATGATGAGTTCTTCGATGTGAACATGCTCGAAACTTTTGAAGAAGAAGAACTCCTCCAACTTGAACCAATAGAAAGCTTGGAGACATGCTTAGCACATTTCATGGATTCCGAAGATCCCATCAGTAGTGAGATTGTGCAGGCATTAAATATAGAAAGACCGGTAGTTGATACTAGCCGGTGGAGGCCCCACTTTGAAAAATTGCCACCAACCACATCAAGGCCTTTACCGTCTAACATCAAACCACCAAAGCTTGACCTCAAACCACTGCCATCAGAGCTTAAATACATATATTTGGGTCAAGAGGAAACGTTCCCAGTTGTCATTGCCTCCCACCTAGAGAAAGACCAAGAGCTCAAGTTGATTGAGCTACTCAAAGAACATCGGGAAGCCATAGGTTGGACAATAGCGGATCTCAAAGGGATAGATCCTTCGGTTTGCACTCACCGTATACACCTTGAAGAAAATGCAAAAACGTCTAGACAACCTCAAAGAAGGCTAAATCCAAACATGATGGAGGTTGCCAAAGCCGAGGTGTTAAAGCTATTGGATGTGGGTATCATCTACCCCATCTCAGATAGCCAATGGGTGAGTCCCACCCAAGTTGTCCCCAAGAAATCCGGTATTACTGATCGCTCGCCTCAAGTGTAAGGCTGCGATGTAGTAATAAATCTCGGTAAGACCGAGGTCGATCCACAGGGAAAGAGTAACAGCTTCCTAATTACTCCAGCAACTCAGTTTAATAGAGTAAATTCAAATTCTATGGGATGTTTAATTAAAACAGTAACTTAATGAAAAATCAGAGATATAATGTACTAAGGCTTTCAAGGATCCACTTGTAGCAATCCTATGTCAATTCAGTCAATCCAAGTAGAGAACACAACTAGATTTGAAGTCCTATCTCTCATCTAGTGGGAAAGTAAAGCATTCACACACATTCATCCAATTCAAGTTGAACTTCCAAGTTCAAGTCCATTCAATCAATGTAGAATTCAAATTCATAGCCTGCGGAGTAACAGCCATGCCTATGGACTATGGCCTGCTCAAGGATTACTATAATTCGAATCTAAACAAGCAACCTGTGATAATCTCAGAGAATTAAAAGGAATTCATGTCCGGAGCACATAAACTCAGATAAGACATCTCAAACTACCACCTATTGGACTGAAACATAAGGAAAATCAAACTTTGAATTGAAAAAAATACTTGAATCAAACTGAAATTAACATAGAACTGGCTACAAGCTTCACCTCTCAGCCTTAGCTGAGAGGTTTTAGCCGAGCATAGTCATGCTACAACTAAAAACTCAAAAATAAAGCATAAAACTAGAAAAACTCGAAGATAGATGTTGCAGACGCTCCACAGTCGCCTTCAGCCTCCAAATTCACGTTCCTTCTCTTCTCTGATACCTTAGGGAGAGCCCCTAGGTGGCCTTTTATAGCAACAATCCTTCCTTGCGTCGGATTCTGCGAAAGCCTTCGCATTGCGCAGTGAAATTCGAAGTCCCAATTTAGAAAGGAGACTTCTTACGCAGGGCCGACCGGTCGTGACCGGTCGGACTAGTTTTTCAAACCATCCAGGGAGTCCAGCGTGCCTATCCGACCGGTCATGACCGGTCGGGCATTGTTTTCTGCTTTGGCCAGTGTACACAGCCGACCGGTCATGACCGGTCGGACATTGTTGTCCAACTTCCAGCATTCATCCAGTGCACATGGCCGACCGGTCATGACCGGTCGGCCCCAATGCAATGTGGCCAGCCTTCATTCAGTGTTCATGGCCGACCGGTCATGACCGGTCGGCCTCTCTTCTACTTGATTCCTTTGATGTGGCTGACCGGTCGGACGACCGGTCAGCCTTGTATTTCTTCATCTTCTTTTCTCTCTCTTTCTTCTTCTTTCCTTGATCCATCTTAGGACTTCCTCCAATGTCTTCAAATATCCCTTGTTACGCTCCAATTGGACGAAGTCCGCTCTCATCCCTAAAATCACAAAAACACGTGTTAGTTGGGCCTTTAACCCATGAAAATCATGCAAACTAAGTAGTGTAATGGGCAATGCAATGTATAAATTGGAGGTTCAACACACCCCCCAACCATCTTTTTGCTAGTCCCGAGCAAAACATGCGTGAAACAATTTCAAACCTCCAAATCCAACTCTCTTCCAGAAATCATGTTTCTATCCATTCCAAGATGTATAAGTGTAAAATTTGAAAAAATTAGGTGTTAGAAGCTGAACCTTGGACTCTCAAAACATAAGAAGCGTTTACATGAAATCCCCGCTGACTGATTGATAAATAGAAAAATTCGAACAAATTCAACCTAGTGTGCACAGTGAAAGTTCATCTCATGAGTTCCTGGAACCATCTTCTTCATAGATTAAGTAGACCAGGGATTCCAAGGTGCACAGAGCAACAGCAAGCCTATGACAGGAATTTGCCTTACCGTCCTTCCGACGGCTTTCACACTACGTCCCATTTCCGGCTTTGGTTATGGTTCGACCATCCCCCGGTTGGTAATAGGTAGCCCTTTTCGGAATTTTCCACCATTTTTCTTTCCTTCCCGATTTCATCCTTTCTTTCCTTTTTCTTTTAACTTAGATAGGATTTGTAGAAATCCATATCTTTCATTATTTTCCCATGGACAAGGATGGACAAAATACCCCGGCTTGGCTGCTCAACACCTATAAACCAAAGTCTAGCTAATCCACAAATCACATAAACCTGTCACTCATGAAAATCGTGTAATGTGAACTTGGTGTAAAGGTGTTCAAATGTTCTATCAATCACAACAATAGGGGAATTAACATATAAAGCCATTATGTTGGAAGAAATTCAAGACTACAACATCACACACTTCGTTTCTCCTCCTCTTCTACTCATAGCCTCTTAAATGTATAGAAACAAAATTTTCTAAAAGAGTTTTGAGATGTTAGAAAATTCGAAAAAATTTTGTGCATATGAAGCTCGAAATGTTGCAATATGCTAGATGAGGGATCTCATCTAACCCCCCAACCAAATCTTGCATTGTCCTCAATGTAAAAAGATAGTTAGTTAGCATGAACATGAGAACAATGGTAAAATATGAGAGAGTAAGAATCAATAGTACCTGAGAGAGCGATCATGGAGGTCTGCAATTCCAACAACTAAATCCTACTAAAACAGTAAAACAAAACTAAACCTACCTATGCTATACCTCCATCAGACTAGGAGATCAATCATCCTGATAGACAGGATCATTCAGGGAGATGGACATGTCCTCTGAATCAAATTTCTCAACAAATGGTTTAAGGCATTGTCCATTAACTTTGAAACAGTCACCATTCGCTGCATTCTCAATCTCAACAGCCCCATGAGGAAAAACTTCTTTAACAATATATGGGCCGGTCCATTGAGATCGTAATTTTCCTGAAAAAAGATGAAGTCGGGCATTATACAAGAGCACTTTCTGTCCTTCATGGAAAGATTTCCTTAAAATGTGCTTGTCATGAAAGGCCTTCATCTTGCTCTTGTAAATTCTCGAATTCTCATATGCATCGTTCCGGATCTCATCAAGCTCATTTAATTGAAGTTTGCGAAGCGAGCTAGCTTTGTCTATGTCAAAATTTAGGGCCCGAATTGCCCAATAGGCTTTGTGTTCTATCTCCACAGGCAAGTGGCAAGCTTTCCCATAGACAAGTCTATAAGGGGACATTCCAATGGGTGTCTTGTAGGCAGTACGGTGAGCCCAAAGTGCATCATCTAATCGTAGGGACCAATCCTTGCGATCCGGTCTCACCGTCTTTTCTAAAATCTGCTTGATTTCCCTATTGGAGATTTCAGCTTGTCCACTTGTTTGTGGGTGGTATGGGGTACTCACTTTGTGCCTAATACCAGATTTCTTCATCAAAGTTTCAAAAGGTCTATTGCAAAAGTGAGAACCACCATCACTAATAATGGCTCGAGGTGTCCCAAATCTAGAAAGTATATTTTCTTTGAGAAACTTGAGAACCGTACGATGATCGTTGGTTCTACATGGGATAGCCTCTATCCATTTAGACACATAGTCTACGGCAAGCAAAATATAGACATGTCCAAAAGATGAGGGGAATGGTCCCATGAAATCGATGCCCCAACAGTCAAAGACTTCAAGATGTTGAATTGGGGTGAGGGGCATCATATTTCGACGGGATAATCCTCCTAACTTCTGGCAGCGCTCGCAAGCTTTGCAAAATTCGTGGGTGTCCTTAAATAACGTGGGCCAATAAAAACCACACTGTAGAATTTTTGCAGTTGTTTTCTTGGCTGAAAAATGACCCCCACATGCTTGATCATGACAAAAGGAGATGACTGAATTATATTCATCATCGGGGACGCATCTCCTTATAATTTGGTCTGGGCAATATTTAAACAATAGAGGTTCATCCCAGAAAAATTTGCGCACTTCCCTTAGAAATTTACGTTTGTCTTGCGCAGTCCAATTAGTCGGCATCGCACCTGTAGAAAGATAATTGGCTATATCAGCGTACCATGGTGGATGCATAGCAACAAAGAGTTGCTCGTCAGGGAATGAGTCCTCAATGGGTGACTCATCAATGGAATTTGGTAGGACTAGGCGAGATAGATGATCCGCCACCACATTTTCGACCCCCTTCTTATCTTTGATCTCCAGGTTGAATTCTTGAAGGAGTAGGATCCATCTTAGCAAACGGGGCTTAGTATCCTTCTTAGAAAGAAGGTATTTCAGCGCCGCATGATCCGTATAAACAATAACTTTGGATCCTATTAAGTATGGCCTGAATTTGTCCAAGGCAAAGATGACAGCTAGGAGCTCTTTCTCCGTAGTTGAATAATTAACTTGGGCAGGATTCAAGGTCCTACTTGCGTAGTAGATGACATGTAAGACCCGTACCCTGAATTGCCCTCCGTACGTTTAGTTTCCGGTACCGGTACGTCCCGGACGGACCAGATTAGAGAGCCTTGATCGCGACCCTGATTTAGTACCGCAACGACCCAAGACTTGTACCCTTGCGACCGCGCGGGCGCCACAATTCCAACGCCGCGCGGCACGCCCCATTGCGATACCCGGTGTGTTAGATGCATACGTTCGTGCAATTCGAGGTGGGCCACGCAACGCACGTGTGGCGTGGGCCCCACTTGCACAATTCCCAACAACATGTCAAATCTATCACATCACCCTTACCCATACCCCCATCATTACCCTAGCCTACACACACCAACTCCAACCCATACCTCTCTCACCAAAGTCAACACCTCCCATGCCCTCTCCCATCATCATCATCATTATCTAGCCATCATCACAACCCATTCCCCCATGTCCTCTCCCATCATCATCATAAGCATCTCATGTACCCCCCCCTCTCCCATACAAGAGCCATACGTGGGGGGGGTGGCTTCTCAATTGCAAGATTTGAGAGAGAGAGAGAGGGAGAGAGAGAGAGAGAGAGAGAGAGAGAGAGAGAAGAGAGAGAAGTAGAGAGATTTAGAGGGAGATCAAGAGAGAGAAAGAGAGAGTTAGAGAGATTGAAGGAGGAGATCAAGCTTGGAGGACCCCGATCATCATCCGGACCGTCCGATCGGCAATCCAACCGTCCAACCATCATTGTGAGTGCATACCTTTCCCCCCTTTTTCTCGTTTACTTTTCGTTTTCTTTCCTTGGTCCCACCTTGTGATGGGCAATGAGATGGATGGGCTGGATCGTCCATGAATGGGTCCCACCCTTTGATGGTGTGGATCCCACTTTGGGACCCATTTTGTGGCATATTTAGTGTGGCCAACAGCCACCATGATGTATGTAGTTCATCCACACTGTCCACCATGTGGGCCCACCATGTGATGGCCCAGCTGATGGATGGAGCGGATCTGCACGTGTGGACCCCACTAGTAAAAAAATATATATAATAATAATAAAAAAATAATAATAAAATATACATGAGGGGGCCACTGGACAGTCAGCGTCCAGAGGACGCTGCTGCCCAGCAGCTCCCGGGCTGAAAGCCCTTTGGGCACGACCGTGGGTTCCCACTTGTGGGACCCACTTTGATGCATGTATTCGATCCACACCGCCCATCAGTTTCTCCACCTCATTTTGGGGTTGGATACCAAAAATGAAGAAGATCCAGATCTCAGGTGGACCACACCATAGAAAACAGTGGAAACGACTGTTGAGACTTCTTGGACCCACTGTGATGTTTGTGGACCACATTACCTGCCCAATATTGGGCTTGTTAGAACCCCAACGACCAGGGAAACATAATGAATGGGGTGGATTGTCCATAAGTGGGCCCCACATGAAATGACCACAAGAAACAAAAAAAAAAAGAGAAAAAAAAAATATATACATGTGCTGGACGTCCAGCGTCTGGACGTCCTGACGCTGGAACGTCCAGCGTTACTTGGACGCTGCAATGGGGTCCCCACTCGTGGGACCCACCTTGATGTTTGTGTTCCATCCACGCCGTCCATCGGTTTTTCCAGATCATTTTAGGGCCAGGGCATAAAGATGAGCCAGATCCAAATCTTCAGTGGACCGCACCGCTTGAAACAGTGGGAACAATGATTCCTACTGTCAGAATCTTTTGGCCCACCTTAACGTTTCTAGATGGATTTGCATATCCAATATGGGGCTTGTTGGGTCCCCCATGAGATGGGGAACCTTATGAACGGAGTGGATCAGACCCATGTGGGCCCCACTTGATTTAAGTACAATAAAACAAAAAAAAAAGAAAAAGAAAAAGATAAGAAGAAGCAGCAGTCACTGACGCACGCTGGGCGTACCAGCGTCCTTAGACGCTGGCTCTGCTGCCAGCTGGTGGCCCACTCGTGGGTCCCACCATCATGCATGTGTTGTATCCACACCGTCCATCTAGTTGGGGAGATCATTTTAGGGCATAACCTCAAGAATGAGACAGATCCAAATCTCCAGTGGGCCCCACCACGGAAAACAGTAGGGACAGTGGCCCTACCGTTGAAACATTCTTATGGCCCACCATGATGTTTATTTGAGATCCAACCTGTTCATGAGCTCACACATGCATGTAATAAGGGAAAACAAAAATATCAGATTGATCAAAAGCTTGTGGGCCCCACTTGCGGAGAGGATATAAAAAAAGAAAAAAAAAATAAAAAAAATAAAAAAAAAATATGAAAGCTGGCCACTGGACAGACAGCGGCCAGGGGACGCTGCTGCCCAGCGGCGCAGCCCTCTGGGCATGGCAGTGGGCCCCACTCGTTGGGCCCACCTATAATGTATGTGCCTTATCAATTCCGTCCATATGTTTCTCCGGCTCATTTAGTGGCTGAGCCCAAAAGTTAAGCATACCCAAACCTCAAGTGGGCCATGCCACAGGAAACAGTGGGAATTATGATCTCCACCGTTGAAACCTTCCCAGGCTCTACAGTGATGTTTATTTAACCTGTTCATAAGATCACATGGATATGGGTGAAGGGGGAAACAAAAATATTAGTTTGATTCAAAACTCTTGGGACCCATTTGGGTGCTATGCTCTATGGGTCCCACCACGATGTATCTGTTTTATGTATGCCGCCCATCTGTTTTTTTCATATTATTTTAGGGCCATGGGCCCTCATAATGAGGTAAATCCCAAGCCTCAAGTGGACCACATTGTAGGGAAACCGTGGCCATTGATGCCCACCTTTGAAACCTTCCTTGGGGCCATTGTAATGTTTATTTTTCCATCTAACCAAAGGTGATGGGGCCCGACTTTGGGTCCCACCTTGATGAATGTTGAGTATATCGTGTCGTTCTTCTTGGCAGGGGTGTGGGCCCAGTTTTAGGTGGGCCACATGTAGAAAATAAGGGTGATTGAATGCCTACCATTAGAAACTTTACAGGACCCATCTGTTATGTTTATTTGCCATCCTTCCTGTTCATAAGTCACCCAGCCATGGGTGGGGTTCCACACGTGTGATGTGCGGGCCCCACCATGGTGTTTGTTTACCATCTCACTTGATTAGTGGGGAAAGCACAAATATCGGGTTGATCCCAAACTGTTGTAGCCCATTGATGTATGTGGCTCCCCCATTCCTTTATACTGTTACACCCAACCACGGGTCCACCTTGTTATGCATGTGTTCTATCCACGTCAGCCATTGGCCACCATGGTGCGATATGTATGTCGGCCATCCATAAGGACCGCCTTAATTTTGTGCTTAATCCAAACCATCCAAATAAATGGACCCTAGCATGTTATGTACAGGATGGCCCTTGGGACCACCTTAGTGTGTGTTTGAATGACCGCATTGTCCATCCCGTAGATCCACCTTGATGATTAGTTGTGTAAACCCTTATTGAAAGGTCATCCTTATAGTTTGCTTGATCCAAGTCACAGGGCTACCTTCTTAAACTCACCCTGTTGAACCGTCTTGTCAATTCACCTTGTTAACTCACCATGTTGACCCGCCTTGTCAACCTACCTTATTGACTCACCTTGTTGACTCACCATGTTGATTGATCTTGGTAACTCAGCTTGTATACTCATATGACTCACCCCTTCTACCCTTGTACCCAACTATTAAAAGACTACCATATTGTGCATATCTCATCCACACCGTCCATTTACCTATAGGACGAGTATGGGGCTCATCCTCGACGTTCGTACGTCATCTAGGCCATCCATTATATGGAGCCTATCTTGTAGCATGAGGTTAGACCTGTCGTCCCTTTTTGGACTTCATCGTGTTGACCATCTATCTCATATTACACTACCATTTATGATTCTCTGCCATGACCTGTCTATCTTGCAACCCGTTCTATGACATTCCTTCTACGGACCATTCATCGTGTTTATCTCAACTGTACTACAGGATTATGGGTCTCGGCATGATTTTGAGTATTCCACTCTTGCCGCTCAAGTAGGTTCTACCTTTGATGTGTCGGTAGTGTTTTCAATCATTTCCTTTCCATTTGGGTTATCTGAATATTGAAGGTTAATCCACACCGTTCAGTTGTTGGAACGTCTGTGTTGTTGTATACCATCCATTTAGAGTCTTATCTCTTTATGTTTGCTTGTATTATAAGTGAATTATCTTTTTATGCTATTTTTGATATGTCTGTTGCCACACGTAGTGTTGTTAGAATACTCATATATGATCTTTATACTATATGCTTCGACGATCACCATGCATGTGTAATGAGTATGCATCCCGAATCACCATTGTTAGTTGGGGACCACTAGGGCATAAACGCATTCATAAAGCATTCGAGATGTAGTTGCGCAAACGTAATTCATGTGCTCTATATCGCAAACCTCTCCAATAGGTATGGGACTATTCGAGGACAGGAATCTATCATCCTGACTTACACTGTATGGTAGGAATAGCTTAGCATACCTTGTAGCCCTTGGTGCGAGATTCCCTGGCTAGCGACATCCCGCACTATGACTCGATCATTCATATGTGTCCCCTCATCTTAATCATATCTCAAATAGGTTGGGCTAGATTGATTTATAGCCATCGTGGTAGATGAACTACTTGTTGGCACTCATACTGTATACTTGACTCATGCATCATGAATGCTTGGCTCATCTGATTGTCTTGTATCAACCGGCCATATCGGTCGTGATTGTCGTGCAGTTCATTACCAGCTGACGGTGACATTGTGTTTGAGACCTTATAGTTTTATGGTGCTCTTTGGAGACTTGCACGGGCATATCGTCCCACGTTTGTATGCATGGTTGCATTTCGCACCGTCTGCTTGTGCCGCATATAGCATGGTTACTACGTTGCAACCACAGCTCCATCGTGGTTTGCAGAACACCGAAAATATGTGATCTTTAAACTGGATGCCAAAGATGTCCCTGGGTGAAAGTCCCTGATCCCGTTGGTACCAAGGTGGGTGTTCCATTCAAGGACCGGGTGGTTTAATCATACACCAGTATGCCGAATACCAAACGGCGGTGTTTTCCACTGCACGTGGTCAGTTTGGAAGGAGGTCTGACCTAACCTGCCGGAAGAGTGTTGGCAAAGGGGGTTGAGTTTGACCAGCTGTGAGTAGGTCCGCTATTGCACCAGATAGGCTTTGGCATTCTACTGGTGAGTAGTGAGGTCTGTGAGACCCCGGTGATGTTCCGTTTCAGAGATGGTATTGGTATCAGTGATGTGACTGATGTTCTGTATGGTGTGGGACGGTCCTGATGTGGGCGGGTGTGATGTGGGCGAGGCTGTAAGCCTGGGCGAGCTACCACACTGGGCGAGCTACCAGTTCCGAGTCCTGCATTGCTTACGTGACTGCGTTATGACTGTTCGTATCTGGACCACTGTACTGAGAGGTGGTGATTTGCATACATGCATTGGATCATTGTATGTGACATTAGGCCCTGTAGGCCATTGCATAGTATGAGTTTATGGCCTTGGTAGGCTGGTCACCTGTATTGCACGCTTGCATAGCCATGGTAGGCTAGTTATCTGTATTGCATGCTTGCATAGCCGTGGTAGGCTAGTTATTCATATCACATGATCGTGTAGCCTAATTGGGCTAAGTTTTGGTTTAGTCTTCTCATCATGCTTTACTGCTTACTCTGATATTTATCATGTTTGTCATACGCATTGTGCACGCACACACGCACTCACGAAGCTTCGTTCGAAGCTTATGCGCGTTTGTTATGCTGCAGGTTCTACCAGAGTATATCAGCAACGTTGAGTTGGAGTTAGGAGTGCAGTAGCAGGAGGTGCCGGATTGTGCACAGTTTTTATATTTACGCATTGTGTATTTACTTTTCAGTACTGTATATAAACGAAATGATTTAGTGGAATTATTGTGTTTGTCTTTGATGGTACTCATATGGTGATGCTCATGTTTTCAAAAAAAAATTTAGACCCTAAAATCCTCCTTGTGGTATCCCAGGATCGGAACCTGGCGTGTGGGGTTAGGATCCGAGATCGGGGTACTACGGAGGCTGCCACCTCTGAATTCGGGTTACAACGAATGGACGTCGAGAACCGAATTTGGGGCGTGACATGACATGGGGCTTTTTATCTTTCTTTTGGCCTAACACCGCCCCAATAGCAAAATCGCTCGCATCGCACATCAACTCAAAAGGCATGGACCAATCTGGTGGTTGCATGATAGGAGCGGTTGTCAACATGTCTTTTAGCTTTGAAAAAGCTAATTGACATTCAGCACTCCACTCAAATTGGTTCTCCTTTTGTAGAAGGTTGCATAAAGGCCTTGAGATGTGACTAAAGTCCTTTATAAACCTTCGATAGAAGCCGGCGTGTCCAAGGAAGGACCGCACATCACGTATGCTTTTGGGTGGTGGTAGATTGGAAATTATGTCAATTTTCGCCCGGTCTACCTCTATTCCATTGGACGAGATGATGTGTCCAAGGACTATTCCTCTTTGTACCATGAAATGGCATTTTTCCCAGTTTAATACAAGTTGTTTTTCCTCACACCTCCTCAAGACCAACTTCAAGTGCTCGAGACACTCATCAAATGTACTACCAAAAACAGAGAAATCATCCATGAACACCTCAAGAAACTCACCCACCATGTCTGAGAAAATACTCAACATGCATCGTTGGAATGTGGCGGGTGCATTACATAACCCGAATGGCATCCTTCGGTAAGCGAAGGTAACAAACGGGCATGTAAATGTGGTTTTCTCTTGGTCTTCCGGAGCTATCTCAATTTGGTTGTATCCGGAATAGCCATCTAGGAAGCAATAATAGGGATGGCCTGCCAACCTCTCCAAGATTTGATCCATAAATGGGAGAGGGAAGTGGTCTTTCCTAGTAACCGTGTTGAGCTTCCTATAATCAATGCACATACGCCAACCGGTAGTCACCCTAGTCGGTATAAGCTCGTTGTTGGTGTTTTCGATGATGGTAATACCGGATTTCTTGGGGACAACTTGGGTGGGGCTCACCCATTGGCTATTTGAGATGGGGTAGATGATACCCACATCCAATAGCTTTAACACCTCGGCTTTGACAACCTCCATCATGTTTGGATTTAGCCTTCTTTGAGGTTGTCTAGATGTTTTTGCATTTTCCTCAAGGTGTATACGGTGAGTGCAAACCGAAGGATCTATCCCTTTGAGATCCGCTATTGTCCAACCTATGGCTTCCCGATGTTCTTTGAGTAGCTCAATCAACTTGAGCTCTTGGTCTTTCTCTAGGTGGGAGGCAATGACAACTGGGAACGTTTCCTCTTGACCCAAATATATGTATTTAAGCTCTGATGGCAGCGGTTTGAGGTCAAGCTTTGGTGGTTCGATGTTAGATGGTAGAGGCCTTGATGTGGTTGGTGGCAATTTTTCAAAATGGGGCCTCCACCGGCTAGCATCAACTACCGGTCTTTCTATATTTAATGCCTGCATACTTTCACTAATGATGGGGTCTTCGGAATCCATGAAATGTGCTAAGCATGTCTCCAAGCTTTCTAGTGGTTCAAGTTGGAGGAGTTCTTCTTCTTCAAAAGTTTCGAGCATGTTCACATCGAAGAACTCATCATCATCGACATCCCTATGTCTTTTGCCCAAATGAAACACATTTACCTCCAGTGTCATGTTTCCAAAAGATAATTGCATCACCCCATTCCGACAATTGATGATCGCATTTGATGTGGCAAGGAATGGGCGGCCTAATATCACCGGTATTTGGGTGCTAGCATCCAAAACTGGTTGTGTGTCCAAGACTATAAAATCTACCGGGTAGTAGAATTTGTCAACTTGGACTAGAACATCCTCAACTATCCCCCTCGGTACACAGATAGATCTATCAGCGAGTTGCAATGTGGTTTTGGTGGGTTTTAATTCACCAAGGCCCAATTGCTCATATACCGAGTATGGGATCAAGTTCACACTTGCCCCTAAGTCTAACAAGGCACGTTCAATCCGGTAGTCTCCAATGATACATAAGACGGTGGGACTACCGGGATCTTTGAATTTGGGGGAGTCTTTTGAGTGAGGATGACACTAACTTGCTCAGTTAAGAAGGCCTTTTGCTGCACATTATATTTGCGTTTTGTTGTGCATAGGTCTTTTAAAAACTTGGCATAAGAGGGAATTTGTTTGATGGCATCAAGCAAAGGGATATTGATCTTGACTTATCTGAAAATCTCTAGAATATCTTGAGAATTTGGGAGAGATTTTGGGGCAACCAATCTCGATGGGAATGGTGCTATGGGCTTGTAAATGCGTTCCGGTTTTTGTGGGGCTAAGTTAGATCCATTTTCATCCTCAGAGTTTACCGGATCATTAGGCTCATCGGCCTTCACCGGAATAGTTTTGTCAATTTGCTTACCACTTCTAAGGGTGGTAATGGATTTAGCTTGCTCCATGTTTTGGTTGGAAGAATTAGGGATGCTTACTTCATGTACTTGCTTAGGATTGGGCTGAGGTTGGGCCGGAAAGGTCCCTTCCCTAGCATTCAAGCGTCCCTTAATCTCATCAACCGAGACTTTCAGCTCTTGGAACAATTGCTGATTTGATTCATTTATTTGCGCTTGCCCTTGCATAAACGCTCTCAAGGTATCCTCCAATGAGAATTGAGGTGGGGCCATATTTTGCATGGGTGGCCCTCTTTGGGAGTTGGTAGGATTGCCCGTAGGAGCATTCTTCCAACTGAAATTCGGGTGGTTCTTCCAACTCTCATTGTATGTATTACCTACCGGTCCATTGAAGGGCCGTTGATAACCATATGTAGCATTGGCTGTCTCTTGCAGCACTTCCTTAAATGCAGGAATTGTGGGACAATCTTGCGTAGCGTGTAAGTCGGTGAGACAAATCCCACATGTGGTTTCAACAGCTTCCTTGGACTTGGAAACTCTATTTTTGCTAAGTTCCATGGCCTCAACCTTCCTTGTGAGATTGGCTATCCTTGCATTTACGTCGTCTTCCTCTTTAAGGACATATATCCCTCCTTTCTCTTGAGTAGGCTTGGGATTCTTGGGTTTATCCGAGGTATCCCAAGATTGGGCGTTTTCAGCCAACATGTCCAAGTAACTCCAAGCATCATCTGGATTTTTACTCATAAACTCGCCATTGCACATCATTTCCACAAATTGGCGCATATTAGAACTTAATCCATCATTAAAAAAATTTATAATTCGCCAACTCTCATAGCCATGATGTGGGCAAGCAAGCAGGAGTTCCTTAAATCTTTCCCAACATTGAAAGAATGATTCACCCTCTTTAGCTGAGAAATTCATTATAGCCCTTCGAAGAGTGTTTGTCTTATAAGCTGGGAAGAACTTTTTCAAGAATTCCCGGTTCATCTCAACCCATGACCCAATCGAATATGGTCTAAGAGAGTGAAGCCAATCTTTGGCTCTTTCTTTCAAGGTGAAGGGAAAAAGTTTAAGTCTGATTTTATCCCCAGAAACATTGGGATAATGCAAGGTGGCCAACACTTCTTCGAATTCTTGCAAGTGTAAGTATGGGCGGTCAGAGTCTAGCCCATGGAATTTAGGTAAAAGTTGGATTACTCCCGGTTTTATGTCAAGGGTCCCACCGTTAGCTGGTAGAACTATGCAAGAAGGTGTAATTGTACGAGCAGGTTGTAGGTAATCCCGTAGTGATCTCATTGGAGGAACATTATGTACCTCATTCTCTCCTACTCCTTCCTGATTTGCGTTTGTGGTTGGAGTAGGGGGGGAGGATTCCTTAAGGGTGTTTGATCCATACTCCCCAAACTTTCACAATGCTCTTGATAATTCCGGACTTATCTATGGACTGACAATGGTCCAACTAAACCACCTTCAGATTGAAGACGATTTGAATGATTACGTTCCCAACGGGACATAAACCACTCAACCAGAAACTGAAACTAATCCTATTCTAGAAAATTGCAATCTGAACTAAAAATTCTAAAAAACTAAGTTAGAAAGGTATCACCTGATGCGCTTGAACTGAAAGAAGAATTCCTACAAAACAGAAAACTTTGTTAGTTCTAAGAAAAATCAGAAAAACCTATCTACTTCTACAGACACTGAAACTATTTGAAAACTATTATCTAATTTCCCCGGCAACGGCGCCAAAAACTTGATCACTCGCCTCAAGTGTAAGGCTGCGATGTAGTAATAAATCTCGGTAAGACCGAGGTCGATCCACAGGGAAAGAGTAACAACTTCCTAATTACTCCAGCAACTCAGTTTAATAGAGTAAATTCAAATTCTATGGGATGTTTAATTAAAACAGTAACTTAATGAAAAATCAGAGATATAATGTACTAAGGCTTTCAAGGATCCACTTGTAGCAATCCTATGTCAATTCAGTCAATCCAAGTAGAGAACACAACTAGATTTGAAGTCCTATCTCTCATCTAGTGGGAAAGTAAAGCATTCACACACATTCATCCAATTCAAGTTGAACTTCCAAGTTCAAGTCCATTCAATCAATGTAGAATTCAAATTCATAGCCTGCGGAGTAACAGCCATGCCTATGGACTATGGCCTGCTCAAGGATTACTATAATTCGAATCTAAACAAGCAACCTGTGATAATCTCAGAGAATTAAAAGGAATTCATGTCCGGAGCACATAAACTCAGATAAGACATCTCAAACTACCACCTATTGGACTGAAACATAAGGAAAATCAAACTTTGAATTGAAAAAAATACTTGAATCAAACTGAAATTAACATAGAACTGGCTACAAGCTTCACCTCTCAGCCTTAGCTGAGAGGTTTTAGCCGAGCATAGTCATGCTACAACTAAAAACTAAAAAATAAAGCATAAAACTAGAAAAACTCGAAGATAGATGTTGCAGACGCTCCACAGTCGCCTTCAGCCTCCAAACTCACGTTCCTTCTCTTCTCTGATACCTTAGGGAGAGCCCCTAGGTGGCCTTTTATAGCAACAATCCTTCCTTGCGTCGGATTCTGCGAAAGCCTTCGCATTGCGCAGTGAAATTCGAAGTCCCAATTTAGAAAGGAGACTTCTTACGCAGGGCCGACCAGTCGTGACCGGTCGGACTAGTTTTTCAAACCATCCAGGGAGTCCAGCGTGCCTATCCAACCGGTCATGACCGGTCGGGCATTGTTTCTGCTTTGGCCAGTGTACACAGCCGACCGGTCATGACCGGTCGGACATTGTTGTCCAACTTCCAGCATTCATCCAGTGCACATGGCCGACCGGTCATGACCGGTCGGCCTCTCTTCTACTTGATTCCTTTGATGTGGCTGACCGGTCGGACGACCGGTCAGCCTTGTATTTCTTCATCTTCTTTTCTCTCTCTTTCTTCTTCTTTCCTTGATCCATCTTAGGACTTCCTCCAATGTCTTCAAATATCCCTTGTTACGCTCCAATTGGACGAAGTCCGCTCTCATCCCTAAAATCACAAAAACACGTGTTAGTTGGGCCTTTAACCCATGAAAATCATGCAAACTAAGTAGTGTAATGGGCAATGCAATGTATAAATTGGAGGTTCAACAATTACCATCATTGAAAACACCAACAACGAGCTTATACCGACTAGGGTGACCACCGGTTGGCGTATGTGCATTGATTATAGGAAGCTCAACACGGTTACTAGGAAAGACCACTTCCCTCTCCCATTTATGGATCAAATTTTGGAGAGGTTGGCAGGCCATCCTTATTATTGCTTCCTAGATGGCTATTCCGGATACAACCAAATTGAGATAGCTCCGGAAGACCAAGAGAAAACCACATTTACATGCCCGTTTGGTACCTTCGCTTACCGAAGGATGCCATTAGGGTTATGCAATGCACCCGCCACATTCCAACGATGCATGTTGAGTATTTTCTCGGACATGGTGGGTGAGTTTCTTGAGGTGTTCATGGATGACTTTTCTGTTTTTGGTTGTACATTTGATGAGTGTCTCGAGCACTTGAAGTTGGTTTTGACGAGGTGTGAGGAAAAGCAACTTGTATTAAACTGGGAAAAGTGCCATTTCATGGTACAAAGAGGAATAGTCCTTAGACATATCATCTCGTCCAATGGAATAGAAGTAGACCGGGCGAAAATTGACATAATTTCCAATCTACCACCACCCAAAAGCATACGCGATGTGCGGTCCTTCCTTGGACACGCCGGTTTCTATCGAAGGTTTATAAAGGACTTTAGTCACATCTCAAGGCCTTTATGCAACCTTCTACAAAAGGAGAACCAATTTGAGTGGAGTGCCGAATGTCAATTAGCTTTTTCAAAGCTGAAAGACATGTTAACAACCGCTCCTATCATGCAACCACCAGATTGGTCCACTCCTTTTGAGTTGATGTGCGATGCAAGCGATTTTGCTATTGGGGCGATGTTAGGCCAAAAGAAGAATAAAAAGCCCCATGTCATCTACTACGCAAGTAGGACCTTGAATCCTGCCCAAGTTAACTATTCGACTACGGAGAAAGAGCTCCTAGCTGTCATTTTTGCCTTGGACAAATTCAGGCCATACTTAATAGGATCCAAAGTTATTGTTTATACAGATCATGCGGCGCTGAAATACCTTCTTTCCAAGAAGGATGCTAAGCCCCGTTTGCTAAGATGGATCCTACTCCTTCAAGAATTCGATTTGGAGATCAAAGATAAGAAGGGGGTAGAAAATGTGGTGGCGGATCATCTATCCCGCCTAGTCCTACCAAATTCCATTGACGAGTCACCTATTGAGGACTCATTCCCTGATGAGCAACTCTTTGTTGCTATGCATCCACCATGGTACGCTGATATAGCCAATTATCTTTCCACAGGTGCGATGCCGACTCATTGGACTGCGCAAGACAAACGTAAATTTCTAAGGGAAGTGCGCAGATTTTTCTGGGATGAACCTCTATTGTTTAAATATTGCCCAGACCAAATTATAAGGAGATGCGTCCCCGATGATGAACACAATTCAGTCATCTCCTTTTGTCATGATCAAGCATGTGGGGGTCATTTTTCAGCCAAGAAAACAACTGCAAAAATTCTGCAGTGTGGTTTTTATTGGCCCACATTATTTAAAGATACCCACGAGTTTTGCAAAGCGTGCGAGCGCTGCCAGAAGTTAGGAGGATTATCCCGTCGAAATATGATGCCTCTCACCCCAATTCAACATCTTGAAGTCTTTGACTGTTGGGGCATCGATTTCATGGGACCATTCCCCTCATCTTTTGGACATGTCTATATTTTGTTGGCCGTAGACTGTGTCTAAATGGATAGAGGCTATCCCATGTAGAACCAACGATCATCGTACGGTTCTCAAGTTTCTCAAAGAAAACATACTTTCTAGATTTGGGACGCCTCGAGCCATTATTAGTGATGGTGGTTCTCACTTTTGCAATAGACCTTTTGAAACTTTGATGAAGAAATATGGTATTAGGCACAAAGTGAGTACCCCATACCACCCACAAACAAGTGGGCAAGCTGAAATCTCCAATAGGGAAATCAAGCAGATTTTGGAAAAGACGGTGAGACCGGATCGCAAGGATTGGTCCTTAAGATTAGATGATGCACTTTGGGCTCACCGTACTGCCTACAAGACATCCATTGGAATGTCCCCTTATAGACTTGTCTATGGGAAAGCTTGCCACTTGCCTGTGGAGATAGAACACAAAGCCTATTGGGCAATTCGAGCTCTAAATTTTGACATTGACAAGGCTAGCTCGCTTCGCAGACTTCAATTAAATGAGCTTGATGAGATCCGGAACGATGCATATGAGAATTCGAGAATTTACAAGAGCAAGATGAAGGCCTTTCATGACAAGCACATCTTAAGGAAATCTTTCCAGGAAGGACAGAAAGTGCTCTTGTATAATGCCCGACTTCATCTTTTTCCGGGAAAATTACGATCTCGATGGACCGGCCCATATATTGTCAAAGAAGTTTTTCCTCATGGGGCTGTTGAGATTGAGAATGCAGCAAATGGTGACTGTTTCAAAGTTAATGGACAACGCCTTAAACCATTCGTTGAGAAATTTGATTCATAGGACATGTCCATCTCCTTGAATGATCCTGTCTATCAGGATGATTGATCTCCTAGTCTGATGGAGGTATAGCATAGGTAGGTTTAGTTTTGTTTTGCTGTTTTAATAGGATTTAGTTGTTGTAGTTGCAGACTTCCATGATCGCTCTCCCAGGTATTATTGTTCTCACTCTCTCATATTTTACCATTGCTCTCATGTTCATGCTACTTGACTATCTTTTTACATTGAGGACAATGCAAGATTTGGTTGGGGGGTGAGATGAGATCCCTCATCTAGCATATTGCCACATTTCGAGCTTCATATGCACGAAATTTTTTCGAATTTTCTAACATCTCAAAAATCCTTTAGAAAATCTTGTTTCTTTACATTCGAGAGGTTATGAGTAGAAGAGGAGGAAAAACGAAGTGTGTGATGTTGTAGTTTTGAATTTCTCTCAACATAATGGTTTTATATGTTAGTTCTCCTATTGTTGTGATTGATAGAAAATTTGAACACCTTCACACCAAGTTCACATTACACGATTTTCATGAGTTGAAAGGTTTATGTGATTTGTGGATTAGCTAGACTTTGATATAAAGGTGTTGAGAAACCAAGCCGGGGTATTTTGTCCATCCTTGTCCATGGGAAAATAACGGAGGATATGGATTTCTAAAAATCCTATCTAATTTTAAAAGAAAAAGGAAAGAAAGGATGAAATCGGGAAGGAAAGAAAAATGGTGGAAAATTTTGAAAAGGGCTACCTATTACCAACCGGGGGATGGTCGAACCATAACCAAAGCCGGAAATGGGACGTAGTGTGAAAGCCGTCGGAAGGACGGTAAGGCAAATTCCTATCATAGGCTTGCTGTTGCTCTGTGCACCTTAAAATCATTGGTTTACCTAATCTATGAAGAAGATGATCCCAGGAACTCATGAGATGAATTTTCACTATACACACTAGGTTGAATTTGTTCGAGTTCTTCTATTTATCAATCAATCAGCGGGAATTTCATGTAGACACTTCTTATGTTTTGAGAGTCTAAGGTTCAGCTTCTATCACCTAGCTTCTCCAAATTTTATACTTGTA
This sequence comes from Liriodendron chinense, assembly GCA_003013855.2. Classification (NCBI taxonomy): domain Eukaryota; kingdom Viridiplantae; phylum Streptophyta; class Magnoliopsida; order Magnoliales; family Magnoliaceae; genus Liriodendron; species Liriodendron chinense. The sequence goes on along the minus strand of PVNU02001537.1, from coordinate 31,719 downwards.
CATCCTGGAATGGGTAGAAACATAGTTTCTAGAAGAGAGTTGGGTTTGGAGGTTTGAAATTGTTTCACGCATGTTTTGCTCGGGACTAGCAAAAAGCTGGTTGAGGGGTGTGTTGAACCTCCAATTTATACATTGCATTGCCCATTACACTACATGGTTTGCATGATTTTTATGGTTTAAAGGCCCACCTAACACAGGTTTTTGTGATTGTAGGGATGAGAGCAGACTTCATCCAATTGGAGCTTAACACGAGTTATTTGGAGCTATTGCATGAAGTCCTAAGATGGATCAGAGAAAGAAGAAGAAAGAGGGAGAAAAGAGAATGAAGAAAAGAAGAAAAACTGGAAGAAAAGCAAGGCTGACCGGTCGTCCAACCGATCAGCCACATCAAAGGAGCAACTAGAAGACAGGCCGACCGGTCATGACCGGTCGGCCATGAAGGCTGATCAAAGAGAAGGAAGGCCGACCGGTCATGACCGGTCGGCCATACACGCTGGATGGTTGATAGATCAGCCCAACCGGTCATGACCGGTCGGGTATGTTTGCTGGAATGAATGGACAGGTCTGTCCGACCGGTCTTGACCGGTCGGCAGTGTTCCCTGGAATGCTCAAAAGATTAGTCCGACCGGTCACGACCGGTCGGCTCTGCGTAAGAAGATCCCTTTCTAATTTAGGACTCCGAAAATTGCTGCGCAATGCGTAGTCTTTCGCAAAATCCGACGCAAGGAAGGTTGTTTGCTATAAAAAGACACCTAGGGGCTCTTCCTAGGGTATCAGAGAGGCTAAGGAACGTGAGTTTGGAGAGTGAAGGCGATCGTGGAGCGACTGCAACTCTTCTATTCGGGTTTTTCTATTTTTATGCTTTATTTCAGAGTTTTTAGTTGTAGCATGACTATGCTCGGCTAAAACCTCTCAGCTAAGGCTGAGAGGTGAAGCTTATAGCTAATACTATGTTGATTTCAGTTTAATTCAAGTAATTTCCATTCAAGTTTGGATTTTTGCATGGTTTAGTTCCAAATAATGGTAGTTTGAGATGTTTTATCTGAGTTTATGTGCTCCGGACATGAATTCCTTTTAATTCTCTGAGATTATTATGTTTGTTTATCTAAATTCGGATTATAGTAATCCTTGAGCAGGCCATAGTCCAGAGGCATGGCTGTTACTCCGCAGGCTATAGTTTGAGTTTTGTATTGATTGAATGGAACTAGAACTTGGAAGTTCAACTTGAATGTGATGGAATGTGTGTGAATGCTTTACTTTCCAACTAGATGAGAGATAGGACTTCAAATCTAGTTGTGTTCTCTATTTGGATTGACTGAATTGACATAGGATTGCTACAAGTGGATCCTTGAAAGCCTTAGTACTTAGTATCTCTGATTTTTCATTAAATTCCTGTTTTAAGTAAGCACTCTTTTAAATCTGATTTCCTTTAAAAAGCCGAGTTGCTGGAGTGATTTGGTAGCTGTTACTATTTCCCTGTGGATCGACCTCGGTCTTACCGAGATTTATTACTACATCGCAGCCTTACACTTGAGGCGAGCGAACAATAATCCTGGAGATGGCCTTTTCGAATGAGAGCTTCGATATGGTCTCGTAGAGAGATGCAGTCCTGGGTTCTATGCCCATGATCTTTGTGGAAGTAACAGAACTTGCTCTTGTCTCTCTTCTCGGGATCGGATTTGATCTTTGCAGGCCACTTCACATATGGCTTGTGTTTAATCTCCATTAGAACCTTTTCATGAGACCGATTAAGAGGAGTGTAGTTATGATATTTACCGGAATAAGGCTTCTTGGGAGAACGCTCGCGTTGATCACGACGATATTTTTTATCTGTAGAAGAGGCTCCTTCTGGCTTGCGCTTCTTACCCTGTACTCCATGGCGTGTCAATGCGACTTCTTCTGCATTGATATATTTCTGAGCTTTGGCTTGGAACTCTGCCATAGTTTTTGGAGGGCTCTTGTCTAAAGCAAACCTGAATTTCTCGCTCGTTATTCCGGCTATGAGGGCTACGAGGCCTTTTTCTTTAGTATAACCTTCAGTTTGAACGGCTTCAGCGGTGAACCGTACTGTGAACTCCTTTATCGTTTCCCCATGCTGCTGTTTTAGATTCATTAGATGGGAGGCTGACTTCTTGATGCGGATGCTTCCCATGAATTGAGAAAGGAATATCTCCGATAACTGAGAAAAGGAGCTGATGGAACGAGGCTTTAATCCTCGGAACCACGTACGAGCTGCCTCTTTCAATGTTAGGGAAAAAGCCCTACACATGATTTCTGAACCATGTCCCTCCAACTCCATGAGGGACCTGTATGTTTCCAGGTGTTCAAGAGGGTCGCCAATACCTGTGTATGGGGTGATAACAGGCGTTCGATACTTTCTGAGTAACGGGGCTTCCATAACCTCGCTGGTAAAGGGGGACTCGGATTGATGTATCGCCGCCATGACGGCAGATGGCCGATTTTCCTGGTATCGCTGTTCCATGACATCAAAACGATCATGGATTCTTTTGAGATCTCCTTCCCATGGTAGGGTATAGCTTGATGTTTCGGCGGTGGAGCCCTGTGGTTGAGGTTGTCGAGACGAACTAGAATGTATAGAATGTGGAGACGGTACAGGGAGATGGCTACCAAGTGGTGGGACTTGTGGTTCGTCCATAGAATGTCTAGATGCCACTGGTATAGGCTGCGGTGGTAACCCTTCGGAGGCTTGTCTCTGCGGTTCGGGGAAATGCTGATCAAGCCGAATTGACAGCGCCTGAACTCCGGCATTTAGAGTTAGGAGAGTGTTTCCGAGGAAACGTAGGACATCGTCTTTATTTCCAGAAGCTTCCAATAATGGGTTTGCTGATGGCATAGTTGGGGCTCCTTGAGGGATGTTTGTCGAGGCAGGTGGAAGGGTAGGTACGGATTCCGTCTCATCGGGCGGAGGTGGTGCCTGCCTTGAAGTCGAAGGATGAACAGCCTTTTTAGGAGGCATCGCTGAAAGATCTTTATCGGTGTTTAGAACGATTGATTTGACGATCAAGTCGTTCCCACAAACGGCGCCAAACTGTTAACGTCAGATTTTGTAACTGGATCCTCCGGACGTTCACCTTCTCTCCAACAGATATTTCCTCCGCCAGACCTGAAAGGAGACAGAAAGCAACTAAGGGTGGCTGGTGTCCAGCCGTTAGCCCTCCGATGCTTAAGTCAGGCCGAAGCAAGAAGAAGAATAACCAGGCCAAAACAGGGCAGGGATTGAATATTGTGTACCTTTCTCTTAATGGAGTCATCCCTTTATATAGATCTGAAGCGGTTCAATCTGTTACGTAAGATATCGAGATCCCGCTGATCTCGTATACGATACTGAGATCTTGCTGATTTCGTGAGATAAGATCCTCATCCTTAGAGACGAGATCCAACCCAATGACTTATTTCGGCAATCACGTTCCTTGATGGCAATCCCTTGAGATCCGGAACCACCAGAGAAGATAAGCCCAAAACCGACCTATACGGGCTGTCGGTAGGCGTAGTAATAGCGCTGATCGCTCATGTAGAGTTGGAAACCGTAGTTGGAGTAATAGCCAGCGAAAAGGAAGGAGACGCCGACAAGACGGAAACCACCGAACTGGGTGTAGCCCTAGCTGGCATCGCAGAGGGATTGGACAAGCTGCTCGACGGGAATCGGGTGCTAGTACTGAAGGCTAAGAGATGTCACCGCAGAAAAGCTGTTCGCATGTTGGAACATGGTCGCGAGTCCAAGTGCTCTCTCATTTTGATGTAACACCTTTCAACGACTTGTGAGAAGGTCTGCTCGCGGTTCAAGAAGGGAATCTTTGCTTTGCTTTATCTGACCATCGGCTATGGGAGCTCGACGCCTTGCGAGTAGGTGCTCCGTATTAATCCATCCTACGACTCTCGAGCATATGATCTCGAGAGTCAGATGGGCATCCTGCACTTACCCGATCTGCGACTTGTGATCAGATGATCTCGAGGGTCCAATGGGTACTTCCGTATTTACCCGATTTGCGACTCTCACTCAGATGTTCTCGAGAGTCGAATGGGCGTCCGTGTACAATCTTAACAGCTGAGTTGATCTCCCTTATTTTGCCTATAACAGCGACTGTTTACAAAAAATGCAAGTCTCCACAAAGTCGTAAGATCATGTATGGGGGTTGACATATGCCCAGTGCCGAAAGGTTAAGGAAGTTGGTGACCTAATGACAAAGGAGCCGACGACCAAAGCCTCAGTGAACGGAGGCCATAACTAAACAGTCCTAAGGTAGCAAAATTCCTTATTGGATAAGTCCCAATCTACACAAGAAGTATAATGATATAGGCTCGGTGAAATAAACATGTCTACAAAGATGCGGACTACTTGCACCTAAACAGAAAGACACACACACACACATACATGGGAAAAGGTACCATGCGATGTGACCTCATGGGAAGTTCCCATGAGGTCGAGCTCTGTGGACCCCCCTTGATGTGTGATGGGCATCCATACCACCAGTCAGATGCACCATTCCATGTTGGGCCATGGGCCTAGAACTCAAGCCAATCCATGACTTGGGTGGGCCACACTGTAACGCCCCGAATTTACCGTAATTATTTTAAAATTTTCTGAAATTTATTTCTATTTTTTTTTATATTAAATACTGGCCATTGATATTAAAATTCAAATAACAGGACATCCGTAGGAGATCGTATGGAGTACCCTTTATTAAAGTTGCTTAGAATGACCTCATTAACAATATAGAAGAGTTAGATTTCGTTAAACTCGAATATTTACAAAAATTACAAAAATGCCATTAGTTAAACTTAAGTTAACTGACCATTTTTAAGTACGCATGTTTCTAGCGATCATTAAAACGCAAAATCCTGGATTTGAGCTTTTGGACACATATTAACCATACACATCAAATTTCAGCCCTTAAATCATAGTAGAAGTGGTCCAATTGTCAAATCAGGCCTTAACCCTTGATTTTCATGTCCATCGAGTGAGGAAAGTAGATGGTTAGTCGTAGTCGAATATTTTTCTTCATATGAGTGACTTGGATCATCTTTATCATGGACCAATAGTGTGATTTGATTGCCCCACATTGATAAGCCTCTTTCTTATGTGCGAAATTATCCCGTTCTAGAAATTAACGAGTTACCAACTCTTCTCAAATTTGAACCTTTCAATTTACCCACTTCTCACCATCAATCGCTTTTCAAATTTGGACCACCCATTATACTCATATGACTACGAGTTTATACAAAATTTGGACCTCGATCTACAATCCTACATCGTTAAACCACAAAGCCAGCCCCTTCCTTTTCCGCCAAAAGTTGGAATTTCAGATCTAGGCATTTCTCACCATCAATCAACCACTAAACTTTGTACAATTGTTTGCCTATCATGACTACATACTTTTTCAAAATTTTGGGCCCTGATCATCAAGCGTAGACCGTTAATTGAGATATAGCCCATTTTAGCACCCGTTAGGCCATTTTTAAGGATCGGCCAATCTAGAATGCGGATCATCAAGAAATTTACGTATTCTAACTCTACTTTTCGAGCTTGATAAGATTAACGGATTGAAATCGATCAAAAATCATCAGAATATTAAGATTGTTACACAAGACCCCGCGTGCACATCCCTCTCCATATTTCTACTACGCACCTCCAAACCCTAATTCCAACCCTACCTCTATATATAGGGCCCCTCTTAGCCAAAGGTGACTCCCACCCACGAATTTGAGAGAGGGAGAGAGAAAGAGAAAGAGAAAGAGAGAGAGAAAGAGAGAGAGAGAGAGAGAGAGAGAGAGAGAGAGAGAGGAGTACCATCTTGCCATTATTTCATCATCTTATATCTCTAATAAGTCGAAGATCATAAGGTGAGAACTCCTTTAAGATTGGATTAATAATTTCATATTTTGTAGGTTCATAATTCTTATGTGTTTTTGTTTACATGTGTTTATTTATTCTCTCCTTAATTAGCTATATATGAATGCTTTTAGATACTTTTTTTTCAATCTCATGGTGATGAGGATATTCATTGGACTTAGAGAACTAGTAAGGAATAGAATTATGTTTGTTGCACATATGAGATTTGTGTAACCAGCTTTAAAGGGACCACCTTTCTTTCTATACTGTATAAAGAATGGTTGTGATTGTCTAATGGAAATTCTTATATTGCTATATATATTCCTTATATATATATATATATGGATGGACCCTGATCTGTGGTGATGAATATCGGAACACCCGGTTAAGAGGTTGCCCTAACCTGAGACGATGCTTTTAGCTTGTCCGGTTAAGTGGCCACCCTGATCTGTGGTGGTGGTATCAAGATCGCCCGATTAAGTGGTTGTTAAATCCATTTATTACTACTACTATTATTATATTTACTATTATTATTATTATTCCTAAAGTTGTTAAGGATCTCCATAAGACGATAGTTGAGTATGGTTGTTATGAAGCTTAATAGTACGGGCCGCCATCCTGGGATGTGATGCGTCGGTTACGACTATTTTGATGAGTGATGAACCATAAGGAAGGATGTGGTGGTACCAAAGGTTGGTTAGACGATAAGTGGCTTGGTGTAAATTGGAAATAATAATAAAGAATGGCTAACTCATGCATGCACGTGGCTCCATGTGGGTGTATGGATTTGAGAATAGGCTAGAGCGTCCTACTTCTCCCATACACTGTCACGTGTGGATTTGGGCTATGAGTGTCCCGTTTCTCACGTGGTCGGGCAAAATTATGGGCTTGCGTGTCCCAAAACCCCTGGCGGCATGTCTAAGGATTCCTACGCTGGGTCATGCATTATCATGCATTGCATTAAGAAAGAGTAATGGATGTTTTGTTATGATTTTTATGCAATTATTATTTCTAACCTTAAAGTAGTTCTTCACTATGCCGCTTTTGACGGTGTTTTGTGGAAATAATTTAGAACATGTAGGTAACGATCCTCAGGAGCCCGAGCCTCAAGGAGACGATTATGATGGCTCGTGGGAGCAGATGGTGGAAGACGAGACCGCATAATCATTCATAGTTCTAGCATTTATTTAATATTTGAAATTGTAATAAGTCCCAATGGGAGGACGTAGTTATGAACATGATGTTTAAATGAATGATGGTTACATGGTTTGATGATTTGGTTTAGTTAATGAAATAATATATAAGTTTGGTTTCACCATCTTGCTTTTGATTTTCCAAATAGTATGAAATGTGCATGTTTGTGTGAAAATTATGTAAGGGGTATAACCCTCACACATTCCAAATAACCTTGGGAATTCGGCCGTCGTGATGTACACGGGAGCCGAAATCTTGGGGTGTTACAAGTTGGTATCAGAGCAAAATGGGACCTCTGGGCGAGAAGCCTAAATCCATATCATAATTAACTCATCTTAGGGCTTAGGTCCCCAATGACTAGAGACAAATCATTTAGATTCAATCCTATTAATGGTATGTAATGTTATGAACTTAGAGACCCACACTTAGGTTCCTTGAAAATTTACTAGGGTAGTCGTGGAACTTAGAAATCTCAACATTTTAGGATTTTTTTGGAAAGAAATTTCCATTTTTTTAAAAATATTTGGGGCTCTCATCTATTCCCCATATTTGAATCATTGATTCATTGAATCTTGTGAATTTTCTCCATAAATAATTAGGAGTAACTATTTTATTTCTAATTATTTCAATTAGGGCAGATTTTTAGACCCATCTGTAATTCTGACATTAGAAAACGTATTTTTAGATCTCAGAAAATTTTATAAATTTTTCTGGAGATTCCTAACTCAGTTCCCAGTATCTGTATAAAATTTCAGATCAATCCAATCTGTAATTAAATCAGGAAAATTCTGGTAATAGCACATATGTTGTGTAAAAGTCTGCTGATCTGTTACGTTTTTCAGACTTGTGGGGGTCAGAACTATACTTTATCATGAGATTTTTATTCTTAAAAAAAATTTGAGGTATTCCCCACATAATCATCTATCTACCCTCCAAATTTCATAGGAAAAGGAGTTTCGGTTTGAGAGAAAAAAATCCGAGAGCGCGATCAGGTCCTGGGTATCAGATTCCCAAACTACGAGCTAGGTGAACCTCTAACTCTAACTTTCTGATTTGAGTTCATTAATTTTCACCTTAGAAGTGACATCTAACCTATAGAACACTTATTTTCAGCTTGATGGCCCCTAAGAGGAAATCTTCAAGAAACATTCCCGCGGCCTCACCCCAGCCTGAGTCACCACCCATGGCTAACACTGCGAGTCCTAATACAAATCCACCAATGACTTCAGTAGGAGGAAACTCCAATGCTCTACAACCTTGGGAAGCCATGTTAGGCGCACTCGATCGTCTCACCGGTATCATTCAGCAACAACAGGCCCAACAACATGAGCAACAAACCCGACACCAGGCCACCCTCGAACAACTGATAACGATCGTGACCCCTGGCCAAACTCCGATTCCAACCTCTACTCAAACCGCACCTCCGCCTCCAGTGGAAACTCAGACAACCACACCAACACCCCAAAATCAACCTGAAACATTTCAAGTACCCCTAGCACCTAGACAGGCTCCTCCGCCAAATCAACCTCGGTTCATGCTTCCTGAAGAAACCATCCTGATTGAGAAGTTCCTGAAGCTACATCCTGAGAAGTTCCATGGAAACCCTGACCCTACCAAGGCGGATTATTGGCTTAAGCAAGTGGCTAAGGCACTGGACACCCTGGCTTGCCCCATGCAACACCGAGTGACCCTAGCTACATACCTATTAGAGGGGGCGGCCTACGTTTGGTGGCAGGCAGCAAAAAGAAGAGTCCCAGAAGGATTCCAGTGGACGTGGGACACTTTCCATGCCAAGTTCTGTGACAAGTTTTTCCCTGAAGCATATAGGAAAGAGAAGATGTCGGAATTCCTGAAACTAGAGCAAGGTAACCTCACCGTAGCCCAATATGAAGACAAATTCGCCGAGTTGTCAAGTTACCTACCCTCAGCAGTAGAAGACCTGGACTACAAGATCCACAAGTTCCAGGAAGGCTTGAGACCTAGTATTCGGTCAAAGATTAGCATATTGAAGCTGCGTACTTATGAAGAGATCATAGATCGAGCAATGATCGCTGAGAAAGACACTGAACGCTATATCCAGCAACGAAATCAAACAAGACAAGTAGGCCAGAAAAGCAGAGCAGTACCAAACCCACCTTCCATTCCTGACAAGAGGCCAAGACTTGCACCAACCAATCAGCAACAGAACCGGGACCCCTTCAACTGTCACTACTGCGGGAAGCTAGGACACAAGGCCATCAATTGTTTCAAGAAGGCTGCAGATGAGAAGAATGCCTCCCAGCCTAAGGGGAGTCAACCACAACAGCAGAATCAAGCACCCAGACCACCTGCAGCAGCCCGTCCTCAAATGCAGAAGAGAGAAGCACCAAATCCAAACCAAAAGCAACAAGGACGTCTCTATGCTATGGCTCCACCAGATAATATGGAAGAAGACCCCCGCGCCATCGAAGGTACTATCTTTATCGGCGATGATCCAGTAGTTGTCTTATTTGATAGCGGTGCCTCCATTTCTTTTATTGCTGCATCAGTTGTGGCTCGATTAAACTTAAAGGTAGAATGCTTAGGTGAATCTGTGGTCATAGCAACACCTATCGGTCGAATTATAGAACTAAGAAAGGAATGTCGAAGGTGTCCTTTAACCATTGGCAGAGTTAAATTCGAAGCAAATCTAGTTGTATTGAACATGAAGAACTTCGACGTGATCTTGGGAATGGACTGGCTCTCTAAGCACCGGGTGAACTTGGATTGCCATGCCAAGACCATATCATTGTCTCTCCCGAGCCACGACCCGGTAGTGTTTCAAGGTAAGAAGAAGAAGGAAGTAATCGAACGGTTGATGTGCGTCGGAGAATCGGTTGAGCTATCTGTCGACCAAATCCCCATAGTAGCTGAATTCCCTGAAGTATTCCAAGATATTCCTGGTCTACCCCCGAAGCGTGAAGTAGATTTCGCCATTGATCTCGTGCCTGGTACAGCACCTATAGCATTGGCAGTGTACCGCATGGCTCCTGTAGAATTGCAAGAATTGAAGAAACAATTAGAAGAACTCCTAGAGCAAGGATTTATTCGCCCCAGTGTATCTCCCTGGGCCGCGCCTGTCCTCTTTGTACGGAAAAAGGATGGTTCGCTTCGCCTGTGTATTGATTATAGAAAGTTGAACCAAGCCACTATTAAGAATAAGTATCCTCTTCCGCGCATAGATGATCTTTTCGACCAGTTAAGAGGAGCCCAGTTCTTTTCGAAGATTGATTTAAGGTCCGGGTACCATCAGCTAAGAGTGAGAGATGCAGATATTTCCAAAACGGCATTCAGAACGAGGTATGGACATTATGAGTTTGTTGTTATGCCCTTCGGACTGACAAATGCCCCAGCAGTATTCATGGACCTGATGAACCGTGTATTCAAGCCCTATCTAGATAAATTCGTTATTGTTTTCATCGATGATATCCTCATATACTCGAAGAGTAAGGAAGAGCACGCCGAACATCTAAAAATAGCTCTACAGACACTGAAGGACAACCAATTGTATGCTAAGTTAAAGAAATGTGATTTCTGGGAAGAAGAAGTGAAGTTCCTTGGTCATGTAGTCACTCGCGATGGGATAGCAGTCGACCAGTCCAAAGTTGAGGCGGTCCGCCAATGGATCCAACCTACCTCAGTCACCGAAGTGCGAAGTTTCCTAGGGCTTGCAGGATACTATCGTCGTTTCATTAAAGAATTCTCAAAGATCGCTCGCCCCTTGACCGAGTTAACTAGGAAGAATACTCGCTTTGTCTGGAGCACGAAAGCAGAAGAAGCTTTTCAAAGACTAAAAGAATTATTAACAACAGCCCCAGTTCTAGTATTGCCCGAAGAAGGAGTAGAATTCGTGATCCATACCGATGCCTCACGAGCAGGCCTGGGTTGTGTATTGATGCAGGCAGATAAGGTAATAGCTTATGCCTCTCGCCAATTGAGACCACACGAGCAGAACTATCCCACACACGACCTAGAATTAGCAGCTGTGATCTTTGCCTTGAAGATTTGGAGACATTATTTGTATGGGGAGCAATTCAAGTTAAACACCGACCACAAGAGCCTGAAGTACTTGTTTCAGCAGAAAGATCTGAATATGCGTCAACGAAGGTGGATGGAGACACTTAAAGATTTTCAGATAGAGTTGTGCTATAACCCTGGGAAAGCTAATGCAGTGGCTGATGCCCTCAGTAGGAAGAAGGTGCATGAGACAACAATGTCTTGCATCCTCAAGAAGTGGGAAATGCTAAATTTTATAAAAGATTTTGATGTAAAATTAAACATTGGGAGCCAAGTAGTGAAAGTGAATAATATTGTAGTAGAACCGACATTGATGCGTAAAATCATTGATGCTCAGAACCAAGACGATGAATTGCAGGAAATAATGACAAAATTTATGGCCGATGAAAGAAATGTAGATTGGCGAATTGGATCAGATGGAGGCATACGTTTTCGCGACCGTCTATGTGTGCCAAATAAACTAAGTTTGAAGAAGGAAGTGATGGACGAAGCACATCGCTCGAAGTTAACGATTCACCCGGGGAGCACGAAGATGTATCAGGACATGAAGAGGCAGTACTGGTGGAACAACATGAAGCGAGAGATCGCAGAATACGTATCTAAGTGCCTCACGTGTCAACAGGTAAAAGCCGAGCACAAAAAGCCAGGAGGATTGTTGAAACAACCGGAGATCCCTACGTGGAAGTGGGAGCACATTACTATGGACTTCATCACGGGTTTACCCAAGTCGAGAAAGAATCATGACGCCATTTGGGTGATAGTAGATCGCCTCACCAAATCAGCTCACTTTGTCGCGACCCGAGTGTCGGCGAAGGTATCAGAATTGGCGGAGTTGTATGTGAAAGAAGTTGTACGTTTACATGGGGTACCGGTATCGATTATATCAGATAGAGATTCACGCTATACGTCATCATTATGGTCAAAGATGCAACAAGCTATGGGAACGTCGCTCAAGTATAGTACAGCTTACCACCCACAGACGGATGGTCAGACGGAACGTGTGAACCAAATTCTAGAAGATATGTTGCGAGCATGTGTGTTGGACTTTAAGGGAAGTTGGGAAGATTACCTACCTCTGGCAGAGTTTGCTTATAACAATAGCTTTCAAGCAAGTATAGGTATGGCACCATTTGAAGCACTGTATGGTCGCCCTTGTCGCACGCCTCAATGTTGGGCTGAAGTAGGAGATCGAAGCTTGATTGGGCCGGAAATTGTTCAAATTACCTCAGAAAAGATTGACATCATTCGGAAGCGCCTAAAAGTAGCTCAAAGCAGGCAAAAGAGTTATGCAGATAACCGACGGCGGAATCTGGAGTTCCAAGAAGGGGATCATGTATTTTTAAAGATATCGCCTATGAAAGGAATGCTGAGGTTCGGACAGAAGGGAAAGTTAGCTCCGCGTTTCATCGGGCCATTCCAGATTCTCCAACGAGTTGGTGAAGTAGCCTATCGCTTGGCCTTGCCCCCGCAGCTAGCAAACGTCCATAACGTTTTTCATGTATCGATGTTGAGGAAGTACAACAGAGACGACGCTCACGTGATCGAATGGGAAAAGATCGAAGTACGTAGTGACGGGTCATACATCGAAGAACCACTGCGTATCGTGGACCGAAAAGAGCACGTACTGCGAAGGAAAGTCATTCCACTAGTAAAAGTTGTATGGTCGTTTCACGGAGAAGAGGAAGCAACCTGGGAGACCGAAGAAGAAATGAAGAAAGCTTATCCACACCTTTTCGCCGTACATTCAGGTAACTTCGAGGACGAAGTTTAGTTTTAAGGTGGGGGGAGTTGTAACGCCCCGAATTTACCGTAATTATTTTAAAATTTTCTGAAATTTATTTCTATTTTTTTTATATTAAATACTGGCCATTGATATTAAAATTCAAATAACAGGACATCCGTAGGAGATCGTATGGAGTACCCTTTATTAAAGTTGCTTAGAATGACCTCATTAACAATATAGAAGAGTTAGATTTCGTTAAACTCGAATATTTACAAAAATTACAAAAATGCCATTAGTTAAACTTAAGTTAACTGACCATTTTTAAGTACGCATGTTTCTAGCGATCATTAAAACGCAAAATCCTGGATTTGAGCTTTTGGACACATATTAACCATACACATCAAATTTCAGCCCTTAAATCATAGTAGAAGTGGTCCAATTGTCAAATCAGGCCTTAACCCTTGATTTTCATGTCCATCGAGTGAGGAAAGTAGATGGTTAGTCGTAGTCGAATATTTTTCTTCATATGAGTGACTTGGATCATCTTTATCATGGACCAATAGTGTGATTTGATTGCCCCACATTGATAAGCCTCTTTCTTATGTGCGAAATTATCCCGTTCTAGAAATTAACGAGTTACCAACTCTTCTCAAATTTGAACCTTTCAATTTACCCACTTCTCACCATCAATCGCTTTTCAAATTTGGACCACCCATTATACTCATATGACTACGAGTTTATACAAAATTTGGACCTCGATCTACAATCCTACATCGTTAAACCACAAAGCCAGCCCCTTCCTTTTCCGCCAAAAGTTGGAATTTCAGATCTAGGCATTTCTCACCATCAATCAACCACTAAACTTTGTACAATTGTTTGCCTATCATGACTACATACTTTTTCAAAATTTTGGGCCCTGATCATCAAGCGTAGACCGTTAATTGAGATATAGCCCATTTTAGCACCCGTTAGGCCATTTTTAAGGATCGGCCAATCTAGAATGCGGATCATCAAGAAATTTACGTATTCTAACTCTACTTTTCGAGCTTGATAAGATTAACGGATTGAAATCGATCAAAAATCATCAGAATATTAAGATTGTTACACAAGACCCCGCGTGCACATCCCTCTCCATATTTCTACTACGCACCTCCAAACCCTAATTCCAACCCTACCTCTATATATAGGGCCCCTCTTAGCCAAAGGTGACTCCCACCCACGAATTTGAGAGAGGGAGAGAGAAAGAGAAAGAGAAAGAGAGAGAGAAAGAGAGAGAGAGAGAGAGAGAGAGAGAGAGAGAGGAGTACCATCTTGCCATTATTTCATCATCTTATATCTCTAATAAGTCGAAGATCATAAGGTGAGAACTCCTTTAAGATTGGATTAATAATTTCATATTTTGTAGGTTCATAATTCTTATGTGTTTTTGTTTACATGTGTTTATTTATTCTCTCCTTAATTAGCTATATATGAATGCTTTTAGATACTTTTTTTTCAATCTCATGGTGATGAGGATATTCATTGGACTTAGAGAACTAGTAAGGAATAGAATTATGTTTGTTGCACATATGAGATTTGTGTAACCAGCTTTAAAGGGACCACCTTTCTTTCTATACTGTATAAAGAATGGTTGTGATTGTCTAATGGAAATTCTTATATTGCTATATATATTCCTTATATATATATATATATGGATGGACCCTGATCTGTGGTGATGAATATCGGAACACCCGGTTAAGAGGTTGCCCTAACCTGAGACGATGCTTTTAGCTTGTCCGGTTAAGTGGCCACCCTGATCTGTGGTGGTGGTATCAAGATCGCCCGATTAAGTGGTTGTTAAATCCATTTATTACTACTACTATTATTATATTTACTATTATTATTATTATTCCTAAAGTTGTTAAGGATCTCCATAAGACGATAGTTGAGTATGGTTGTTATGAAGCTTAATAGTACGGGCCGCCATCCTGGGATGTGATGCGTCGGTTACGACTATTTTGATGAGTGATGAACCATAAGGAAGGATGTGGTGGTACCAAAGGTTGGTTAGACGATAAGTGGCTTGGTGTAAATTGGAAATAATAATAAAGAATGGCTAACTCATGCATGCACGTGGCTCCATGTGGGTGTATGGATTTGAGAATAGGCTAGAGCGTCCTACTTCTCCCATACACTGTCACGTGTGGATTTGGGCTATGAGTGTCCCGTTTCTCACGTGGTCGGGCAAAATTATGGGCTTGCGTGTCCCAAAACCCCTGGCGGCATGTCTAAGGATTCCTACGCTGGGTCATGCATTATCATGCATTGCATTAAGAAAGAGTAATGGATGTTTTGTTATGATTTTTATGCAATTATTATTTCTAACCTTAAAGTAGTTCTTCACTATGCCGCTTTTGACGGTGTTTTGTGGAAATAATTTAGAACATGTAGGTAACGATCCTCAGGAGCCCGAGCCTCAAGGAGACGATTATGATGGCTCGTGGGAGCAGATGGTGGAAGACGAGACCGCATAATCATTCATAGTTCTAGCATTTATTTAATATTTGAAATTGTAATAAGTCCCAATGGGAGGACGTAGTTATGAACATGATGTTTAAATGAATGATGGTTACATGGTTTGATGATTTGGTTTAGTTAATGAAATAATATATAAGTTTGGTTTCACCATCTTGCTTTTGATTTTCCAAATAGTATGAAATGTGCATGTTTGTGTGAAAATTATGTAAGGGGTATAACCCTCACACATTCCAAATAACCTTGGGAATTCGGCCGTCGTGATGTACACGGGAGCCGAAATCTTGGGGTGTTACACACACCATATACAACAGTTAAGAGTGGATATCCACCCATTAAAACATTTATGATTGTTTATAGGATCGACTGAGATGTGGTTGAGAAATCTAGCCCATCCATTGTGCGTGTCCCACTTAAACAAGAGGTCACACCAAGTTTCAACCGTATCCAAAACTCAGGTGGGCCCTAACAAATGCTTTTAGTTGTTGTAGGCATGATGTTATACTGTTTCAGTTGGTATGGCCCACTTGAGTTCCAGATACAGCTGACTTTTAGGATATCCCATAACCAATAGGGTACCCACCAAATGCATGGTGTGGATGTTAGATACATATCACAGTGGGGCCCACACAGCTCGGCACATATACAGTCCAATTCCAACCTGTTAAGTGTATTGGACATCTAACCCATTTAATAGATTGGCCCCACAATGGCTCACTTGATGAGTGGATAGGGCTGATTTGTGCATAAAGAGTTCCCCATTGTGGGGCCAATCTATTGAACGGGTTGGATGCCCCTGCACTTAATAAGTTAGAAGTTATCCTCTAGGTGGACCTTAGCCTGGGGTCCAACCGATTGGACTTGAGACCTTAGACACACACATGTTTATGTCCGATAAGTTATAGTGCTACTACGTGTAATGGTACACTTTGACAATCCAATCGCTTGATCTAACTGTCCATTAGATTTAACATAAATTTTATGGGCTACCTTACAAATATTGCGCTAAATATGACAATTGAAACTATTTGATCATCGGACTTTAATTTGTATGGTCCAAATCATTTACACAAGACAACTTCTGTTCAACAATTTGATCAATCTATTTGTTGGATCTCATCATAGGTTGCTTATGATTCTAAAGAGTCACTTTTTTTTTTTTTTTTCGGAAAATCCTTACCATCCCGTCCATGGCATGGGAAAAGGATGGCTACAATTAGGGATGGACTAGATCATGAGATAAGCATGATTTTTACACAGTTGTCCATAAAAAATGTTTTTTTACATAGTCGTCCACAAAAATGCTTTCAGAAAATCCTAACCATACTATTCATGGCGTCTAAGGATGGATTAGATAAGCATGATTTTTACGTAGTTGTCCATAAAAATGTGTTGTGGCCTTAATATATAGTACAGATTGGTCAATTAGACTGTCCTTTCTCTTTATAGCATTCTTGTCAATGTGAATAATTTTTTTTGTTATTTTCTTTTTCTTTTTTTAAAAGATGTACCCTCACACCACGTGTACTCGATCATATGACATTAATGTTAAAAACCGCAGGGTCTACCACAGCCATGTGAATAACTTAAAGATGTTCTATTCAATTGTACAAAAGAATACTTGTCTCACCATTCGACCACTTCATTTCTTCAGGAAGAAACAATAATGGTTCTTTCCGACTGCATGGAACATGTGGATCCTTCAATCCTAATGGCCCCTACGGTGGATAATCCATGGTATTAAAAACTCACAGCCAGCACATATTCCTGAGCTTCTGGCCTTCAAATAGGACGCGGATTGTCGTGACCCCAGTACTAGGTCTATGTGCTAACCGGTGCTTTGGCACACCATGATTTGTGTGTTTTATCCATGCTGTCCATTCATTTTTCCATCTGATTTTAGGGTATGAACCAAAAAATGAGGTAGATCCAAGTGGAGCACATCACATGAAACAGTGGTGATTGAACGCCCGCCACTAAAAACTTCTTAAAGCCCACTGTAATGTTTATTTGCAATTCAACTTGTTGATTAGGTGGCAGGGACATGGATGAAGGGAAAATACAAATATCAACTTGATCCAGAACCTTTGTGGCCTCAAGAAGTTTTTAAGTGCATGTTAATCACCACAGTTTTCTGTGCTGTGGTCCACCTGAGATAAAGATTTGCCTTATTTTTGGGCTAATGCCCTAAAATGAGTTGGAAAATGAAGAGATGACATGGATAAAACACATTCGTCATTGTGGAGCCTACAGCACTGACCAGTACCACCCATCTCGGTACTGGAGGGGTACCTACCGAATCTGAGCCCTGGATACCGAAAAAAAAAAAAAAAACCAACCATCCTCGGTATAGATCCAGCAACATTCTAAGAAAATAGAAAAAGAAAGTCTATTAATCATGAGGAGGTATAACATATAGCTAGTTGTAGATACAACTAGGGAGCCCACCGTGGGGAGATGATTAGGTGAGAACCCAACCTCACCCAAGACACTGCGGACCTTATCGTGGGGCCTACCCTGATATATTTATTCTGTATCCATACTGTCCATCCATTTTTTCGGATCATTTTAGGGCATTATCCCAAAAATGAAGTAAATCCAATTATCCGGATGGATAATTGACTATTAATGAGCTGTAAAAGTTTTGAATTATGCTTATATTTGTTTTCTTCCCTTCAACCTGGCTTACGTGACCTTATCAACAGATTGGATGGCAAATAAACAATATGAAAACATTAAGATGCGCTCTAAGAAGTTTTTAATGGTAGAGCGTTCAATCAACACTATTTCCTATGGAATGGTCCACCTTATAATTGGATCAGCTTCATTTTTGGGACAATCCCCTAAAATGATCGGAAAAAATGGATGAACGACGTGGATACAAAATACATACATCAAGGTGGGCCCCACGGTTAGTGCCGCACCGTCTTGGGTTAGGCCCGGGCCTCACCTAATTCGCTTTCCCTACGGTGATGCATCTATGGCTTCCAACCGATCTAAAATTGTTACCCATAATGAAAATGAAATGTACCAAAAGTTATGCCTATCCAACCATCAATCAAGTGGGCACCGCATGAATTTTAAAGTTTTTGGGTGCCTGTCCATCTTTTGCTTTTTGCGATCAAGTGGCCCACACATGACCATTGGATGGGCATGAGTTTTTGGCCATTTTCATGATGGGACAACCATATTAGATGGATTGGAGGACA
The DNA here is from genome assembly GCA_003013855.2 of Liriodendron chinense. Taxonomy (NCBI): domain Eukaryota; kingdom Viridiplantae; phylum Streptophyta; class Magnoliopsida; order Magnoliales; family Magnoliaceae; genus Liriodendron; species Liriodendron chinense. Next base: position 13,193 of record PVNU02001537.1, on the reverse strand, counting down.
TACATACACCACAGTGGGCCCCATTCTTAGCTAGTAGCACATATTTTCATGTGCTGGTTGCATGTAAGACCTTCCCATTAATCATAGCGGATTTCGCAACATGAACCGTCCATACCAAGGCCTCCCTCAACAAGCTGCAGATCTCTAGAATAAATTAGAATGGACGGATAAAACAGAAGCAAATCTAGCAAATCTTCTTGTGAAAACATGGAATCTTAGGCAATTGTTTAAGGAAAAGCTAGATATTTCCTTACCATATATTAACAAAAGCTGGAGGTGATTGTATTACTTAATAAGGGTTGTACAAAAATCTCAATATTTAATTGCCTTACAAAATGCCAATGGAAAGACAATCAATCAGATGGCCAGATCATCACCACCTTTAAATGACATAAGGTCCCAAACAGATCCCAGCCATAAATAACCAAAAGATGAACGAATCGAATTCCCTGTATAGATTCTCTCCATTAACCCAAATCTATGTCTATACAGTACCCCTGCATATGGCAATGAAGAAGGGGATTTATGGACGTGGGTTTTTCTTTCAATACAAAGTCCCGTGGGGCCACCTCGTGTGAAATTGACCGTGAATTGTTCTTGCAACACAAAGTCCTGTGGGGCCCAGCTCGTCTGAAATTCACTGTGAGTTAGCCCAAAACTGAGGTTACAATACTCAAGTGGGCCAAACCATAGTAAAGAGTGGGGATTGAATGGCCACCGTCTAAAACCATGTTTGTGACAACAAAAGTTTTCGATCAGGCTGTTATTTATATTTTCCCTTTATCCTTCTGGGAATCAGCTTATGAACGGGTTTGATTGCATATAAACCACACAGTGCACCCAGGAAGGTTGCCCAATGTTTCCAGTGGTGTGGCCCACTCGCATGTTGTATCTGCCTCATTATTAGGCTCTCATGCCAACATGAGATGGAGAAACTGATGAACTGAGTGGATTTCACACGGACATCACAATGGACCCCACAAGGCTTTATGTTCCAGGAACTCCCTGCAACAGGTATTAGAGTTGTTTGATGCAGGAGCAGATTAGGTGAGACCCGGACGCGGATTGCGTCCAACCCCTAATCGGACCTTTAAGCGGCCAACCAGATCTGAGTAGCGTCCCACCATGACGTATCTGTTTATCTAAGCCGTCCATCCATTTTCTAAGATCATTTTAAGGCATCGGCCAAAAATTGAGGCATATCCAACGCTGTAGTAGACCACATGGTTGCATTAAATGCATATTAAATGCTCGGAGCATAGACTGCAAGTTGCATTACGGACGCGGATTGGCTAGTGACCCAAACACCAGCCAGGGGGCTGGTGTCAAAGCTGTGTGGGCCCCACCATGATGTATGTGTTTTATCCACGTTGTCCATCCAGTTTTCCACCTTATATTTTAGGGCATGGGCCTAAAAATGAGGCAGATCCAAATCTCAGGTGGACCACACCAGAGGAAAACAGTGTTGATTGAACGTCCACCATTAAAAACTTCCCAGGCCCACTGTGATGTTTATTTGCCATCCAACCTGTTGATAAGGTCACACAGACCTGGAAAAGTGAAAACACAAATATCAGCTTGATCCAAAACTCCTGTGGCCTCCAAGAAGTTTTCAACGATGGAAGTTCAATTCCCAATGTTTCCTGTGGTGTGGTTCACCTGAGATTTGGATCTGCCTCATTTTTGGGCCCAAGCCCTAAAATGAGGTGAAAAAATGGATGGACAGCGTGGATAAAACACATACATCATGGTGGGTCCCACACAGCTTTGACACCGGCCCCCTGGCTGGTGTTGGGGTCACTAGCCAATCCGCGTCCTTGCCTTAAACGCCATAGTAATCTCTGTTGTGGTCCACTATAGATTTGGATCTGACTCACGTTTGCACGTTTGGGGCCTAGCCTTAACATGATCTTAGAAAATGGATGGACGGCTTAGATAAACAGATATGTCATGGTGGGACCTACAGATCTGGTCGGAGCCTTAAGGGTCGGACGCAATCCGCCTCCGGTGGGACCCCGGATCCACCGAGGTGGGTGGGACCCCTGACTGTAGGGCTCACAGTAATGTATGTAACTTAAATCGACACAGTTCAGATATTTTGAAAGATTCATTTTAGGGCATGGTCCTAAAAATGAAGCTGATTAAAATTTTAGTTGGACCACACCAGAGGAAATAGTCGTGATTGAATCCCCGCCATTAAAACTTCATAGATTCACCGGAATGTTTATTTTCCATCCAACCTGTTGATAAGGTCACAAACACCTAGATGAAGAGACCACACAAATATCATCTTGATCCAAAGCTTTTGTGGCCCACAACAAGTTTTTAATGGTTTACCGTTCCTGTACTATGGTCCATGTGGTATTTGGAACTGCTTCATTTTTGGATCATGGCCTAAAATGAGCTTTCAATGCAGATGGACGGCCTGAATGTAGTCACATACATCACAAGTGGGCCCCATAGTCAGGAGTCCCACCCACCTTAGTGGATCCAGGGTCTCACCTAATTCGCTCCCGTTTGATACTAACGCTGTTTACGATGCCTGATATACAGGTACTTAGAATGATACATTTGGCAGATATTGACCCAGATTAAACCTGAATAACTTTGTGAAACCCGCCATCTCCAAATTATGGTACAGAAATCAGTAATTTATAACTGCCCGGTCGTCCATCAGACTCTACCAGAGTACTACAGTACTTCAAATGAAGAATTATATAGTCATTGTTGTACTTGGGTTCAGTTTTTGGAAGTGAGTGAAATGAAAATGGCCCAAAAATCTCACGAGTAGGACAGACCTGACCATCTTCTGGCTAGCAGATAGCCAGTCAAGAAAAAGAATGAATGGAGGGTTCCACATTTCCACTGAAAAAAGGCTCAGTATTGATGGGAAGGATTGACTTTAAGAGGATCGTACATTTACAATGGACCCAATAGGCCAATAATATGAATCAAATAATGGCCCCCACTTGTACATAAGTGAAGACATATATAATTCCTCAATTGCGCCTGATGCAATTGGGGTTGATGTGTTCCTTATTAATGAGTGTCCTTAAATATACCATTAAATAAAATAAACCACTAAAAAAAAAAAGAGCTAATAATGGTCATCAATGGGATTTATCTCATGGAAACATAATGATGGGAAGCTTCTTTGCGAGATTTATTTTAAATAATAAAGTGAATAGGCCTCATGTCCACCTTGTTGGACCATTAGTTCAGTCCACCCACTAGATAACTTCCATCTAGTCAAGTGCATGTACCATCCAACCCTTCCAGTTGTGTGCCCCAAGAAAAAGGACTGCCTAGCATACAAATTAGCCCCATCTACTCGTCAGGTGGACCGCATCAGTCTACTCAGTGTTAAATAGCTATATACAAGTGTGGTCCACTACGGATATAGCTGATTTTCATATAAAGTGATCTTCACGGTGGGACCAACCTATTGGACAAGTTAATGGAGCATGCAGTCAAAAAGTTGGAAGTTATGAGCGGAGTGAACCGTTAACTTGAGGTCCAACCGGTTGGACTCAGACCACCTCGAAAGGAAAACCCCTAGTCGTGGGACAATGTCTGCAGAAAGCAGGTAAAATTATCAGATTCACATTCACTTCTCTGACCCATGAAAAAAATAATACTAGATGAGAACCCACATGACCCATCTTTTACCTCGTGGCATCCTGTAATGATGCCTCACATACTTCCACCACAAGTTCCAACGATTCCTACCCTCCACACATGCCAATGGGGCACGTGTGGAACCTGGATCCTTCATCTGTTGGGTGTTACTATGTATGTGCCATGGCCCAGTTCGACCAATCAGGCATTCAGCCTGTGTATTGGCCAACCTGATTACTGCATCGAATGGCACAACAGAGTGGGACCCATTTGATGACCTGCCTCGATCTCGAACATGTTCCAATTCAGATGTTTTTACTCTTTGAGTAGCTGTACCATCTCCTTCCCAACAACCCAAGAAAAAAAACAGAAAAAAGCCTGACTGAATGGGACTACAACATTTCACCCAACTGAATGTGGACCCAGTCTCACACTGGTATTGAATTTTCTAGTACCAAACTCTGGATGGGGTGGATACTGTCATGCAACAATATATGGAGAAAGGATTTTATTGAGATGAACAATTCACAGTCCCAAAAGCAAAGGAAAAAAAAAAATTCCATATAATATTATAAGCATTCAATATCTGATAGAAAATGAGCTTGTTTACATCTTTCACCAGCCACTGGCACAATACACAACTAGATGTAGACACTCAACTGGTTACCGTAGGTTGCAGGGAAAAATGGGTTTTTATCTCATTCTCTCTCACCCCTTCATCTAGAAATCAACCATCTCTTTCCACACCAAAAGTAGCATTTGACCTCATCAATTGACACATAACAGTAAAAGAACTGGGAAAACATGGAAACCATCAGAGAGTCGATGCAGTGTAGAATCAGTAGGAATGGAGTCTGAGCAGTTGCTGTTTGAGAAATAAAAGCTCTGCGCAATGATTGAAAAACAAACGCCCATCTGCTCCATGCCCAGCTCAAAAACTATATGGACATTGATATTGGATTGGAGAACCTAAGAATGATTATGGTATTCTCTATTCACGGCCAATGATGCATGCCAAATCGCAAAATTCTTCAAAATGTGATTCTAACTAAAGTCGAATATGTCAGTTGATTTGGAGACTATCAGTATAAACAATTCGATTCGAACCTACCCATTAGACTTCAACCTTCAATGTGAAGTTATCCTGGTTGTTGTTGGGTTTCTCCAAAGCAGCTACCTTGGAACGATGAGTTCCGGCTGCGGTCTTTCCCCTCTCTCCATGGGGGAGCTCACAGGTCTCACTGATGGACCCACATCTAATATCGGCAGGGGGTATGAAACAGTCCATCGACAGACCAGGGATGTTGAAGGCAACCTCCTCGATCGTCCAGACCTCTTCCATCCTTGTCTTGGTGTGGCTCATGGCCATCTCCCCAAACTTGAAAAGGGTGACGATGGAATGGCCTGAATGGGCAATCATGATACCGTCAACAGACCGGTAATCACTGAGGAAGGAATTGATGGTGGTCTCCCAGTAGACAGTGTCACCACTGTTCGTCTGGATGCGGGTCAGGTGGGAGTCTTCCATCTGAACAAGAAACCCAGTCTTTTGGTTGAAATAGCCGAACAGCACATGCCTTATGATCTCTGCCGGGCCTTCGCTCCGTGCCTTCAGTGTATGCGGGTCAGCGCAGAGCTTGAGTATGAAGCAATCCTCACTGCCAACCTTCTTCTCACCTATGCATCTAGCATCCGTGAACATGCTGGCCGTGGTTCTTGGATCCAGACCCTGCAGGAAAAGAGGCAACAACCAGAATAAGAAAGCAAGCAACAAACAGATCTAATTGCAATGCAACGGCGATAATGGCAGAGAGAAAATTTCACCTGCAGGGCACGTCGCAAGGGTCTCACAGGCCCTTTGGCAGCATGAACACCGAGCCAGGGTGTGTGCCTCCAGACAAGCTTGCCATTGCAGCCAGCATGAACTTTCATACCACCAACCGCGAGCTCCACATACCACATGTCCGGCATCATCTGCCACAAGACGAACCCACCTGATTCAGTAGCCCTTGATGTGCTCCGATGCTTTGTAACCTTATTAGCCGTCTCAAACTCAGAAGCTACCATCTTCACCTTTCCCATTGCATACGCATTACGGATAGAGCTCTGCAACCTTTGCCCACCCGTAGCAGCTGTGAATTGCTGCAGTATGTACTGAGCAGACGAAGTTTCCTGCAGAAACACCCCTCACTGCTCAATCTCAAACACAAACTCGACTCAACAGAAGGTCCTTGAAGCAAACACTACAGTTCACCAATCTCAAACAAGAGCAAATGACAGTCTCCATCTCCTAATTCACTCTCTACAAAACCCATTGCTGCTTTCGCTATTACCATCAAGACCAATCTAGAAGCCTACAGAAGGAAATCTCATCTATAAAACAAGATCAAAATCTACAGTTTTTCGCTAAGCATTGCCAAATCACAAACCACTCATTTGCATATTTGGGTAGAAATCCAAACAACAGGACATCAAGAACAGGCATATTTCCATAGGATCGTACATCTACTGGCAACGATTAAAACACAATGTGATACGCCCAAACACTGATTTGTGAATTTTTCTAGGAAATCTAGGAAAAATACCGAAAAATCGAAGGCACCAAAATCATGTAATTTCCATATATAAAATAACCAAGGAAAAAACCCATTACTATATTTCTCCATAAAACCAAAAAGCCCAAAGATCAAACAACCAACTACAACCAAATAAAATAAACTAAAAATAAATAAATTACTATAAAAAAAAGGGAAAAATAAGCCCATATTAAAATTTAAAATTGTCTCTAAATCTAAACTAACAAATATAAAAATACAAAAAAAAAAAAAATTACCCCAAGAAAAAAATATAAAAATACTAACAGTTTTTTTTTTAAAAAAAAATTGATAAATAAAATAAGAATACACCAAAATTGAAAAACCAATTCACACATTCTTCTATAAATCAAAACAATCAAATAAAATAATCTTTAACATTTATTTCCAACCGTTTAAAATTACAAAATGAAGAAAACAACAAGAAAAACTCACAATGGGCGTATCTTTGATGCTGAGATGCGGCAAAGGCTCTGCAGAGCTAACGTGCACTGGTGCGAGTGGCGCACCCATGACCCCAAGCAGCAGCCGCAGATCCGACCGCTTGTAACCCGTCGAGGCTGACGAAGACACCGATGGGGCTCTCGACAGATGGCCCTTCATCCAATGGCTCCAACCATCCTTCTTTCCATTCCCTCCATCACCATCGTACCCATCCGGATCAGGCCCTTCCATGACCGGCCTCAAACTTCCTGATCTTGGAATCAACGCCTCAGGTTGCGCCGCGTGGCAATGATGCTTCCTCCGACTCAAAAGCCCCGACATGGGGCTCTTGGCCCTCGATCTTGAAGGGGAGAGGCCGCGAACGACCTCTTCTTTCAGTGATGAGAAGAAGCCTTGCTTTTTCTCCATTGTTCTAAAATAAGAAAATATGCTAACAATGTAGGGGCAGAAATGTCATAGATTGCCCTTTCTAGAAGCTTCTAGAAGATTACTAGTAGTCGTAGTAGTGTGAGAAATCTTGCAAGGGTTTTCAGAGAGAGTGAGGAGATTTGTTCTTATACTTAAAGCTATGGTGGGGGAGCGTTTGGGACGCCTGAGGGGATATAATAGGAAAAAGGGCAAAAAGGGAAGGGAATATAAGGAATCGGAGAAAGATCCTTCTCGTAGTCCGCGGTACACTGAATTTAACTCATAGTTCGATGGTTGAACCATGCGTAGCGATGATCTGAACGGTTCAAGAAGTCGATACCATCACGGAAGGGCATGAGAAAAGTATTATTTGTAGAAATGTATCCTGGCCATTCGATCTGTAAACAGAGAAATTGATGGTCAATGTTTTACATTTTCGTCCATTTTCAAATTGTTGATGGCATCTTTGTTGAAGAAAAGAGGACTGCCCATGGGCTACCTTTCGGTGAGGCCTACGTTTTGGGGGTAGGTTGTATGCCGATCCACGTTGTCTAGATGAAAGACTACTATTTTAAGTAGGTAGTCCGCGGACTACTTGACTTTTTTACCTCATAGGCAAGTGTGCGGGAGAGTCGCGACGCAAACCAGAGGGGAGGACGCCTCCGCCGTTAGGAGTTCGTTTTGCCTCTGTCGCGACTGAGTTTTTCGGGTGTCGCCATCCACTGCGACCCACGTGCTGAGATGGTCTGATGATTTGGACCGTCAGTTCTCTCTTTGATACGATAAGAAGATATTCTGCCGTAATCAAGCACCTGTGATGATCGTAACCTTTGGTTTTTACAGTTGAATGCCAGCCACTCAAAATCTTCATTTCATTGATATAAATGCCTATACAGATATAGATGGCTAGAATCATACGATCGCCCTAAGTTTTTTACGGTGGATTTAAAAGAAGATGTTTTGTAACATGGACGGTTCTGATCATTGTACAAAGCACGTGGATGTCAGTAGGCAACGCAACTGTTACGCGGATTGCCTGCAGCCCGCTGCAGGAAGTTGCTGCCGCCGGAAACTATGTAGGGCCCACTGTGATGTTTGTGAGAAATCCATCCTGTCCATCGGTTCATCCAGCTCATATCAGGGCATGAGATAAAAGATGAGATAGATCGAAAACTAAAGTGAGCCACACGACAGAAAACAGTCGGGACTGAATACCACCATTGAAACATTCATGGGCCCACAAAATTTCTGGAAAACAGTAATATTTTTGTTTTTTAAAGTTCATCCCAGTGCGAATGACCTTATGAACGGTTTGAATGGCATATAAACATCACGGTGGATCCTGTAACGATTTTAACTGTACGCATTTCCCTCCCTACTTTTTCCTATCGTGGGGCCACAATATTGGATCTTACTCACTTTTGGGTTCATGCCTTAAAATGATATAAAAGAATGGATGAACGGCATAGATTTCTGACAAACATCACGGTGGGCCCTACCTAACTACAGACAAAGGGAACTTTATGCAACTTTATGCAGTATCAATCCACTCAACCGGTTGCTCAGCCACAGAGGCGAAAGGAACGGGCGAGGTGCGGCCCGAGCTTGGACCAGATTAATGTATGCATTTTAGAGAATGAAGCAGATATAAGGGCCGGTTTTTTACTTAACGAGGAATCCTGAAAACGCTTTGCATTTAGTGTTGTTCGTTAACATGTGGAAAGCGCTCCCAAAAGGGGTTTAGCTTAATGGTGACTTAATGCGCACAGCAACTCTTTTTTAAAAAATCCAAAATTACTCTCTATGAGAGAGATTTTCTCATTTGCATGATACATAACCAACTTTTAACGTGTGGCACTTCTTTGGGCCCACCATAATTTTATGTTAGATCCACACCATCCATCAACTTTTTTAAATTGTTCTAGAGCATGATCCCAAAAAATGAAGACATAAAAAGCTCAAGACAACCACACCTTAAAAGTAGTGAGAATGGAATGACTACCATTAAAACTCTCCTTGGTATTAACATCAGATTCTGGTAATAGCTTTCTTTCCTTCAGATCTACGATCCTCCTAAAGATGAATTCCTCATTCTCACCTAAAAACCAAAAAGGAGACTAAGGGTGGCCGGCGTCCAGCCGTTAGCCCTCCGATGCTTAAGTTAGAGACAGGCTTTGAAAGTAAGATGAAGTGTGAAATGTAGGTTAAGATGTTGTGTACCTTCCTCATCTATGAGAAACTCCATTTATTTTCATCCCGATGGACTAGTTTGTTACGTAAGTAGTTGAGATCTTCCCGATATTGGGGGATAGACGTTATCTCATCTGGTTAGAGACATAAACAGTCACGTTGATCGATGATAATCCCATTTAATCCGAGACTGACAAGTAGGAGCAGATCTAAACAGATCTATAATCTGGGCTAACTCCTGAACTATATGGGTTGCTAGGACTACGACTCGTGGAACGTCCTCACCAAACGACTGACGACCACGGCTGCTCGAATATAGATGAGTAATTGGCTAATGAGCAGATTTAATTAAATTGCGAGATACGCTCAACTTGACTCGCTAGACGATATATTATGTTGTCCTGCTCACAGTTTAAAATACCAAGGAGGCGCTCGCATATCGTACGTGTAAAGCTGCTCGAGAGTCGCTGATCGTGAACATCTTCGACCAACTTTATTCTACAACAGATGCCCCCTTAAGTCCTTTGTTTTGAGCAACTAAGCGAATGACTTAATTACACATATAACCGCTTGACGCGTCTTTGAAGGGGAGAGGCCGTACATGATTGAACGTTCGCATTAATAAGCGCCATCCTTTCGGTCGAAGAAAATGAAGAGGCGCTCGCCACATGTTCAGAAGTTAAATGTGCATGCCTGTTCGACTGTCTTGCCAAATGAAAAGTCACCGCGTGTCATTTAAATCCTAAAAAGAATGATTGCGTATATATACGAGCACTCGTAGGATATTTCTTTACTTCGAAGTTTTCGATGAAATTCAAATTCCTTCCTTTCTCTTTTCTTCCTTGGCGAGACCTCCTTTCTGAGGTATTTTTCTTCTCTTCTATTCCTTTTCTTTTCCTTCAATGGCGCGATGATCCGATAGTGAGGTTGTTCCATTAGGGGACGAAACTCCAGATTCTTCCTACTTAAATAACGTACAAGTACCTGTTGGGAAGTACTCTGCATCCGGGTACCTTTCATAATGAGGAAGGAAGAATTAGGAGAGATGCCTAAGAGATATCAGATCCTTAATTCGATTACACTTAAATTACCCAAAGAATGGGAAATCACCAATTCACCACCGTTAGGGTGCGTTGCCATGTATAAGTATTTTTTCGAACTTGGCGTGCGTCTTCCTCTCCATCCCTTTATTCGAATGTTCTTCGCATATACAAAATAGCCCCGGACAGCTTATCGTAAATGTCTGGAGAGTGGTGTTAAGTGCTTAGTCCTCTGGAAACAGCTGGCATGGAGAACTACCGCTGATGAATTCTTGAGGCTATTCCAACTAAAGAAGGTTCCATCCAGTGAGGGCTGATATTACTATGTTATTGGCATCGGGATAACTATCTGTTATAGCCCGAAAAAACGGTGGTCGAATATATCAAATACTCAAGACCTGCGAGGCGGGCCCTTTGTGGTTTATGGTGTTTAACCTGCGAGCCTTTATGAAGCTTCGAGCGTATAGCATTCTCATACCATATGTGAGGGCTTATACGTTCGACCGAACCAGCGACCAGTAGCCTACTCCCATAAAAGTATTAAGTAGACGGAAATGAGGAACCAAGGTTTTATTTCCAAAACGTACGCTCGTTGAGCCGAGCACCAGCAGCTTTCCCTAGCATATAGTTGTACGCTCATCGGGTGAAGTTCCAACAATTTGCTTCAATAGAAGCTCCACTTATTAGTACGGAAAGTCATAGTCAGACATGTCTAGTTAAAACCAAACAGAAATAGGTAATAAAGCTCGTAGAGGTAGTTCTCTGCATTAGTCAATCTGCAGATTCCAACAATCCAGTAGGGAGATAAATTCCTAATTGTTCTATTCGTGGAACAGGGGTTTTTAGTCGTCACTAGAATTGCCGAACGCATTATCTAACCTAGTAGATCTAGATATATTTATACCGAGGTGTCTACTATTTCCATGTGTTAGGGATTCGAGTATAGATTGAAAAGTGAAATATTGGTATAGAGTAGATTGAATTCGAAGCCTCCCAATTACCGACTTGCGCCGGTGGGAATTAAAAGAGGAGATGAAAAAGTTCAAACCTCCCTTCGAACGATCTTCCTTCTACTTACAGACCTCCTAGGACAATGATTTAATCTGCATTTATCTAACTGCGGCAGACACCCTTGCCCAATAATCTTAATCGGTAAGAGTAGTGACTAGCAATAGAGGGTGATACGGAGGGTTTTTCTGCCAGGTAGGAAGGTGAAGTTCTGTCTGCAATGGAGCAGACTGTAGTGACTTGATCGCAAATTAGAGGGAGTCTGATGAAGCTGCCAGTACGGGGGCCCTCTCGGGTTAAACAGCAGTGTTTTAGGTAAAATGCTACATAGGCCGTCAGTTCTTCTGTAATACGCAAAGCAGCCTTTGTGTGAAGAATGAGAGTTTCGATCCGAAGTTTGGAATAGATTAGCCAAACTAGTTATGAAAGGCCTTGGTGTTGTTGTTGGAGGTCTTCCCGGCGGCCACGTTGGACATGGTCATCGAAGGTTGTAAAGCATCCGTTCGGTGCTTGGGTTGGTTTAGGAGGAAGTTTAGCTTACGGTGACCGTTAGTTCAGGGCCATGGAGGAGGTGTTAGATATGTGAGGTCATGAAGGGCCGTTGTTGTTAGAATCCCCAGACGGCAGCTTTGAAGTTGGATGTGGAATGGTACCTTCCTCTAGAGTTCTCTTAGCTCCTAGCGAAACTGCTATACCTCGTCGCTATAGCCAGATTGGAGGGTGGATAACGAGAACGTAATTAGGTAGTTAGACTTAGAGGGAAGTGGGCGCTCCAATATCTCCGAGGGAATGGATTCTTTATGGCTTGTGGATAGTAGCAGGGCATATGCCCGTGGCCGCTAGGAGAGCTTGTAGACCTCTACATATTCAGAGAATACCTCGATCTTCCTATACCAAGTCTTTAATACACATCCCGAAAGAGGAATTGAGATTTCCTACGTCGCATGTACCAAAGCTCCGGATTTTGGAGCTAATAGCCTAGGAAGAGGGTTAACAGCCTCCAAAAGGAAAGAGTCAAGTACCCTTCGTAGGCGTGGTTTTTTGGCTGTAGAGTAAATTACCTAGACTTCGTTGTCGTACCCCTCTATTAATTCCTCAAGTGCCAAGCCAAGTGACGTCTTCGGCAGGTTTGACTTCCAATAACAACTTGGAGGTTAAATATGTAACGTAACGGGTGATGTAGTGTCATATACTTACCAAAAGTACTAATTTTCCGGGTAGATTGCGTACAAAACACTAACATCCCTACTCTCGTCTGAAGTGGGTTAACCCCTGGTTTTCTTATGTAAATCTACGTACCCTACTTCTAACTTTCTCCTCGTTTCTCTCTTCTTTCGTTCCTCTTTTCTTTCAATTCTTTCTTTCCTTCTTTTTCCTCTTCTTGTCGTTCAGGTTGGCCAGCCGATGCGGTAACCCTTCGTGACTTCCTTCCTGGTCAACCAGGCTGGCCAGAACTGGTCAGCCGCTTGTCCAGCCACCTGAACAATTTTGAGGGACCTGAGTTTAAGTGACTCCAGGCTGGCCAGAACTGGCCAGCCGGTCGTTTCGTCCTACAAAGACACGTGCGATCTGACTGAGGTTCTGTCCAGGTTGGCCAGCACTGGCCAGCCGGTCGGGTCGGGCTGGCCAGCCGGTATAAGTTTTGTTCGTCAAAGATTTAGCCCTGAGGCTTTAAAGATGCGTCACGCATTGGAATGCGTTAAAGACCTACAAAGGCTGCGTTCCCCGAAAGGGTGATATTTTCCTGTGGATCCCCGAGAAGGATCCAGTAGTATCTTCGATTCCCTGCACCACGATCTCTCTCCTTCGGTAGCACCTCGCAGGCGTTGGGAGATTTGAGGCTAAAAAGCTCAAAAATAAAAAAAGTACTCAAAATCAACATCATACTGTT